>JAOTQP010000304.1:13062294-13073348 GCA_026413545.1 Cichladusa arquata | reverse complement strand
CCATTGTCTTTTAAAAGTAGCTCTCTTCTTATTAGAATACTGAGTTTCAAATCCATAAATGTTTTTATTTCAACATCTCTTTTTGACAGTATTTGTCCAATTGCAGCTCTACAGTATTCAAAAGTATTTGTTCCCCCAAGACCCATTATTTTTTTTTTTTCTGATTTCAAAAGAAATCTGTTGTGTGAGTTGAGTGTCAACTTGCCTATGATACTGCAAAATTGCACTCAACCTTAGACTGTATTCTGTACAGTCACCAGAAATTAAATCTGTTCCTAATCAAAATTACTTCATAGCTCTCCAGACTGCTTAGGCCTTCTTATAAATTCTGTGGTCTAAGGGAGTAAAGTGAGACTGCTTAGAAAATCTGTTGTTAGATCAGAACCAATATGAGACTGATTATTCAGAAAAAAATTCTGTATTTCATTCAAATAAGGAGGAAATGATAATGCATTTCTGTAGGTAGACTGTGTAACTTTTAGTAGGTCAGAACTTCCTATCAACCTTAGCATTCAAGAACCAATTATTTTTTTACTCAGAAGAGTTATTGACACTTAAATACTGTATATGTTTTTTAAGTCTCATTGGCTACCTCTTGTCTATCAATTCTGGTTTAGTAGGAGATAGTTCTTTTAGATGAATCTTAGAATTGCAGAATGTTAGGACCCATCAGGACCATCAAGTCCAACTCCTGTCCCTGCACAGGACACCCCAGGAGTCACACCCTGTGCCTGAGAGCACTGTCCAAACACTGCCTGAGCTCTGTCAGGCTGGTGCTGCCACACTGCCCCGGGGAGCTGTTCCAGGGCCCAAACACCTCCTGGGTGAAAAACCCTGTTGTGGTGCTCATGTATCAGAGAAGGATGCAGCAATGCCTCCTGCAATATGTATTAGAAGTGAATTGGGCATGCAGATAGTAATTAGGAATATCATGTTAGCTGATGATATCAGGTGTATGTGTGTCTAATATTTTTTTAAGAATGTATCGAGTAATATTTTATTTCCAGGGGTCTCTTCATTATTCCTTTGTGGCAGCTTGTATCAGTATGTGTGTGTATAAATAGGAGAAAAACGAAAAGTAAGTTAGAAGAAATGGAAAACTAATGATTCAAGAAATCACATAGCATCAGATAATTCTATTTTGAAATCATAGCAGCAGCACCCAGAGGCATAAACTCCCAAAACTGTTAGTAAAAAAACCCCTCATATATATCCAGTGATACAGAAGCCTGAAGGCATTCTTTATTAGTGCCTAATGTTTCCTGAAAGAAGCATTTTGCAGGCATTAAAATATATGTTCTTGTTTAATTTTATAATCTGGTTTCTTTGACACTTATTTACTGATGCTTCATCTTACTACTTGGCTCTAATGTTTAGCATTTTCTTTACAGTTCTGCAACTGTGAGTATTTCAGGATTCTCTAACAGATCACTACCTGTACTTTAAGTAAAATATTTTTATCATGTCTTCAAGACTGTCTTTTATTTTCACCTTTCCACACACCTTTTAAAGCATCTCTTAGCTACAGACTTGTGTGGCTCTCAGTGGGGCAAAGGGAATGCCAGAGCAGTCCATATCCATATTTCTCAGCCAAGTCTCTCATATTTGCAGTGGGATTTGCCTTCAGCTGCAGTCCCATGATGTAAAGGTGGATTAGTTTGTGTTTTGACAAAGTATTCCTTCTGTGCCTTGCCAGCCTTTTATCTACTGTGGCATTCATTCAGAAACATGTAATTTAAGATTGTTGCTTAGAAATGCAATTGGTCATGGGACTCCTAGACTCATAACATTTTGTGCATCACCAAGAGTTGAAGAAACAAATTAAATGGACAGACATTACTAAACTGTTCCTTTTGAAGAATCAGCTGTTGCTTCTGATGAATTTGGCCCTCTTCTAGCTTTGCCTGAAAAAAGATTCCTAAATGTAATCTCTCTGTAGAGGAGAAATGTCTTCAGAAGTGACACTGAGCATAAGCACAGTGTTCTGGCAGGCTGCACCAAGGGTTGGGATCTACATTTCAGAAAAGTTTTCTTTGGGCTGGGCTAACTATGCCAGAATAAAGTTGTTGGGAAGGCACCAGTGTGCAGGTCTGTCTTTCTCCTCACAGTAAAATCTTCATCAAAGAGAGAATCATGTAACACTTTTTTCTCAAAAAGGACAGAATTTATTGCCTTGAGATTGAATATGTGAGCACGTCTGGCAGCAAGGGAAGAAAGGAGGAGCTGCAGGAGAGTGAATACTAAGGTTTCAGAAATTGGCACGAGCTCCTCTTTGTTTCCCATCTGGTTTAAAATGAAGATACCTTTGAACACAGTAGAAATATTCTCACCTAGCTTGTTACTCCTTCAAATTATGTCAGTTCACTGAAGTGAATTTCAATTACATGCCCACTCGCCCTTAGCCTATGGAAGATTGAGGGATAAATGCTTGCATTGAGTTAAAGTTTCTGAAAATGAAGATGATCCTGACAGAGAAGCACAATGCAACTTTTGTATGGAAAAATCAAAGCAAAGTATCATTTTAATTTGAGAGGACAACTCACTTCAGTTTAAGAGTTTGATCGGCTGATGATTTTTGACAAGCAATGTCACTTCAAGAAGATTCAGATGAATGAATTCCAGAGCTCAGATCTAACAGCTGACTCCAAAATGCTGGAACTTTGTGTAGTAATGGATTGTTTTGGACCAGAGGGGAAAAAAAATTGAAATGGTATGTAATTATGTGGTTAACCTTAGCACTTATGTTTTCTCTGTTTTTGCAAAGCCAGTAACTTAACAAAGTAATCAGAACAGCCAAAAGCCTCAGATTTTCCTTTTTTCATCCTTATAAAAACCCATCTGAATAATGATGGAACTCAATAAATTACAAAATAAAAAGTCAAGCTAGTACATTCAGTTTACACTCTCGTGTTATTTAAAAATTGGATTGCACTTAAGAACTCCTGACTGTGTGGGCAAAGGAAATATTGCTGGATGGTTCAGCATAACTGAATATTTCTTTCTATTCACTTGCTGTATTGAAAGGAAGAAAGTATCCTTATATTTTTGCAACTGGAGGCTGGATAGGTAGGAAAAAGCAATTGGATTCCTAGCACAAATCCTTTGGAATGCTGCAGTACTTCTGTGTGCCACTCTTTGGGCTTGAGTATGTACCTTCTGCATACTTTTAGGTGGCACCTGTTCATTCAAGCTTCACGTTTGTGTAGGGAAGTTGTTTTACTTGGATGTGGAACAGTACCATAAATGCTTCTCTTGGTCTCCACTCCTCTTTAAATTTGACTTTGAATCTCCTGTGGTCTGTCTGTGACAGGGTAAGTAGGTGTATTTTACAGCAGTCTGAGGACTAATCCAGAGGCAATCTACATCTCCAGATTTTGGCAACAGGGTGTGTTATCAGTTTCATTCCCAATATTTTCTTTTGTACTGTTTGGTTATTCACTTTTCAGATCATGTGCTTTTTCTGCTTTATTTGAATTTTATTATGGTTTCCTACCAGTTTGCATAAGGCATACCCATGGAGTAGACACATTCTGAAGCCATGACAAAAGGCATCATTAAAGTCAAAATCCTAAAAAGTTGACAATATTTGCTGGACAAATTATTAACAGACTATGGGTCACTAAAGCAATGTTTCTATTTGTTGTTTGTATCTTATGGCTTTTGGGTTTCCTACCCTTTTCCCAAAACATTATATCCTCATTTAACATTCTCTCTAACAAGCTGTGACTTGGGAAATGGTTTAAAGGAAAATGGTTTAAAGGGAAAAGTTATTGCCAGAAGGGTTCTAAAAATACAAACTGGTGAAACTATTTGAAGTAATCAGCATGGCTTGAAGCTTAGGTTTTCCCTCTAAAGTGGTTTCGTGCAGGAATCTGCTGTCTTTGAAGTCAATGAGCAGGTTCACTATTGACATTATTGATTAGTCAATTGGTCTGTGTTTTTACAGAGTGGGGCATTTGTTACTCATTCCGGTATTACCAAAATTAATAAAATGTTCTGCTTGATTTATTTGCAACATGTTCTTGAAAAGCTTCTACTGTCATTACTGGTTAATATATCAGATTTTCTTCTTTCTAGAAAAATTCTTTAGAATCAAGCTCTAGCTTAGACCCCAGCTTTGTGCTGGTGTTGGGCCTGCAGCAGCACCATGTCAGACAGCCCCAGTTCCCCCTGCCTCCCACACCCTGTTAGTCACTTTTCCCTTTGGAATTCTGCATTTCCAGAGATATGTGCAGCTGGCAGGCAGGTTGTAGGTAAGCTTTTGGCTGAAATCTCTTGCCAACAAATAACTCCTCTTATTGTGTTTCTCACAATGATGGTTTTAATATCTGTGTGTGTGTTTGATGGGGTGGATAAGGAGAGCAAGTCAGACCAAAATATAGGTTAAGGTATGTTGGAGAAGTGCCACATAGAAATTGTAATTTGGTTCCCTCATGTTCCCATTCTCTTTGATGGTCTATGAGTCTCAGATGGACTGAAATCTATTCTATAGACACATTTCTCTCCTTGGCAAGTTAGTACTTTTTCAATAAAGTAACATAGTACCTTCTCAATTATTTGGCAGTGAAAAATAATTAAACAGCCTGGGAAATTTCTAAAATCCTTTAAACCAATACTAAAAGGAATTAAAAATAGTGGGAAAAATGTTGTTGTTATTTCTTTTTTGTTCAAATTTTGCTTTAGTGTGTCTCCCACTTTTTACCAAATTTGAATCAAAGGCACTCATTCACAAAACACTTTAGTATCAGTAAACCACAATTTTGCTACCAAAGGAGTTTTGTTTGCTTGTTTTGCTTGGTATGGAGCACTAGATCCATGTGACACTTATAAAAATTAATTTTATAGAAAAGGAATGTTGGTAAGTGTATTGTAAAAATAAGGTGTGCCTTATTCACTACTTAGATTGTTTTAATATTGAAAAGGAGGGTCAAAAGACCATCCATTTTAATTTTTTTCTTTTCTATATTTCCAGTGAATGGTGTGTTTGTACTTACGGTGTGCTGGCAGCCAGTGCTACAGAAAAATCTCATGTCAGATTCTGCATTTTACTATCACCGAATTTTACATCCTACATTGGAAAGTAGCTGGTAATTTCTTTAGAGCTGAAAGCTGATTTACTTCCCCTCTCTAATTTAAATGGGAAGTTCAGAGTATCCAATATCTCTAACTAAATTTTGAATACATTTTTGTATTTTGCACAGTGTCTTTGCACGTTCAGCTAAATGAGATTATTTGTTTATTTCTTTTCTTCAACTGTAAATTAATTAGCAAGTTTTTAATAACTGGGATAGACTAATCTGTTCTCTGCCTGAATAGTATTTCTAGTTTATTTCCTCATGACATGTTCTTTGCAACTTCCAGAACTGCCTTCTAAAGTTTGTGTTACTGGGAGAACATGATGAAATCTTTTTTGCGTGTTTCATAAAGTATCCAAAACTGAATATTTCATTCACTAATAGTGTTTTATATTATCTCATGTAAGTGCTAAAAGTCCATGGAAGCAACTGTCTTTTTTACTTTGTTATTTATTTTATTTCAGCAGTTTCCTGTTCCTTTAAACTTCATTCAGGTTATCTCCTTATTATTGGTTCTTTGTCCTCAACACTGGATGTACGATATGGGGATCTCATTTTTCCTTTTGGCTACCACTATTAATTGTCATGCATTTTTTACTGTGTTTTCTGGAGAGTGTCCCAGTTCCTTCTCTCCTATGGCTGATATTTTCAATGTCATGTTGTCCACATTAATTGCCACTAGGAGGAAAGCACCTAGCCATGTGTACCTCATGTTTTGTTACTTGAATTAGGTGCCTTGCAATCCAAACCTCTGAAATATATTGAGCTGATATCATGTGCCTGGCCTTGTTAGTTTCAAAGCAATTTTGACAATAAAAATGTTTTGTGGTTTTGGGCATGACATTAACATTTGTTTCCCCTTAGTTCTTGTTCCATTTTCTTGATAAAAAGTCTTTGATGCCCAAGGGGGTGACCTTTTATTTCATATTTCCATAAATTGAGTATTCACATAGTTGCTAAAGAAATTACCTGTGTAGCTCAGCTATTCAGAGTTTGCATTTTGATCTCTGTGCTTTGGAGGAGTTTTGGTGGCCCAGCTTTCCCTGTATGCATGTTGGGGTCTCTCCATGTCATTTATATCTCAGACCAGAAGCTTTCAGGACATTGGGAAATTTTAAATTAACAACTCACTTTGAGGCAGAGTTTTACAGCTGTCAGAAGACATTTTTCTTCTTTTCCTGGGTTTCATGGCTGGCTACCTGTCTGCTTTCTCATCAGCTGGATAACACCAGTATGATGGTTACTGATAATGTGGTTCTGGGGTGTATTTGTTTTTCCTTCTCTGGGTTTTGATTTTACTATCTCCTTTGTGCTGCTGGAACTTAAACTTGGCAAAAGATGCTTTTAACCATAAATGTTATTCCTGGAAAGAGGCAGGGCCTAACATCTCCCTGTCTGTGTCTGCAGCATCTCCCAAGGACTTTTTTATACCCCTTGGGGGAAACAGAGGTTAACATTTAAATCGAATTCTTTTTAAAATCCCACACTGTGTGAAGTCTTAAATACAAGATCAAGTAAGCTTTCAAAATGTGACTCGACTTCAGGCAGGATTCTTTCAGAAGCAAAGCACAGTAGATGGACATAGAGAGATCCTAAACTTATAAAAAATATGGGTAGACTAAGCTATTGTTGAAAGGACAGTGTAATATCTGTCACACCAAGGTTTGTAAAATTTGCATTTTGAAAATAAGAACAGATATTTTCAGGAGGGCAGGTATAAGTGCAGTGCACTTTTTTTCTTTCTTTTCCTCCCAGTAGGGTAGCCTGTGAATTTGTTGTTATGAAATAACTTTCTTTCTTTCTTTTTTTTTTTTTTTTTTTTTTTTTTTTTAACAGGAAACCAATCTCAGTAAATTAGATAACAGAAAGCATCTTCCTGTGAGGTTTTGGTCTGACAATATTATTAAAGCACACCTATTTTGGAATCTCACTGGTGCAATGGTGCAATGTCTTGCTGGGAGCAAGGAACTTATTTGGAGCTGGGATCCATTATTTGGGATGGCTTCTCTACCCTGCCTTCAAACAAGGAAAATGCAGAACCTTGTGCAGCATGATTTGCCATAGAATCATTATATCATATTGATCAGTGTTTTTATATATAAGAATGTTCCCCATCAGAAGCATACAATATAATTTATGCTGTGGCACTAGCATTGTATATTTGCAATTCTGAAACTATTCTGAGAGTGAAGTTTGTGTTTCCTACCTGAAGGGTAGACATTAATAAAACTTGGAAAAGACTTAAATGAAATATATATATATATATATAATCACCAAAAATACCCCAAGGAACCAAAAGAAAACCCCCAAACAAGTCTTCTGCTGGTTCACTGTAGTAGTGCAGTAATTTATATTGATTGTTTATATAAAGGCACAACATATGCTTTGTTTCTTGCCTGCTTTCCCTTTTAGTATAAGGGAATGGCCGGGAAAGGATTAGGAGATGCATTTCGTGCCAGTCATCCCAGAGCAGAGGTGGACTGTACCTCAGAGCCAAGTGACAGAGGATTAGTAGGTGTTACATAGAGCAGGAAGGTGCATTGGGAAAAGAAAGCTGCTACAGAGGAAGAGGAAACCAAAACAAAAATTTATTTCTATTGAAAAATGAGAGGCTATTACACTTTGTTTAGCATTTTAATGGAGGCTTGCATGCTTTTGGAAGTGTAGGAAACAGTGTAGCATTATGTATTGGCTGTGCTCAAATTTTGGACTGTCTGTTTGCCATGTGCATATGTATATTTATAGATACACTTTTGGGGGCTGATGGAAGGGCAGGGAAAATGTGATTTAAGTCTCACAAATGAAAAGGACTGTATTATTATAGATGAGCCTTTGGTTTCTTCAAGAGTTAAGTACTTCCAAATGGAAACAGCTGAATTCAGAAATTCTCACTGCTTGCTTGCTTATGAGGAGTGTATGAATATAACCTGTATAAAACATTAAACAATAAAAGTAATAGTCTCTAAGGGAAAGGGAATTATTTTCTTTTGAAACCATGATGTCATGGTCTTACCTCACCTTTCGTTTCAGCCAAGCAAATAATGTGTACTGAGCTCTCTATCATGTACCATTATAATTAGCTCTGTCAGGTCTTAGCCCTGCAACCCTCATGCAGATAATATGATAATATGTCTTCATAACCAAGTGACCTTACATGCACAATATTTCTCCCCTTATGAAGATTGCATGTCAATAAAGTAATTGAGTCTCAGAGGCTGCAGCGAGGGAAGATTTAGATGATTGGGCTTTCAGGGCAGTGATGTATGACCGTTATTATTCTACTTGTCAGGGAGCTGCGTACAAGCAAGGATGGTCACAAGATGACAGGGATGAAAGGTTGTGTTTCATTAAAAAAAATATTGCTGTTAATCACCACTCTATTCTTTCCAAAGTCATGGAGGAAAGAAACTCCTTTTTCATTTTAGCTCTGGTTAAGGATTTAAACCTCCACATGTAGTGGGCCTTCAGAGCCTAGTTATCCAGCTTTATTATTGCTTAACTAGAGAAATAAATTATTATTTCAGCTAATAAAATACAGAAAAATGCTAGACACTGAGACCACCTGTATACTTTTATCAGATCATTTAAAATTAACATTAAATGCACCATGCTAAGGTTTAAATCACGTTTTGCCTACAGATTTAAATAATTATAACAAGTGCTATGAAGCTGGTACAAAATCAAACCATACTGAATTCAGCTATTTTTGCTTTTACTAATTTGTTTGGACAGTTGCAGTGCTTGAAACATTTATATTTCAATACTTCGTAAAAGCAAATTTTTTTTTCCCTCACCAAGCTGTTTTATAGCTGTAAATTTATCTTATGATATCATAACAGCTGGAAACTTGTAGCTTGACAAGGTTTTGTTTCATATTTAAACAGCTCAGAAATTATGTTTGAAACATAGTATATTCCTCTCTGTGAGACTTTTCTCATTTTGTTGCACATTATCTTGGAAGTGTCTGCAATATATTATAAAACAGATTATTTATGCAATCCTTTAGTTAATAATTCCTAATGATTTATATATGTAGCAGATCTTTCTTATATACATTTTAAAAAAATCCAAACTAGGCCAAAATAGTATTTACTGGCAAGTGCTATATAATGGAATACGGATGTAAGTTCTGGAAAGCTGATGAGCAAAAAAGTTTGGCAGTGCTTTTAGTGAGTGGAAAATTCTAATAGAAGCACATCTTTTCTGAAGAACTAGTTTCAGAAGTCTTTAAATCTTCATAGTTAGGAAATTTGACTGAGATATAGCAGCTCTGACAGAGAAAGACCTAATCAGATGATTCTTGGCTATACATAGTAAAGCAACAATTTATTAACTAAAATTAACCACTGCATCCTTCCAGGACTGACTCCCACAAGGGCAATTTTATAAGTGCAAACAACAGAAAAAGAGAATGAAATCTCTGTATGACAAAGAAAGTCAAGTTCTCTTAGATTTCCTCCTGGGCACATTTTTAACCTAACAAGTAATTGTAGAGTCGAGTTTATTTGCAAGCTCTTCTCTATTGTTAATGAGTTTTTAAGCAGTTATGTTTTGTGTGATATAGGCCCTGTTTTATGCACTGTATGAAAAGTGATATTACCTGTTCCAAAAAAAAAAAAAAAAAAAGAGATTTGAGTTGGGAAATGGAATCTCCCCAAAAATTATAAGTATTTAACATCTATATCAGGAGCACAAGCCTGAGTCTGAATTCTCTGTTAAACTGGCCTCCTCTTTCTCTATATATGTGCAGCATTGGGGACATAACTGTTGGTAAATCAAGCAGAATTCACACTTTTATACCTAAAGTTGGTGTGTCTTGGTGTAGATTTTCTTGAGGCAAATCACAACTCTGTTAAGTCAACCACAGCATTAATAAGAATGTTAGTTGCTTTCCTTGATGTGTCTGTGGAGAAATCTTCAAACATCGAAAGTTGTGAAGTGTACAAAATACATAAGGATCACTATGGACCTGAAAAGAAATTAAGAAATTGCCAAAACTTAAATAGGAATGCAAAAAAAGAAGAGTTAATAGCCCATTATATTTTTACATACCCTTTTAGATAAAGGGAAAAGACTGATACCTTCCAGTCAAATGGAAGGCTGATGTGAGTGATCTGACTCCTGTATCAATGTGACATCTGACTCACTGTTAACAGTTATTGGTGTTGATAGGCACACCCCACACTGAGAGCCAAATGCAGTTGTTTTGATCCCTTGTTCTTTTATTTCTATTCCTTCTCCCTGTTTTCTGTCACAGTGTCATGTTGAATCATTGTTTGGTGGCACAGGCAGGACCTCTCAAGTACTGAGGTATCAGACTTCAGGAACTGCATTGAAATGAGTATAATAATGAGAACCAGAAGGCAGCACAAACCCAATTCTCAGGGAAGAAGGCAGCTAATAAGTGTTCTTAGTGGATTCTGGGGAGAAGAACCAGAGGTGCATCCTCTGGACAAGCAGGTATGGGCTTGTCTCAGGGTCCAGTTACAGGCACACTGAGAAGATCAGTGCTGATGTCTGTCACTTTGTGCACATCAAGATGCTTATTTGAGAAAACAGACCAGTGGTATAAAGAGCAGCATTACATATAGACGTGTGTGTGTGTGTGTGTCTGTGCGTGTGTGTGTTTGTATATACACATATATGTATATATATATATATGTATGTATACATATGCATGTATATATGTATATATATATGTGTGTATATATATATATATTTATATAAAACAAATACAGTCCTTTTTAGGTCTCCATGTATGTCTTGCTAGCTCAGCATTCCATAGTCTTTCAGAAGGAAACAGATCTTTAGCTTTCTCCCCTGTTGCTTTGCCTGGGCATATCACCTTATGATGCTGAGCTGTCTGGGTCTGTTCATGTTCAACATCCACCCATACTGTGGGATCTTTTCCCATTCTGGTTAGGTGTTGACTCAGGACTCAGCTTTCAGATCAACTGGTGCTTTCTGTGTGTGCCTGTT
>JAOTQP010000304.1:13014436-13062194 GCA_026413545.1 Cichladusa arquata | reverse complement strand
GTTTGGAGGGTAGATTAAAATTTGCTTTCTAATTTTGTAAGCTTGTAGATGGAACTCTGGATACTTGTTCCATTATGTCTGAGTCAAAAAGTTTGACAAGGATGAGAAGTTTGAATACTATTCCAGCTACAGGCTATATTTGTATGTGTTGATGTGTATATATGCTTGCATGACAATAATTCTATTTACAGCAATAGCAACAGCAGTGATTGATGTGGCTTAAATGTTTCCATTTGCTTATCATTAGATGACATTTATAGCTACACGAGATAATTTAGTGCCTTATTTCTGTCCAGAGGAGAAGATTTTTTTCAGAGTTTTTTTCAGTTTTTTTCTAATATTTAGTCAGATAATCCCATTGTTTTTCATGTATTTATAAATTCATGCAGTCCAAAGCCATTCAGGCTGTCTTGGTGTTCTGTACCTTAAAGTCCTTGCATTTCACATAATTATCCATTAACTGCCCTCCATAAGCTGTATTTGCTAGTGTCTATCCTCCATGCAAGTCCTGGCTTGATTCATAAATGTAGACTCCACTGATTTACCTGATGGCCTGTTCCAATTGTTAATTACCATATGACAAGAAATGTGTCTAATTTTGCTTTGCTTCCCCCTTCAGCCTTGAGAGTTACTTTGGTAATATTGGTACTGAATATTAATCCTTTCATGTTCAGTATTTTGTCCTCATGTAGATATCTACAGAGAGTAATGAAATCACCTCCCAGTTAGTTTTTTTTATAAACTAAAAGCATTGTACTATTGAAACCCCTCTATTTTCTCCAGTCCTTGAGAATGGATTGTAGCTCTTTTCATCACCTTTTCTAATTTGTCAACGCACTTAAGGAAGTCTGGCTGTCAGAACTGCTTTTACTAATCTAGTCCCATGAATGAACAGAAGTAAAATAATTTCCCATGCTCGCTGTGTTCCTCTATTCAATTCCTGTCCCTGTCTCTTTAACTCTCAAAGTAAAAGCAATTACTTCAACCCATCTTCCTTTAACATCATTAGGACTTTCTGTTAAATTGCTTGCCCACCGTGTTCCCTAAGTTAATTTTCAGAAGCTCTGCTTTGTGCTATATGGTCTCACATTTTATGGGTATGGCTAGTCCTCCCTTGTCCGCTGTAAAACCCCTCAGGGGATGGTGACACGCTGATGACTGGCATTTCAGCCAACCTAATCTACTTAACTTTTATTTTGTTGCTAATGCACGGGACTAATTTAGTGTCAGTTGTTTGTTACAATGTGAATTTGCAACGTGGTTTTGCTTTTTCATCAAAACTGAAGCGATCCGCTGCTTCAAGATCCACAGGAATGTCTTTTGTTCATAAATCAGTGTCTGCATCTAGCCTTGCTTCCAACACCACTAAGGCCCTGGGAATCCTCTGTGCTCATGCAGGAGTGCAAAAGAGAGATGAGAGATGGTCTCATAATGCAGTTGTAGTGTTCGTTCTCCCAGCTTCCAGAGGTGCCCAAAGGTTGTGCCAGGAGGCCACACGGGTTGGACTGGGGCTGAAAGTGAGAACACCCTTGAAGCTGATTTTCCTTCTGCCTTCTCCTCACTTTGAGAAGTCTATGATGAGAATCTTTAGCAGCATGTATTTTCCATACAAGTATATGCTTTACCATATTTACTTAAATTATTACTATATTTATTTGTTTTTCCTTTATGGAACAGCCCTTTCGTCCAATCCTTTCTGCCTTTTTACCTTGAACTTGCAACCTGCCTTGGATTTAGTTTTTAATGTAATTAGTTTGCACCAGAAATAAAAGTGATTGGTGGCTTACCAATATTTTCTTCACTCCCATCTGTTTTCTTTTCTGCCTTTTAATCCTGGGAAAAGAATGCACACTTTCATTAAAACTAACAACTTAATCTAAAATCTACTTTTAATTTGCATTCTGGAAAAGAAACTGTATAAAAATTAATCAGATACTTTTGGCCTAGTCACAGACAAATCTAGAGGACAAAATGACTTAACTTTCTTGTCTTTTTGAGATACAATCAATTTACTTAGAAATTACTTTGCCATGTAATCCCACTGCCTTCTGCATTTCAGGTATTATAACTACTGCAGAAATATCTGTAATTTTTGAGATGGTGCAAGGAAGTGTGTTTTATAGTTATTGAGTACTAAAGTATTCCACCTTGGGATATCTTTTAAATATTGCTCCTAGAAGACACTGGAGACCTTGCAAAACTGAATGACTTCCACATGATGATGATCTTGAATAAAAGAAAAGAAAAAAAATTGCTGGGGAAGATATTTACATTTCCATATTTTTTTTCTTCCTTTATGTTTTGAAAATTATGTAATCATTTGTATTTTAGAATCTCTTTGTGAGTATCATGGAGGTTACCAAAAGGATAGTTTCCAAAAGAATTGAAGGTAGCAGCATTTAGCTAATCATCCAGTAATTAAGATATCTGAACTGCAAAATGACATCCACAGGAACAGGACAGATCGCTGAAGAAGTCTTTTCTTCAACAAAAGGGCATTGGCTGCCAAGCATGTATGTGGATTTTTGAGTCTTTTTTTCCATTTAAATGTCTTATTCTGGCCAATTCTTAATATGTGGAAAAAAATATCTGCTGAAAAGGTCATACTGGATGACCAAGAAAACGTGTAGAAAATATATAGGTTTTATCAAAGAAAATTTGTAGGTTTCCTCAGCTGTGTCAGCTTCACAAAGGCCCAGTCACAATCCTTTTGTCTGACTGTTAGAAATCAGCTATTGACCAGGAGCATTTTTTTGGTGGCTCTCACATATTTCATCAGTCAAGGTATCCCTGTGTAGTTAACAGTAGTTAACAGGAATTCAGTACTATTTGATCAGCCTAAGTGTTATTTCTGTAAAATTTGGCTGTGTTAAAAACTAGGTAATAGTTTTTTAAAGGTTAGCAGTGGAGGTACAATTCATTATATTTAAGAACTTCCATTTATTGGTGCATTGTGTCCCCCCCGTGTGTTCATTGTTCCTCACTTCCCAGGTAATTCTGTGGTTTAGAAAGCAATAACCCACAAATGCTCTTACTCTGTTGCTTCCTTTTAAAGTCTTGGTTCTTAACCAATTTTTCATAGATAGTCTTTCATATCTGATGAAGTAGTTCCTCGTCAGAAAATATTGTGTGAATATCATATTTAATAAAAACACATGCTGTAACTGTAAGCCCTTATGACCTGACAGCCCTAACATTATCCAGATCTTGCTCATGTGTTTGCATTATTTGTCAAATTTTTTGATAATGGTGTTCCTTCACTCAAAAAGGAATGAAGAGCCCCAAAAACTGCTTTCAGTGGTAGCCTGCAGAAACTAGACCCTGAGCTGATGAATATTTTAAAACCTGACACATTCCAAGCCTGTGAATGGCCACAAAAATATGCTCAAGTTTTTTCTCTGTCCTGGGAGGAGGTTCTGAGGAGAATGGCCTCAGAGCCATTTATCTGTTCATAGCAACCACAGTCTTTCTGCTCTTCAAGGTGAGTTGCAGAAATTCATGAGAATATGCATTGCAGTAAAAATACATGGTTGTGTGTGTTGGACATTATCAGTGAGGTGAATGAGTCCTGCTGATGTTTACAAATAAACCATTAGAAAATATTCATATGTAATATAGGAATCTTTCAACATAATATTTTTGTTAGGTACTCATCCAAGAAATCTGAGTGGCTTCTTATTATTGCAAAGTTTAGCATTTAGAACAGAATATTCATAACTTCTTTCTGTGTTTTCAAGAGCAAGTAATACCCCCCCTTTTTTTTTTTTTTTTTGCCTGTAGAGCTGTATTTATTAAGGGTTCTCAGAATGCTTTGCAATATGGAGATAATTTCTCTAGATTTGATGCTAACTGGTGCTTCTTCTGATAATTTTGTTTTGAAGCATATAGCATGTCAGATCTGTGTCTAAAATTGCACCATGAGTCCTGTACCATGCAGCTTTTGCAGAAGGTTAGTTAAGATATAGAAATGATGTCTATGGGGGGTGGATGTTATCTCTTTTCAGTGGAGTTTGTTGTAACTGACTGTTGGGAAGAATGCTAAAGTGAGTGCTGTCCTTAAGCTACAAAACTTGATCTGAAACTCTTCCAATTGTTGCTTCAGCAGCGTGTGCCCTGTTGTAGTCACTGTGGACCCCCAAAAGCAATCCATCTGAATTATTTTCTGTCCAGCAGCAACTGCCCCAAAGAGGGCAGGGATTCTGTACTCAGGCACATGAAGATTAAAAAGCTTGCTCCAGCTAGAAGTCTTCGACCTTCTGACCTGTCCTCCAGCAGAGCAGAGCAAAGCACAAGCACAAAGACATTTTGATGTGCATGTAGCTTCTCTATTCCATCAAAGCTGGGTGCTAAAGTATTCCAATAGCTGAGGCAGAAGTAACTGTAGGGAGGCAGGGGAAGAATGTTTCTCTACAAAGCTGATGTTTGTAAATATAGCAGCTTGTATCCAGCCTGTTTCCTCCTTAAACCTTGAGATCTGAACAGAAACACTGCCAAAGGAATACAGTGAACAACAGGGTTACTTTAGTTTATGGGGATTGTGGGGTTTGTTTCATTTATCAATACCTGAGAAAAGTGTAAATGAGCATAATAAAAGGAAGATTATGACATTAGGTTACATTTTTTAGGCAGATTAACTGCACATGGAATCAGAAGTGAGAAATGTTATTTTATGCAGTAATATCTTGCAAGATGTTTAATAACAAACAACAATAAAGTGTAAGATTTTGGAATGACAGTTACAAGTATGTGTCAGTAGTTGCTGTTTTCTTACTGGAATTATGATACTTTTTGTTGTTATTCACACTAATGAAAGTACCAAAATATTCAATAAAAGACTAGTACATATTGAGTTAATTGTATGTGTTAAAAAAATCCAAAACATTATAAAAATCAGTGCTGGATTACATTAGAGAAAAACAATGCAGTGCCACCAGTTCCTGAAGGCAACTGAATTTCTGAATGTGCCTGAATACTCCAAAATAATATTTTAGAAATGCCTAATATTTAACTAATTATTTCAAATGGAACACTGTAATTAAATAAACTCTGCCAAATAAGCCTTAAGGTATTAGTTTATGATGGGAAATGGAGAGGAAGCATACTGTTAGGGCTGGAAAGTGGCCTGTCTCCAGAACAGAGCAGAATTTGACCAAGAAATAAAAATATTGTTTCAATCATATTGATACCTACATGGAAACAGTGCAGCAATTAACTTCCAGTTCATCTTCTGCTGCTAAATCCAAGCAGATGAATGTTATTCCCTTAAAGTGATGTGAGTTGGATGAGATGATGGCATTCTTCATGATTCCTCTCTTTCTAATTAGCTATGCTCTTGTAAGCTGATTTAAAGGGTGTGAATGTTTTCTGTTTGATGTATATTATGAATGCCCAAAAATGTAACAATTTGTGGTCCTTTATTCTGCCTCCTTTCCCCATTATTTCCTTTCCATATTTCATTTTAAAAGTCATTAGTGGGAATGATTCCCAGCCAGGAGGGGTGTGTCAGATAGTTTTCTCAGACAGTATTCAGCCCCCTTATATTGATTATAATGTACTGTAGGGCTGGGTCTATTGTGGTTGATCTTCTTTGCTGTAGAATAAGCAAATTAAGTTTTCTGCTGAAGGTCAGAGGGCTCTGTCTGTATGTAATCTTTTATAATCAGGAGAAAATAGCATGATCTCTTTTATGCCAGGCCTTGAATTCACCTTGGACATAATGCAGTGATGCTCCATCTTTCCTTGCTATTGAAAATTTGTAGGAAATTATAATTTTGGGCAAATGGAGTTTCAGTGAAACTGTGTTTGAAAATTTAAATTTTAAAATAAAATGTGGTAAATTTGATATTTTTACTTATAATAAAAACATTAGCATAGAAATATATTAATATATATGCAGAAGAGGTTAAATCAAAGCATGATGTCCTAACAAAACCATCCACATGCCCAGAGGAGGATTGCTTCCTTAGGTTTTTTTTACTTTGATAAATCATCTGTCTTGGACAAGAAGACTTTATAGCCCTTCCTAGCTGTTGTCAATTGAAAATAGTGTTGCAGTATTGTTATCATTATTAATAATAATAATCTTTGCTATGTTAAGAAATGCTAAAAACCTAAGAAGAAAAGCATTTTCCATTAGATAGATAAAAACCTGCTGTTCTCTAGCTATTGACAGATTCCTACCTTGACAAGGAATTACATTAATAAATATCTTCAAGTGGGAGACTCTGAGACAGCACACTGCAAGAACCTGTAGGAAGGGGGGCCATGAGCCAGGATTGTCATCCAGGATTCAGAAGAGGGAAGAGAGGCTGAAATGACCTGACAAAGGAATGCAGTGTCACTGGAGGGCTGATGCTCCAGCCTCGGTGCCACGCTCTGCTCTGCTGCACCTGCCTGGGATGCAGGCAGGGCTTTGCAGAGAGCCAGTCAGAGCATGACAAACGCTGGGGAGCTTTTGGTGCCTAATGGCTCTGATGGCCCATGGACTGTTTCTATTCCTGCGCTCCAGCAGAGCTGCTGTGTGCTCAGATGAACATCTGTGTGGACTGCTGTCATTCAGGATTTCAAAGAACACCACCTTTGCTGACGGTTTGATTTGGTAGCAATGGAGCACAGCTTTTTTGGGACCTATTTTCAGCAGCCTAAGGCTAGGAAGCTCAATTTTTCAACAGGATTGTTTACAGGGAAGAAAAGGCTGCATGATCTTGGTGACAACTTGAAGACCGTTGTCTCAATAACTAGTGATAGGACTCTGTTACAGACAGGGCAATGCTAGCAAGAGCAGCTCCTCTTTTAAACTTTATTTAACTGCACTGCTGTCATAGCAAGCTTATAAAACCAGGATGACACCAAAGAAGAATAAAACGTATTAAAAGAATTAAAAAGTCCAGTCTTATGTGCTGCACTTTCTCTCATGTTAGAAACTTTCTTTGAAAGTGCAAGAAATGCAATCTGTGATTTACACAAAATGACTTTTGATGAGTGTTGGTTTTGCCCTTGAGACATATAGCTTAATCTTTTTGTGTAGTCTTTTGAGCAAAGTTAAAAGCTTAAAAAAATGAGCATTTGTTTAATAAGCATGTATGAAATACCTTAGAGGTGGTTCTGGAAAAGGATGGGTTATTTTATGGCTGTTGCTGGAGCTTTAGAGCAAAGAATAGTATGAGGTGTTGTGAAAAGCTAAAAGGTATTTAGGTATTTTTTTATTATGTGATTCAGTTTCACCAAGAATATTGACTATAAACTCATTATAACCAATTTTTCATTAGTTTTGACCTAAATAAAGTTGTATCATGCAATAAAAGTTTAGACGTCTGGGTATCTATTTGAATATTCAATGTTTACTTCTTATTGATCCTGGCTGATCAGCAGCATAGCATCCTTACCAAAGAGCACAGTCCTCTCTAAAATATAGTCAAGTGCTAATGTTATAATTTTATCTATTTCAGAGCACTGATTGCTTCAGCAATCTGGGGAGAGATTTGCCTGACCCAGGACTTCCCTGGCTTTCAACTTTTTTCTGATTAACAAAAATATTGATTCAGTGATTGTAGTCTTGTGCATGTTTCTGGGAAATTGCAGCCAAGATTAGTAGTACTGCCTTTCATATAGGAAGAATAAGATGATTGTCATAATTACTGATATTTCTCTTTGGTTACATGAGAATTTTTAGTTCTTGTGCTGTTGTTGCCTTTCTCAATTCCTTTCTTCTCTTTCTGTCTGGAAGTCACTTCAGTGTGATTAGCATCCTGCCTCCTGTTACTTCAACACTTTTTAAATGTATTTCTTCTGAAAAATTTGCCCACCACATTAGCACCATCATATCTACTAAAAATAGAGAACTTCAAACTCTACAGGAAATTAAAAGTCACCTCAAAGTGAATATAGACAGCAGCATTATAGGGGTGGGGAAAATAAAATAATTACTTCAAATTTGATTTTGATGCAAAATTAGTGAAGAGATCTTTAACCCTGAGATCCTGCAATACCCATGCAAATTTTAAAATCAAATTATACCCTCCCCCATACACCAAAAAAACTTCATATGTAGGATTCTTTCCTTTAGATTTCTTTCTGTATTTGTAACAAAAATTCAGGTCAATTTTCAAATTTTTGTTGGAAGGCTAAAGCTTACACAGATAATTCAGAAAAATAATGTCTTGATTTCAACAGCTGGAGGATAGAAACCAAACACAGACTTGGAAAAAAGTGGGATTTACAGTGCTACTGTTTCTGATACAGAGCAATAGTACTGAGAGGAATGTTAATGCATGGGTTCATTGCCATACTTTATGGAATTTTCTTATTCAAATACCAGGTTAAAAAAATAAAACATGCATGACAAGTTTTTGTAAATAAGGAAAAGGTTTGTTTGATTTTTTTTTCCCCCACAGCAATGTGAGCTTTAATTAGTGCATATAAACAAAATTAAGCTTATGGAAATTATAGCAATATATCTGTAATTCAGAGTTAATAAGAGTGGTATAACAGTAATTAATTTTGTGTTTAACATATCTTAAAATAATCATCTTTGCCTTTTATCCTTAGCTGAAACTTCCTAAGCACCTTATTTTCACAAGAAACTCAAATCCCATCAACGTCCAATAAGGCTTAGGATAGAGAGTGCATTGGCAAGTGGGACCAATCAAAAAATGCCTTGATAGTTTTAAATGTGGGTTTTTTCCTCTTGCCCTCCTGGGGACAGGATGAGGTGTGATTTAATTTTTGCATATATGAGCAATGTTATTTCAGGATACATAAATAGGAGAGTAAAGCAAGTTTATTGGAGATGATTTCTGGTCTTGTGTCACTGACCTTCTGTGAAATATTGCAGCCACTTTATTTTTAACCCTGAAAATAAGCTTGCTGAGTTCACGGATACTACACTGTATCTGCTTGCTTTTTATATTTTTTTCTCCTCTCCTAGGTAAGCAAGCAGCTGCAGAATTGAAATATTGCAAAGAAATTTACTTGAGCAAGTATTTTAGGAGATACTGACATTCCTCCCAGCCACTGGGGCTCAGATAGACAAGCTCTTCTTAGGCTGTCGAATTCCAGCAGATTATACCTGGCTGCTGACGATCACTTCAGGTTATGGCAGGAGGAGATTAGCTCAAATTTATAGCAGCTCACATTTTCCATTTTTTTTTCTTGGTTTTCAGAGTGGCATGGAAATTATATTTGTGAATCCCTGGGGACTCTCACATTGGTGTCAGTTTTCAGATTTTGCCAGATACATCTAAATGTGGGCATATAATGTAATGGAAAGAAATAGAAAGAATTATCTGTTTCTTGATTCTTTATTACTGAAGAGTTAAGAAAGTGATTCCTTAGGCTATCACACAAATCCTAAACTGGAAGTAAATGTTAGGATGAAATCAGATTGGTTAAGATTCCTTTCTCTGGGCATCTCTTGGAAAAAGATGGTATCAGAAATACAATCAGAAAACCAGCTTTGGCTGTTTATTTCGAAAGGTTTTACCCCAATAAAAATTTGAATAAAATTTTTATTTTAAGACTAATTTTATAACAAAACCTGAGTGTATTATGTGAATACGGTGCCAAAGAATCTTTCATTACACATTCAGAAACTCTTTGTCAAATCCAATATTAACTGCTGGTATGTATAATACATTAACAAATGGAGACAAAATAGATTTCTGAAAAACATAATTGAAATATCCCTGGCTGACAACTACATGAGAACTGTGTGGTTCAAGTTTGCACAGATGACAATTGTGTACTCTTACAGTAAGGATGCTGGCTGCATGTGAATGCTGAACTACCTGGTAAAGCCTGGTAAAACTACCTGGTTATCCAAGAGAAATTATAAACCAAGGCAAAAGACTTCTTCCAGTGGTCCTCACTCTTTGCCACACAGTAAATACCTGTATTCAATCTGATCTAATGTGTTGGGCCACATATTTCACTGACTCCAAGCCAAATATTTTAAAAGTAGGATGTTGCAAAGTGAGCTTTTCTTGTAAACTAAAATAGTTTTGAAGTTTTGGAGAGTACAGTTTTGGGTTTTTTGAAAATAAACAGAATAAGGACCTCAGTATAAAAATATTGTAGAAGTTTGATTTCTTGACTAAAACAGGCTGTTGCATTAACTCTGCAAGTAGGAAGAACTGTGTCAAAATTACTATTTATTCTTAATTTTCTGCTTTGGCATATATTCAGTTATAGTTTTTCAAATGCAAGTTTTTCCCTGTAACCTTTAATTTAAGAAGGTTCTGCAACAGTTTGATTCAATGTAAAGTTATTTATTAAATTACTTGAAAGGCATTGTAAAATGTACAGTGAAGTCCTTTCAGTTACAATTACATCCATGCCTGTCCTCTCAACTTGAAGGGCACATTTATGTGATCTCCTGCACAGAGATTCTTTCCAGACACCTAATAATTTTGTGGCTTTTTTTCTTTTTAGAAATTCTAAATAAAACAGACTATACCTTTTTTAAACTGAGTAGTGCTGAGGTTTTTTATCATATCTGCAATTGTTACTTGAATTAATTTTTGGTTAGTTCTTAAGATTATAATATACATGGACATGAGTAGCAAAATGTAGTACTCACTTTCTTCTCTACACAGTGTGTTAAGATATCAGTTGACTGTCAGTAAGGAAAAAAAATATGAATGGAAGCAAATGCAGGTAGCAAAGGTATGCAGAATACATTATTATTGTTAAATATTAATTAAATGCTAATATTAAATGCTATTCAAGATATTAATCAAATGAAAAGTTTAGGAAATAGTTGGAAAGTAACTTAGGATGGAGATGGTGTAGAGTATTATTAGAGAAATAGTGTGGTATCATTTCAGCAAGATAAATGGAAATAAATTGGCTGGAGCACATACATTGTCATTAAAATTTCAGGCAGGGAGTATTAATTTGGACATATGCCTTTAATTTATTCTTATTTTAATATTTTTAGTACATCAGTGTTCACACATAAAATGGAGTGTAATACTCTGAAAGTCCTCCTTTGGAACTGACTTCAATTTTCCTTGCATTCCAACAACTTTGTACTTTTTAGCAAGAAATAAAGAAAAAGCCAATATCTGCATGTAATTCCCACTTCTATAAAGTATTCAGATATTTGTAAGACTTTAAGGTGAGCAGATCCTAGTTAGAAATCTGCGAATTGGATAAAGTGACTATTAATGTGAAGATAAAAGGATACAGCTCTTGATAGGCTGAGCTAATGTAGGCACCTTAAAGTTTTTACATCAAAGAGTAATTTTAAGTGTCTGTAAATTCCAACAATGGTCATGTTTCTGCTGTGTATTGCAGAATTTACCATTGCTTATACTGATATACCCACCACTCTCTCAAGCTTTATGCTTGATTTTCCATATCAGTAATAAATGTGGCATAAACGAGTTTAGATCAAATTAGCATTTTTGTCAGTTTAAGCAAGTTTTTCATACAGCTTCATTGTCAAGATTCTATTTGTTACATTTCCATAGTAAACTGTTTGTCATCACAGCTCTTTTTATTTCACCTCTTCCATTCAATCTGCCACCTTAATTTATGAGGGCTTCTTGTTTTTTTTAAAATTCTGGGATTTCTCCTCATTTTATCTATGTAAGGTTGCCATGATTGTGATGTAACTTTGTATCGTACTCTTTCTTTATACACAATTTTGGATATTTGCTTTGATAAGTCCAAAAGTGGTGATTCTACTGTTCCATTTTCTAGAATCCACTGCATAGGGCAGCTGCCTTCAGGATCTTGCTCTCTCAGCTATTCAGAAAAGTTAAGAATACTGAAAGCTATACAGCATCTTTAATATGAATTCTCTGCTTGTCAGTTCATCACAGAACTGAGTCAAAAGCATTATTTCTGCATATTCCAGTAAGTCCTTTGGATCTTTTCCATTAGCTGAGTTAGTGGCTCCACCTTCCTCTCTAGGTCTGCAGTTTTGCTCCTTGTTATCTTCTGAGTATCTGAAACTATAAGTTTCATAGCACTGAGAAGGTTATTTTTAAAAATCAGAGTGGTCCTTATTATTTTTATATTTGTGTATAAATTTTAGCTGCTTTAGCTGTTGTAGTTGCTTAAAGACTGTATTTGGGCTTGCATCTTGAAACCTATACAGTTGTTTAGAACTGTATGAAAAACACAGCACAATTCCCCTACTCCTAATGAAGCATGGATGCAATGGCTGATAAATTCATTTTAATGTGTTCTCTGATAACTAAAATATGTGTTCATGCAGCTGAAGGCTGATCTGGACTCTGATAATCTGCTGCATATTCTTACTGCTGGTCCATACTTACTGCTAGCACTGCCTTTTATGTTGCTGAATTTTTTTCATTCTTTCAGTTCCTTAGCACACTTCTGGCTCTTGGGGGGTTTTAGTACCACTGCAGGAGTCAGATCTACCCCATGCAGTCCCCTCAGCACCAGTTACTCTTCAGTCAGTAGTACCTGAGCACTGCCACAATAGCTTTTGCCACTGGACTTCAGTGCATGAAGAGAGTGGAGGGGGTTTTGGCAACTTGCTGTGGCTGTGTCCTGTTTGTACCCATCTGTACTTCATCTCAAAACTGATCCTTTCCTGTGAGGGGTCCAGACAAACCTCTCTTCAGTAGCTCTTCAGTACTCACCATCTCTGCCATTATTGGTAAATGCAGAAGCCCTTCTGATTTAGAAAGTGCAATAGCCTGTTTACTTGATAGCTGTGTTAGAAACAACAGAAATACCTCTGGATAATCAGCTTTATATATGTGTGTGCCTGAGGAAAAGAGAATAGGTGCCTTAGATACTAATGTTTCATGTCTGGTTCTTAAAGCATACCTGCAGTGTTACTGCTGCAATAGCATTTGCTTGTTTCCCCTTCCTTGCCATGAGAGTTATGGGATGCTGTAGCAAGGGAGTGCTTTTTCCCCTTTCTTTGTCAGGCCAACTTCATCTGCTGTGGTCATGTTAGAAAGCCTTTGCTCTCTCAAAGGACAATTACTTCTTTTCTCTTGATTTCAAGGCCTTTATCCAGCTCAGACTGGTAAATTAGTACAAAGTGCTTGCTCAGAACAAAACTGGAATGATGTGATTTTATTAAATGGGGTTTACAAAGGATACCATAAAAGTGAGGAATGATTTTCAGTCACTTTTTCTGAACTGTGTTCAAGTTCATGTCCCCGAGAGAGCTTAAAAGAGCTGTGAGCACTAATTGTTTGTTTAATGATTTGGCCACCTTTATTAAAACTGCAAAACTAAGTTTTTCATCACTGCTTTGGGTCATTGCTCTAAAACCTCTGTGTTAAACAGTTAATCATAAATCTAAAGTCTATTTTTGATGGTACTTTTTGGTACTTTCCTAGTACTTTTTACAGCCCTCCATAATTGTCATTAAGATAATGATTACCTTGGTGGAGATGCAAGCCAGGAATAAAACATAACTGATGGGCGATTGCAATGATTAATTTTTGTGGTCTTGTTTTTGATTAAAAACATAGTTTTTCACATAATGCTGGTAAATATTCAAACTATTACCTACTGTAAATTGCATTTTTTTTTTTTAACCTGTATCCCCAGGATTTCAGCAGTGGAACATCTGTTTTCTTTTGAGAAAAATATGATAAGCATCTGTTTGCATGGAAGATGTGAATGAAACCAGACCACATTTGTTTGCAGTGTTATGGATTATCTGGTCTTACACTGTTTATGAATAAATCATGCAGGATGGATAGTGCCGGTAACCACCAGAGGATGTTTTATACTTGGTTTAAAACATAAATTTATGTATTTGTGATCTTTCCTGTAGACACTCAAAAAATTTATGTTTTAAATAAAGAAGAAGCCTGTTGCACTTCTAGGCCAGTATTTAAGCTCATGGCTACCAGAAGTTCTTTTAAGTCAAGCCATGCTCGCTGTTAATATGTATGAGGATATAGTCTGAGAGTTAAAAACAAAGTAAAAAAAATTAGCATGAATTGAACAAAAATGTTATCATACATTTTATTATTTGAGAAATACTGTGCTCTGATGTAACTGGATTGTGTCCCAATGTACATGTGGACAGAGTTATGTTTGCTTGTGTGGCCTGGAAGACTGGTCTTGCCATGCATAGTTGTGGTACTTACTCTTGTGAATCCTTTGTATAAATTCCAAAATATTTTGTATTCAAAGAGCTGGGAGGATGCACAAACATTTTTGTGCTCCAAACAGTGGGGAGATGCTCAGGTCTGAACAGGATCTGATACTAACCACTGGCTTGGTGAAATATGGACATCCAGTTCAATGCTTGATTGTTAGAGCTAGGGGGTGATTTAAACAATATCTGCCTCTCAGCAGTTAGTGTCTTTCCTTTGATGTCACATGTGACTTTGTGTGGATAACATTGTTTATTTTAAGATGTCAAATGTTAGCACAAATACAGATTGGTGACCCTTGAGGGTCTCTTCCAAGTCAGCCTATTCTATGATTGTGTGTCTGTATCATGTATTACTTAATTGAGTTTCTCTATCTTGTAGGAGTTTGTTTTGTTTTTTTTTTTTTTTCCTGGCAAGTTGAATTTTTCATCTCTTTCCACGCTTTGCAGTACTTTGGGTGTCTTTCTTGTGGTTCTGGCTGTCAGTCTTTCTCCACCCCCATTGTTCATAGTTCACCTCCATAGCCAATTCACTTTCAAAACTGAGCAAAATCTAGTGCAAAATCTAGTCTCTGACATTGTGGATGCAGGTTTCTTTATCTTGTCTTCCAGTGATGTGAAAATACATTTCTCTTTTTAGTCTGTTCAAGGTAGGCTAAACTTAAAAAGCTGAGGGAAACAATTTTTGTGTACACATGGGAGATGGAAAGAGAGGTTTTGAATGGAAAACTGGTAGGTGGAGACATTGGATAGCTTCATAGCATGTTCCCTGTTAGTCTTTTTAATAAGTTATGACAAAGAAGGGTCTTCCTTCCCCAATAATTCCAGCTGTTAAAAGAAGCTGAATCCTTGCTGTAAAGGGCCAGTGGAGAATTCCTTTTATGGGAACACTTGTTGATGTAAAGTGGCTGGGGTCACTGTTCAGGGCAGCAGGATCTTTCCTTCTGCCACAGCTTTCTAATGGCAGGAGGAAGGGGGGTAAGGCAGAATTTTACTGTGCTCTGTCAGCTCACAATTGATTTAAGGTTCCTAGAGGAACATGTGCTAGAGAAACAGTGTAGAAGATACTTATGTTCTGACAGCTTCTGCAGGAGCAGAATAAAAGCTCTCCGTGCCACATCTTTCCTGTGCAGCAGCCCAGCTCAGCTGCTCAGAGGACTGAGCCAGCTATTGAGACATTCTTTCTCAAAAGCTGCTGGTTAGATACAAACAGCTGCTTAAATTATATCAGTTCAGATATGATGAGTAATAATGAGTATAAAGTGTAAGTCTCTAGAAAGGTATCAAATATCTGTGATTTAAACGATGGTTTTTGAAACATTCCTACATATAGCTGTTTGAGAATAGGGACAGGAGCAACTAAAGTGATCTAAGAAAACCTTCCAGACTCTTTTTGTTTACTTGTATGTGCCACTGAATTTAGATGGACGTTTAAAAGTTTTGTTTGATTTTATTACTGCTCTGTATTTGCCATTTTGACAATGCTGTTGCTCTTTAGGTAAAATAACTTCCTCACATCCCCCAATCTGTATTTATATCAGGGTTGGCAAAGGATTCACTAACAGTGATCTCCAAAAGAGTCAGACATTTGAAAATCATGGCTTTGAATTCCTGAATGTTAAAACCAGTGCACTTGCATCTCTTTTCTCTCCCATTTCCCCTTCTCCCCTCCTTACCCCCCTCTAATCCCTAGGATTAGATGTGTGGGATAATTACATTTCCAGTTCTTTAATTTAGGCCAAAAATCGAGTCCTGGAACAGAAAACTTCCCAACACCTCCATCTACTCTTGGAAAAGTTATTTCATGAAAATCAAAGCTTTTAGTCAGCAGATCAAGTTTTTGACTCATGGTGCTTTCAAGGAGCCGAGGTGATGCCTTAAGCTCTTAAAGTGTAACTGCTAAAGCAATTACAGAGCAGAGTTAACATTCTGAGAAAAAAGATCTACTCTCAGGCCAATTCGATGGACTGATAAGGATAATTCCAATTTTATTTAATAATAAAAATTGTTGTTGAAATAAATGACCAGTGTTTGATTTAGTCATCTATACTTTTTATATAGCAAATATACTATATTAGCAAATATACTATATATAAAAATATACTATAAATAGAAAATATTTATAATAATTTAGAATAATTTGAAATAGATACATATATATAATAATGCATAAGAGGAAAAATAACTCTGATTTTTAAAGGCCTTTTACTAGTCAAATGAGTTTTCAATGAGTTTCATGTTACTGATGCAAATGCCTGGTGAGATATGATTTGAGGCTGAGGAAAAGAAATACACAAAGATGAGCTACTCTTTTCTGTTGTCATGATAGTTCTTGTCAGTAATGATGGCTTGTATTTTCAAGAGCTGCTTTTTTTGTGATCAGTGACATTTTTCTTTTCTCTTGGATCTGTTGCTGTAGGTGAGATGTTCAGCTAAAGTTGTTTGCTTAGTGCCATGTGGGATGGTGGAATTTTGATACTGTATTTTTTTACTCTTTTCAGAGTCTGTCTTCATTCTTGCTATTTCTATAGTAGTTTTGTGATGGGACCAGTCCACTTTTCCCTCTGTTTTAAGCATAATTCTCTTACCTGTGATGCACAGAGAATAAAGTGATGACAAGGAGTTTTGTGTTAAGGTGCTGCTTGACCTAAATCTTGTTCTAATTCTTCCTTCTAGGAGTCTGGCAAATGTGATGGAGTAAAATGGTCCAGGCAGAAAGTCTCCAGACTTAGGTTGTGAATGCTTGAAAGAGTAAATTCACACATGGGACAGTCTGACAGCTCATGATAAAGTCTGTGATGACTTAATTGCACCCATAGAAGCCCTTTTATCCATAAAGTCATTTAGCACCATATTAATCATAGACTTGTAGGTGGGGAGGTGCTTAAGTCCAAACAGAGATGGATATGTTTGGTAAAATCACCTGTGGGGAGACACATCTGTATCATGAGGATGACACTGATGAGGGCTTTTACCTCAGGAAGGATACAGACTCAGCTCTGCTGCTGCTTGCACCTCTCAATCCCATTGTGCTGTGTTCCAGAGCATCTGGAATAAGAGCTCAGAGAATGCCAGGACCCCTGCTTCCAGCTCAGGGCAGAGCACAGAGGGCAAGGAGGAGCTGAGAGCTCTGTTCTGTAGGCAGCCAGGGAGATCATGTAGAAGTTTGGGAATGTATTGTAAGAACAGCATGGGAGAAGGCTGGGGAAGTTCCATGGTACAATTTTCATAGTGGGGATGGAAGGCGAAAGATGTAGGACTGTAGGATGGCAATTAAAGGACTGGAAAGGGAAGAATATAATGTGGTTAGGATGTACCAGCAGAATACAAGTGGGTTGGGATCCTGTTTTGAGTGATACAAAGTAAGATGCTGGGAAATGGAAGTGGAAGCCCATCATTTCCAGTAAAGGCTTGGACAGGAGCCAGAAGCTGTCGTTGCTCCAGCTGGTTACCTGCACTGCCTGTGGTACCAGGATGAGCTCTGTCAGCTCTCTGCCCCACAGTCTTACTTGCTTTCTAAGTTAGACTTGACCCAGTATTCTTGTCATTATGGGCAGTTGCACCATCCTCAGCTGGGCTCTGGCTGTGTTTACAAGGAATGTGTGGATCTGACCTTTTCTCCCTTTTCTGCAGTCAAGTCAGTGCAACATAATTGAAATAAACTTTGCGTAGACCTTGGAATTCCCATGAAAATCAGGTGGAAAATGGGCATTTTACCTAAAACTACATAACAATACTGGGGCAGGGGAGCATTTTGCATGATCAATCCTCCAACCTCTTTTCTTAGCTCATTGTCTTGATTCTGGAAAAGAGTTATTGTTCATGTCTGACACCCAGACCATGTTCAGGACATATTTGAAAAACGCATGCCAGGAAAGGGTTATAAGAAGGCAAAATGAATTTTACTGAGTTCTAGGTTAAGGTTCAGGCTGCTAAAATAAATCTTAAAAGTCAAAGCCATATTATCTAATGTGCTGTACTATTTTATTTCCAATATTATTAGTCTTGAATCTGCACAAAAAAGTGGTTTTTACTTACATATAAACATTTAGATGAACATAGAGGAGCCTATTGATTTTCTATACAGAGAATGGTTTACTGATACTTTTTTCAGCTTTCATGATATTAATTTACTAATAGCTCCACTGACTTGGTTTCAGCAAAGAACACCCCAAGCAACAAAAAAGCAAACCACCTAAAAGTTGAGGAAACTAATGTTCTTTTCCCCTGCAGTATAGCTGTGTGCAGAAACAGATACTTGGAGATAGCAGGAACACAGCTAGTTGTAAAACAGTGGAGTTGGTTCTGAATGTGAAGTCAATCTCCACCAGATGCTTTCCTGTGACAAGTTACAGGAGTGTGCATCACTTTGTAACATGACCACAAGTCTCTATTGCTAACTTTGCAAATTAATTTTTCATGTTTGCAGGAACATTTATTCTCTGGGACTGGTTGCTTAAAGGAGACTGATCTGAGTTTAGGATTGTTTGGGTTTATTTTTTGCATGTATGTAGGCCTGCTATAAATTCAGCATTTTTGCACTTGTGTTTTTCTGTTTACTTGGCAGGCAAATTAGTAAAAACGTTTGAACACACTTAGAATTTCCTTTTGCTATCTCAGAAGTTCATGAAGGAGAGAGTGGAGCTGCAAACTTCAAAACATTATGAAAGTTTTTTAAACTCAGGTGCCTGAGTTAGACCATCTGTACTTGTGGAATGCAGAGTTCAAGGAGACATAAAACTGAGCAAGTACTTTGCAGTTTTCAGACTTAAGGCTAAATTGTGCTGAAATACCCTTCTTCCTCTTAAGGTAACACATCAGAGAAGAGAGGTTGACTGAACTGACTGTTCAGTTCCTGCAAGTCAATATTTTGTTCCTAATATTTAAAAGAGTACATGTATTTTAATATTGGGACCAAACCAGTAGTAAAAAGCTCATTAGTGTCTCTCACAGAATGTACTCACCTCTCTTACACTGTGTTACGTGAGCAGGAGTAGCATGGAACTGAACTAAGTGGAGCATTTTGCCCTTAGTACTGTATCACTCTGTCCCACAATGGAAAACCTCATTAGTGCATCCAAAGAAGCGTTAAATAGATTTCATGCTGTTTAATAAAGGCATTATGTGGTTTTGTCTATTGCAAAACATTACAAGGAATGTTCATAATGCACGTTTTTGCTGCCTCTTTCACAATTTAGGTGCAGTTTTACATTGTAGCTGCCTCAGGAAGGTTCAGTAACTTTCTTCTCCATCAAATCTTTCCTCTCGTTATGCTCTATTTGTTTTGGTGTTATTGCATAATGGTACACACTTAATGAACACTTTTGCCAGTCATCTCAAACTGAGGGGGACAGCTCTTAGCACCAGAATGTATCAGCCTGTTTGACTTGAGTTTGTTATTCTCTTTTTGGTGCTGATATCTAACTAGTAACTGAGAAGAAAGAAAGAGTCTAATTTGTTTCATCTGCAGCCTGAACCTTTTCATTTTTGTGTGTTGTCATTAAAATGTGAGATTTCTTCCCAAGGGTCACCATTACTGTCAGGTTTAAACAGCCCTAATGGTGATGTTTTGTCTTCCAATTTCATCCCTTACCTGGCCTTGGCTGGGCTAAGGTGTCTGAAGTGTAGAGCTTCTGGACTGTACATGCTGAAGTTCAAAAGGAGAAAAATACTGCCTTAGGGTAGGGTAGAAGGGCTTCTTGAATTCTGTCAGATTTTATCTTGTTGTACGTGAAGATATAGAACTAAGCAAATTAAGGAATATCTCCTTGCGTGTAGCTAATCTGTTGCCTGCCTGCTGCAAGGTCTGCATTTAATGGGGGTGTTTTGTTCAGGTTTGTTTTGTTTTTGGGGGGGTTGTTATTGTGGATTTCTCTCTGGCTTTAGCTCAGTTTATTCAGATGTATTTAAGTGATCAAGATCAGTTTTTATTGGGTGGTTTATATGAAATGTTGCACATTGCTCATCTGTTTTGTAGAACTGTGCAAGTTGTAGTGGATCAGTCTCCTTAACTTGTATTTTATCTGCCTTTGTGGCAGTGTGAGGTGATGTAAAGAACTTTAGTGATAGAGCTGTGAACTGACTCTAGAGCTGTGGTTTCCCCTGGATATTTGATTAGGATTTAGTGATACATGAACATACCTATCATAGCATAACATCTCCTTAGAGTATTTTGACAGCAGGTGCTTCCCAGCCCCATTCTTACCTGGAAAGCAGCTAAAGCTGTACCACAGCACTTAAAGACTAAAACACTATGAACTGTTCTGTCATCATGCTCTCAGTTATTGATGTAAATTTTTTTTCCGTTTTTTTGCATCTTGTTCAAGTCATCAGTGTAAAATAGGTTTGAATTTTGCAGCAGTCTTTGTTCATAGCTAACAGAACTTTCCACTTTGGAGTTACCATCTCTTTAAATGTATTGTTCAGGAATATTGAAGCAGCCAGTTGCTCCCAGAAACACTGAAAACATAATAAAAGGGAACAGGAAAACAGCATAAGCAAACACTTAATCAAGACCAGAAACAACCTGTGTCCTTGTGCTGTTACTTTGTGGGAGCCCACAAAACCACACAAGTAGGAGTGTGATCTGAAGGTCACAAGCACAGTGAATTTTCCAAATGTTAAATAATTAAAGAAACACCTGTGCCCCAGCCAAATAACTTCCTGCTGATCTGCTGTGAAAATGTTATGTCTAAAACCCTAAAAATGTGTAACTTCTTATGCCCAGTGGAGGCAGCAAGAAGAGCAGAAGTATATAAAGCATAGGGGACATTGCTTCAAGATGTCTTAAAGGGTCTCTAAAGATTGATTTAGTAGTGTCCCAGTGTGTGTTTCCTAGTTTCTGCAATTATGTTTAGCACACTTCAGATGGGACTAAATGGGATTTAAGACTGCCAATGATTTATGAAGATTTAAATTCTACTCCTGGACTCCTGATGTTCTTAAGCCAACAGAGGTTTTAAAGGATATCACAGGTCATATATCCTTTCCTAAGGAGAAAGAAAAAAAAAATCATATTGCTTGATTTTGGTCATCATATCTGTGCATTTATTTTGCACTAAAGAGAATGTTATTGGTAAAACAGCTGAATGTTATAGGCTCATACCAGGAGGGAAGAAAACTGGTGTGAAATTTCAGAGTTTCATGGGGTCACGGACATTTTTCTAACCAGAGGGAAGGAAATAAGAGGAAGGAAGGTTTCAGTGTTAACATTATAGGATTTTGAAGAATCTGTAGAAAATTTGAGGGAAATCCTGCTTTAGTGAAATAAGGTTCCAGTGGGAGTGGAATACATTGGAAAAGCAAGAAAAACAAGATAAATGGGAAGGCAGGACTGGTAAGCTGGATGGATATTTTTCTCATGTATTCTTTTAAATCTTCCTTGCTGACTGCCAGACTCCTGACTCCCAGGATGTGCCACCAAGCACATGAAAGCATAGAAGTAAAAGATGTGGTGACAGTCCTTTATTCAGAGTTGTATCACCTCAAGGTATACTTACCTGTGCATGTTATAGGCATAGAGATTTATTTTGCTGTTACTGACTACATTCCAAGTTTTAAAGCAGATTTGTCAAAATTAGCAAAAGATACTTCTGATTTCACAACTGAGGAGTTTTGCCCATGCCTCATAATAGCATTCCTTTCCCAATCCTGGAGTGTGTCCTTTCTGTTGTTAAGTTCAGAAAACATCATTAACTAGCTGAATAGGTGTAAATTATACAAATTATATAGCCTGGGTATTTCAGAGGAAGTCACTGAATGATTGATATGTTCTAATTAAATGTTTTCACTTTCTCTGTGGCTGCTCTGGACAGTAACTGAAAACCACAGCGATTTAAAGCTTGCTAACTGGATTTTATTAAATAACTAAAGATCATAAGCCATGAGTAGTAAGTGATAGCCAGCTATTCTTACAGCTGAACCTGCACATCAATGGCTTTGCCAAATCCTCCAGTGTGTGGCTCTTCCAGTGTTCTGTTTCTCTGTAGGTAAAGACAGAGCATTGGGATCTGAAAAACTGGCCCCTTTTACCAGTTCTGAAACTTCTAAAATAGTTCAAAATCTGTATCTTTACTGACCATTGCTGCCTGAATCCTAACTTCTCCATGTTTTGGAGTCAGAGTAAATTTACATAAACTCACCCAACATATTTTTTACTCTCATGGTATTTAGATCCTCACTAAATTAGACCCTAAAAGGTGGGACATTAGCATTTATAAATAAAGCAGGTAAAATTCTGTTTTATTATTTTTTTAAATGAGTTTTCTATATTTGTTAAAGAAATCTTCCAAAGTGATTTTTATAACAGAAAATGAAATGCTCTCAGAGTTACAGTGCTTTGGAAATTGTTTGCTTTACCAAGATTTATTTGCAGAAAAAAAGTTGATATCTCCCATTTTGGCATACTTTGGAAGATAATTTTTCTGTTTTCAAGTGGAGCTTTGAGCTCTTTTATTCGATTACAATGGTAAATTAAGAAAGATTAAATTTTAAAAAGACAATCTAGTTGAATACAAATGGAGCTGTTTTGGAGTCTTCTCTGGTGAAGGTATCAGTGTTATATTCTCAGGTGGACTGAACACAGATCTTAGGATATTTAAATTCTTTCTAAAATAGAGGGGTTTTTTCCCAGGTGGTCATGCTAGGTTTTTAAAAGAGGTGAGATGCTCTGTGTGAATGTTGGCTTTTTAATGGAAATCGCTGTACTCCACCACCCCTATTTAATAATAACCACTGTAAACTTAATACTGATTCCTTTATACCCAGGTATAAAGGTTTTTGCACAGATGAATTTATGCATTTGACTTCTGTTCTACGATGTTCTGAAATGGACCTTGGATCCTGAGGTCCTGAAAGTTTATTCAGAGTGTATTTCCTATGTGATGTACTTTTTGCTTTGAGGACAGACATGATTTATAGCTCACAGAGATTTTGGTCTATTTTTACATTCATGTGGGAAGTAAAGGGCTCTGGTAATAAGAAAAAAATACTGGTGAGGAAATATCAGAAAAAGAGAAATTCTCAACTCCTGAGGCTGGCGGTTATTATTTCAGTATCAGACATTAGTAAGCACATTTTCAGAATTATTTCCAAGTGTCTGTTTAAGAAAGTGACTATTAAAGAATGATAGATAATCAAGTGTTGATGTGGCTGATGCATGCAAGCAAAGCACAGATGTTGCCATATTTTTGAACCAAGCACAGAAAACGTGGTTTACCCTGCAAAAAGCTTGGTTTTCCAGTATACTGAGTTATAGTGCAAAGCTATAAGGTGAACCATTTTTAAAATAAATTTGTAAAGATGCCTGTGTTTTCAATTCTATTATTAGTTTCTAAAACGTAGGATTGATAAAATTAAAAATCCATATAGTAAAATTATTCAACATACTATTTTCACTTTTCAAGTATTTTTGACACACATCAGATAACTTCTCTTTCTAGAATAGCATGTTAATAAAAATTTGCTTTTCAGCTACTTTAATTGAGGTTAATAATTAAAAATTTTGATAAATGCCAATATAATCTACATTTCCTCTAAGGGAGATTTTCTTACTGTTTCTTTGCTTTTATCTGTTAATGTGAAAAAGAATACTGTGGTAATAGCACACATTTTGTATTCTGATGCTAGTGAAAAGCGAGGGGGCTTTTTATCCAGCCAAATAAATTGATAAATACAGCTGATTCAGACTGTTTACATAATCTTTCCAATGTCAACAGTCATTTAAATTATCCTAACTTTATACTGCATCTCCAAAATCCAATTACAAGCTAATAATAATTGTCAGTTTTACTCTAAACCTTTAATGATAGGTCACAAGGGATGTTGTACCAGAAGGATTAAATCATTGTAGACTGTTACTATGCCCAGCCTTAAATTACTAACCTCTTATCTCATGGTAACAGAGCTACTATATGTTTTGTCACCATTTTTGCTAAATAGAATAAATGTCACCAAAATTAATTTCATCTTTCTTAAATTAGCTTCTTAGTATGATTTCTCACTTCAGTCAAAATTTATTTCTTGAAGAATTTAATTTCCTTCTTAATCTATTTTATTTGAGAAAGAGGAGGAAGAACTTTCAGGAACAAATGCATTTTAAATCATTCTGTGGCTAATTTTGAAATTTATTCTTCATTAATAACTGCTGACACTTGCAGGATGGAATTTTTTAAGTCACTGTATACTTAAAATCAAGCTGATTCTGCTTAGTTCATCTTGGCTGTATTTAAGGCACTAAAAGTTAAAAGGGGGTGAATCTTGCTTGTAAGGAGAGCTTAAGGAGTATGCTTGATCATGTGCATAGCAGATTTCCCACGTGATGGATGGTTCAAGGGAATGTTGTAGTTAGATGATATAGTTTAGTTGCATTTAATTGGTTTTAATCATATTAAGGATGCATACAAGTGGAGGAAAATATACTTAATATAAGGAATAAGGTAGATGGAAGAAATGCTAAATGAAAAAAAGGCATTGAGAGTTGGCATTGTCATACAACAGAGTGACAGCAATTTTTGTCTGAGTTACTGGCATCCTTAAATAATATTTCCAATGGAATGTGTATTTAAAAATAATTTTAAAATGCAACGATTGGCTCTCTCTTATATTCTCATTCTTTTGGTTTTGATGAGCTCAGTCAAAAAATCTAGAGTTACAATATAATACTTCTTTCAAAGAAAAGAAATCAGAAAGATGGAGCAATTGAAAAGGGGAGGATTCAAAAAATAAACCTGAAGTGACAAGCTGTGTCTGAAATTATCACAGCTGGTGATATGAGGCAAAATGGGGGAGGAGGAAGGATTGTTAATGCTCATAAATAAAATCTATTTTAAAATATTGAAATCTAGAGGGACTGTATTGGCTGGAATTGCAAAAATCTATTAAATGGCTATGATTTCCTTTTGGAAACGTCTCTCTTTAAGAATCTATTGCATAAAGAACAGGGGTGACTTGAAAATAAAGAAGTAAATTTTTCTGTCAGCTGCACATGATTATCAAGGCTTTGTAAACTCAATTAGCAGAGAAGAATTTATCCAAAATCTGATTAAATATTAGTGCCAGCAGGGCAGAAAATTAAACAGAGCATACACATTAATAATCTATTAAATGTTCCTTCAACTTTGAACAGCTGTAGCAGTTGTAATCAGACATTTCTTTGTGGCATCCTACACATTTGTATGGTACTGGGAAGTCACTACCAGAACATCACAGTGGGTGGAAAGTCAGACTTGTCTGTCACTCTTCTGACTGTGGAGGGAATCTGTGTATAGGAAAACACTGAGTTTGTGTTTAAACAGGAACTGCCACCTCCACTTTTATTTGAAGTGTTGATGTTTGTCTGTATCATAGCGCTGCATGTGTAGCATGAAATTTGTACAATTGCTGAAGAACAACTTCAGAGAAGAGCATTGGAAAGTCATTACTCATATCTACAACTTCCTTGTGAGGGGAAGAGGAGGGACAAGCACTGATCTGTTCTCTGTGGCCTGAAGCTGTGTCAGGGAGGTGGGTTTAGGTTGCATATTAGAAAAAGGTTTTTCAACCAGAGGGTGTTTGGGCACTGGAACAGCTCCCCAGGGCAGTGGGCACAGCACCAGCCTGACACAGCTCAAGAAGCTTTTGGACAGTGCTCTCAGGCACATGGTGTGACTCTTGGGGGGTCCTGTGTAGTGCCAGGAGTTGGACTCAGTGATCCTTGTGGGTCCCTTCCAACTCAGCTTACTCTGTGATTTCGTGATATGCAGAAATATGGGTATTTTTACTACCTCAGCATTTCTGAAAAAGAAAGTGTACCAGTCAGGCTGGTAAAAAGGTAGGTTGCTCTTTCATAGAAGATATGTGATAGCCACTAGCCAAAAGAAGTGAAAACAGAAATATGAATAGTCTCCAGAGGAGCAGAATTAGTTTAGCTTCTTGAGTTAAAGTAGGAAACGAAATGATTGATAGTTTCAATGCTTTTTGGGAAAGCATTTTAGGGTCTATAAGCACTGTGCTCATATTGTAACCAGACCTGTGCATCACAGGGAACTGGACCTAGAAAAAGGATGAAGCTGGTGAAGGGTAAAGAACCTCAATGACCACGTGCATCCCAAAGCATAACATAAGGATGTGCAGAGTGCTCTCCCTGGCTCTGACCAGCTGCCCAAGTGCCCCAGTATTCTCTAAGTGTGTCCAGAAGCAAATCTCTGGAGAAGAACTGAGCAAGCATATATGATATTCCTCATTAGTGCTCTTTCCAACATTTTACTTTTTTCATTTAAGTTTGTTTACTAACCTGTAATAGATCTCCAGTCTCCCTTTGGGTTCATGTAAGCTTCTATGCCCAGGAGCCTCTGGCAAGGAATTTCACAGGTCTACTACTTTAGGTAGAGCCACATCTTTCTGTTTGTTTTGAAGTTTTTTTCCACTGTTTTCTCTTGATGAGCTCCAGCTCTTAAACTGGAAAAGAGAGTTGAAACTAAATCTGTCTTAGTCCCTTCTAAATAATCTGCAATTCTTTAGGTCGTCAGTAATTTGAAGCCTAAACTTAATATGTGAAGATTTCTGCATTTGATCATTAAGCAGAACTGAACATGTGTATGGGTTTCTGAAAAACTTAGTACGCATGTCCTTGATCAATTTCTATATGACATTACTCTATATATACAATTTGGGGGAGAGATATTTAATTTCTTTTATCTTTTGTTTGCTTGTTCTATTCCAGACCGTATTTACATAGAGGGCTGTGGTTGCAGGTGCCATCTTCAGAATAAATAACTGATTTAGATCAATCTCTGCAATCACTGGGACTGCATGTGGTAAAAGAAAAGGCTGCTTTGTTAGTCACTCTTAGGTCCTCCTTCTCCTGCCTTTATATAAAGACAAACAAATGAAAAAAAACAACTACCACTGGCAGATTGTGAAAATGGAAAGAGGTTTTTTCCTTTGTAAATTATCTTTCATTGTTTTGCTTTGGTTTTGGTGGGTTTTTGGTTGGTATTCTCAGTTTGTTTATTTGGTGGGAGTTTTTTATTACAGATTTTGGGGAGGGTTTTGTTAGGGGTTTTTTTCCTCTTGGAGATATTGCTTAAGTGTTTTCTTGGAGTTCGTGGTCTGATTTCTTTTTTTATAAGTTAAATTTTTTGCTTTATTTTTGCTTAATGGAAATGGAAGAAGACATTATAGCTGTGTAAAAACTGAATTCTTTACCATTTATGAACTCCAGAATCTCATGGAATGGAGGTCTAGCTACAATAATAAATGGGAATGGAACGGCAGGTTGAAATTCTGACTTTAAGTTATGCCTGAGAGCCCAGGAATAACAAAGCTCTGCAAACAGTTAATGGTAACTAGTGATATGTTTCTTGCATGTTCTAAAGCATACTCCAAAGAGCAATTTTCCAGAACACATTTCAGGTCTATCTTAGTGATAGATTTAATTTTGTTAGAAAGTGTTTACTGTGCTCTCATGGTTGTAAATAATCATAAGAATTTGGGCAGTGCTGAACATTTTCTTCCAAATTCTAATTATAACTAAATTTAGGTATAGTGAAATTCAGTTAAAATAATTTTTGTAAGATCGAAGAACATATTTATAACCTAGAAAATATTCTGGGTTGACTTATGTGGCATCATTTCTAGAACAGTTTTCACAGTGACCACAAGTAATCTACTACATTAGTCATCTATATTTTGCTCTGTTTTAGTCTTTTGGGTTGTTTTTCTGCAAATCCTTACACAAGCTAGATTGTAAAGGAAAAGGTTGTTCTGCACTGGCCTTAAAAATCCAAGTGCAAGTATTTCTTTCTCTCATCTTTTCACTTAGCAGGAGTACAATTTACTACACAATGGCACAATCCCAAATGTCTGTGCTGTGCAATGAACTCAAATTAGGATTAAAGATTGTCAATTTTATTCTGAAAAAGCAATGCTAGGATAATATTGGCCATCTACCAAAGCTGTACAGGCTTGAAAAGTTTTGCTGAATGTGCAGAGAACTCCATTCAAGCACGGGCAGTTCACACTGGCAAAGGTCAGCTCTCGTTCTCATTCTCTAAGGCCTCTAATTTTTCATCATTAGCCTCTTTAAAGATTGCTACAGGGGTTTTGCAGGAGATAAGGGATGAACACCAGCCTGTAGTGTTATAGCACAAGGACTGGTAAATATTTAGAGCTAAGTGTCAGGGAATATCCGGACAGGAGGAGGGTGTGGCAAATGCTGGAAAAAATGGAGCATTACTTTCTTGGGTAAAGAAAACTGGCCTTTTTCACAAAGTAATGTAAATAAAGTGCATTTTGGTATAATCATGTAAGTACACTTCTCTTTGGTTTTCTGCATGAATATAAGAGATGAATGTGGGAGTTATTCAGTTTGTGGGTGGGAAAGAAGGGAACATAATTGGGAGGTAAAAAGGAAATTAAAAGGTGTGGTGGAACTAAGGAAACAGAACCAAACCCATGTACTGGAGTGAATGTTACACTGCATAATGCTATGTAATACACATTGTAGCAAACAACAATAACTGGCTCCATACTGCAAGCCTGCTGTTTTCCTCCCTACCAGCTTAAAAGAGTGCTATGGTGTGTTGCGATGCTTTCTTACTTTCAGGTGAGAATTATTTCATATCACACTATTGTTATGCTCTCCTGAAGTTCTTGACGTTTTTGTGGCAAGGGTGCAATGGCACCCTTTCCTGCACTATCTTTTCTAGAAATGGCTATGCAAATATGGATATATCTTTCTAGTGAGGAGACAGCCTATGACAACAGGTGGGATTTTTCTTAATCTAGGCACACATCTCCTTGAACACTAGAAGCTAAATCTGTGGTGTGATGGTCAGCACAGAAACATCTGCACTGGTTTGCAGTGTTCCAAATTCTGGGCAAAGTCAGAAGGTTAAACTGGGTCACAGCTAAGCTGGAGAGCTCAGCTCAGAGTTGAAGATTTTGCCAGTTCAGTCAGCTGACTTAGTAGTGAAACAGATGATGGGTCTTGCACAGGCTGTTCCACTAGCTCAGATGTAATGGTAGTGACCCTCACCAAAGGATGTCAGAAGCAGTTAGAAACTGAAATGGGGATTAGCATCCTAAACAGGCACAGGCTTTTCTCTTGTGGCCATTTGTCATGGCTTGCAGGATTGATAGCTTCAGTGAGAACATAACACTGTAAAATTCAGTATTGTCCTGGATGTGGAACATCAGCAAATGATCTGCTTCTGCATGTTGATTCTTACCAGCATCATGTGTGCTGGGGTAGCAGTGAGCATTTGGTTTTAACAATAGGCAGCATCTGAATTACTGGAGGAAAGGGCTTGTAGGGGATGTCTAGTTGAGCCACTCACCAAAGTTCACTAATAACAGCTTGCTCAAACCTTGATTTCCCAAGCTCATTGACTTTATACATGGTGCTAAGTATATCCAAATCTGCTTAAGTTCTGAAAGCAGTTTAGCAGCATTAAAATGGAACAGCACCAAAGCTAAAAGCATTTCTCAGCTGACAAACTGACTAGTTTAGGTGCATGTCAAAACTGCTGCTCTTTCTCTAGCAGTGTAATGACCTGGCCCTCCCCTACAGTCTGTTGCAAGATGTAGCTGTGCTTTCCTTTCTCTTATTCCATCGGCTAACACATCCATTGTTGTTTCCTTTTATTTGGTGCTTGTGTCTTCTCCAGGACAAAAGAAATCTGAAAATAGATACAGTCACATTTCTGGAGTCTGCATGTGTGCCATTAATCAGAATATATTTCCTTCTGACCCTGAGAACATTCAGGGTTATCCTGAGGCTTTGTGATTGTAGGTGATTTCTCTCTCTCTCAAAATGCTTCCACGTATCTCATTTCCAGACATAATGAAGGAAACATGATATCCATGGCATATTCTTCCTTTGAATGAAGGTCAGTAGGCTGTGGACAAATCTTTGCTTCCTCCTCTGCTTGTTGTTTCTAGCAGCAAAGTAATCTGCCAACCTGAAAGGCAGAAGAACATGATGCATCCCCACCCTAGCAAGGAATAAAGAGAAGCCTTCTCTATGCACCAGCCATCCTCTTCATGTGCTAATTAAAATTATTTCAACTGTTGTCAAATCATTTCAATAAGAACCAGAGAAGTAGAATCATGCACTTAATTTTTGAAAGGGCCTGTACCTTGTTTAAATGGCTTCCCAGTCCTCAGTTACATCCCGTGTGTTTTCAGCCCACCTGTAATTCCCTCCAAAGCCAGATCAATTATGCTTAGTGAAGATGTGGATATTTACTCTGTGAAAAATGAGAAACCATATAACAATACACATATCCTTCTTACTGTGCTGAAAGTTTTCATTGGGCCTGCAGAATTCTGAATAAACCTTTTAACAGTCTTGGGGTGGGTAGGGTTTGTGTATGGCTTCATTGCATATAGTAATTAAACACAATATTGTCTGGCTGCTGAATTTGAAGAGGCTTAGATAATATGACAATGTCTTTTCAGTTCTTACATAGAAGAGATTTACTATGGATGTATTATAAACTTGTGATTTATAAACCTCATTGACTTCATTAGTCCTCAGGGACTTTATTCTTGTTAGCCTGGAAATGCCTGTTTAAATTTAATTTTTTCCCCTTTTTTCTTTTTTTATTTAAATTATGACCTCATTAGAGTGAAAACATGGCTCCAGATTCTTGCCTTGTGTGAATCAGCCAAGTCTTGCAACTAACCCCAGCTGAAGATCCAGGCTCTAAATTGAAAACCTGTCCTTTTGACTTGCCTTTTCCAATCCCAATGGCTCACCCTAGAGTTAGAAACATCCTCATGCTAACATAAAAGGGCATTTCAGTAACTTGTTTTATGTGTTTTCTTCCACTTAAGACTGTAGTCTCTCAGTGTGCCTAAGGTTTAGGCAAACACATGTATGAGATGTAATGCAGTAAATTTCTTCAACAGAGGAGTTGAGGCAGGATGTTTAAAAAGATGTGCAATGGTGGGGAAGGGTAGGACTGCAAAAACTGTGAATGCCAAATAAGATCAGGTTTCAGTCTGTCACATTTTTTCAGTGGTAAGAGGAGCTTCATTTTTGTACTTGTCTTAAGTGCTGTAGTTAATTTGAGGAACATCTCATAAAATTTGTTCAAGATAAAACAAATGTCTTCACTAAAGTTGTCAAATTTCACTTAATGAGTATTATTTTAATGCTCCATTATTCAAATTCATAACCATCTTGTGGTTATTGCTGGATTGTGGCACAAGTTGTTGGGGGTTTTCTCTTCATAACAGGTTTCTTTTTCTTTCTCTATTTTAAGATACTGAAAAACTCTTCTACCTAATGTTTTGCACTAAGTCCCAAACAGTTTTATTTATAGCTGCCAGAAGTAAGTTCCTAATGTTATGTTAATTAGAAACATGTGGTGAAAAAAAAGAGGCAACTTTTAAGCTGACACTATTTTTGAGTTAAAATCTGGCATCCCCTTTCTACTGACAAGCCTGACAACTGCAGCAGCAATCACCTCATCAAATCTCTCCGTTGTGTCTTTCCTGGTTTTTGGCATTCTTCCTGTCTAAATTTTTATCAGATGAGTGCTTTTTTCTTGGCAAGTATTTTGAATACTTTCTTGTTGCTTTATCTCTGCACTATCACCCCTTGCCCTTAATGTCATTTCTCACATGTAAGACTGTGGCAGAATTTGAAACAAATTAGTTAGGAACATAGATTCAAAGACCAGCTTTTCCTCTTGGCTCTCTAGTCTCTTCTTCCCTCACTTTTTAAACACCAGCATGTCACAGATACCACAGGAACACTCAGTTTTTAAGACATTTTTGATGCTTTAAATCCTCAATGCTGCATCTACCTTTTTTTCCACTATCATGTGTCCTGTATTGCTCTTGAAAGGTTTTCAGCTGGTGATATCTGGATTTTAATCCTGAGTTTTGGAACTAGTCAGTAGGCTGTGTCAGAATAAAACTCTTTAGTTATAAATGCTTTAGACTACAGCCAAAGTACCAAATAAATTGTTTCTTAAAATAAATGCACAAATATTGAGTGATATTTGCAAGTAGAATTCATATGAATGAGGACCAGATTTCCTTTCCAGAAAAGGAAGACTAGGGAAAATGTAGGCTTTCTCTGGAAGGTGCGACTGGTTACCCAGGATATGCAGAAATTAATACAGTATCTCTCTCTGAGAGCACTGTAAGCTGCTGAATGCTCAGCAAATAAAACCCCTCTTCAGGGTGCCTTGAACGGCAATAAACTTCAAATGGTTTTGAATTTGAGAAATGGTGCATTAAGGAAACATACTAATTAAGGTAAATTTGGCAATTTTATTGCAGCCCATTTTCTAGTTTCTTTAGTCAATGAAGAGCAGTAAGCTGCTGGACACACGGGGTTGTTTGATGCTGGCTGCTTCTTTTCATTGCCTAATGGGAGTTAAGCCTTCTGAATATCCAGCACAATTGTACCCCTACGTTTTTTGAGAACTTCAGCTGTAAATCCCAGCTTATGTGACTAATGTAGTGGGCTCATTTTCTAACAGCAGCAACCCCTTGCAAAGGCAGTAGAAGCAGCTAAGTATGCAGGAGATACATATATACACATACACATCTCTCTCTAGATAGAGATATATATATATTTATATATACACACACACACATACTCTTGGGGCAGGTGTTTGTAAAGTGTCTAAGCACCAGGCTCTAAGGGAAAGATGAGAGTGATTCAAGCTTTTAAGAGCAGATAACAATGCATAAAATATTGAACATGTGCATAAGTAACTGGAAGTCTCAGGCTGTCTATATTTTCATTGGTGAAGTTGCCTAAGCACTTAATGTTCTGCTGCTGTACGTCTCAGCAGAAGCTGCCATTTTGAATGTGCTGAGGCTTTGATGGCTGAGTCCTTCCTTGGCTTCTTGTGGTTTGCAAATTCCAAGTCTTTTGGGAGTAATAGTGCATGTCTGAGTGGGCAGCACACAATCCAGTGAAGGTCGTGGCAGTCAGACACATTCACTCCAAAACACTGGACAGAAGAGAACAGCATGCTAGTCACAGGGTTGGATCTGAATGTATAGTATCAAACAGGGCTTTCCTCTGTCACTCCAGCTATCTGGCAATGTACTTTCATCCTCCTCTCTCACACCATGATCTCTGTTGAGAATCCTGTTAGCTCTCCATCACACTGAGGGTCACAATGCTCAGCGATGTGCCCAGTTGTCCTGATCCCAGGCCACACTCCAGCCGTGCCCCACGGGGAACCATGGGAATTCAGCTTGTTCCTCTAGAGACTGTGCAGCTTCTTGCCAAGGTCAAAGAAATGGAGTAGGAAATTGTTTCTTCCCAGTACAGAGCGCTGTGTGTGGACCAGCATTGCAGGCTATTGCAGGACACAGGTCTAGCCCCTTTCTTTTCAATCTCATTTCAGGAATCTAGTGCTGTTACTTTGAAAAGGCATAGTGGTTTCCTTGTTGCCAATCTAATATCTTCCTAGGTTTAAGCCTATGCGTATTTTTTTTCCCTTTAAAGCACCTAAATTAGATAAAAATGGGATTTAGGGACTCTTGTAAATTTAATTATAAAATACTTCCAATTCATTTGAAGATATCATCATGTGAACATTCATAAGATTTTCTTTGACACTCATGGTTTAACATGCAATTGTTTTCATAAGTCATGTTGCAGCAGAGTGATCAGCAAAAAATCCTGCTATATAGTGCAAAGCCTTCCTGTAACTGTACCCCAAAGGGTGGTTCAGTCACCACTTTGCAGCATGGTGCCATGTTATTACTTAACATGCAAAAGTTTTTTTAATGCTTTGTGTACAACCAAGGCTTTAACTGTTCTGTCCCATGGAAATGAAGATGAATGATTACAATCTGCTACCAAATGTCCGTACTAATTTTCCAGTCTTGCATAGAAGAAGGCAAAGGCCATGATGTAAATGGACAATCAGCCCTCTTCTGGATGCTTGACACTTTCATTTTGAGAGTCAGTTTGGACATCACTTAAAGTAGCGTGTAACAATGTGGAGAAGAGAAAGTTAAAATCTTACGTGTTAATAGAAGAAAGTATTAGGAATTAAAATGCTGATTTATTAAAATATCTTGTGGAATAGCAAACCAAATCTCTTAAATCCATTGTTCAAACAGAATGCATAATACAAGGATTTAAGACCAAATACACTTCTTCTTCAGTGTAATGTAACGCTGATTTGTAGAATCAGAGCACAGAAAAAATATTGTAACAATAATGTTGTTGGAAGAATGTTAAGCACATCTTTATGAAAAACCAACATCACAGGAGCAGTCTTATTGCTGGTATTGTTCTCTTATTGCACTGCAGCATGTGCAACATCCAGGTCACTGCCAGTGCAAAGCAGACAGGCTTAAGCTGCGATGAGTGATACTGAAGGGGGGCAGGGGAAGGGGGGCTGTGCCTGTGGATCTGGATTGTCTCAAACTCAGACCCCAAGCAGAGATCCAGCACTGGCAAATACAGTGGGAGCCTGCAGGGAAACTCTGCAGCTTAAGTCTGCAGGGAATGGGAAAGAGTAGTTCCAGATAGGCCACCTTGACAAAGGTATTAGGTGTAGCAGGACATGCTGGTGTTCTGAACACATTGACAGTTATGAGCTTTTTAAGCAAATGTTTCTCATTTCTTTTTTCTCTTTGTTAGTTAAGTTGGATTGGGTGGCTGGTGCTGAAACAATTTAATCCTTGTCTACAAAGCAATTTATTGCAAGTTATTGCATCCTATTGCAATTGATTGCTTTATTGTTGTTGGCGTGTTCTGTGCTTTTTCTCTTAGAAATTTCATTTTGCAAATGTAGTAATAATATTTTACATGTGTAGAGTGCCTTTCATCACAAAATACTTCACAAACTAGACAGAGTTTTTGCAGTTAGTTGTTTGAAAGTGACTTAGGCTGGTATCAGGAGACACAGCTATCTTTGCACATACAGTCCAGTCAGGCTGAAGATTTTTCTTACTGTATACTTTCCTGTAACCTATATTGTCACCTGAGTAATAAATAGCTATCTTCCATTCCTGGCTTAGATGCATTTACTGCTGTTACTCAAAACCTGAAGTACTTTCTGGGCTGGAAATTCAATTACAATCTGGCTGCCACAATGTAGGCCTGATTGGTCACAAAAAAAAGGAAAAAAAAAAAGAAAAAAAAAACAAAAAAAAACCCAAAAAACCAAGAAAGGTATTGAGACCTAAAAAAGTATTTTTAACTCCTATTATTTTCTTTTTATGCATTTTTAAGGCATGTATGATCTTAAAAAGTGTTACTAATCCAGATCCCATGTTTATTTGGCCAACTGCTGCAAGGTTTAAAATTTGTATTAGTCCTTTTTATTTTATTGTATACTGTGGCCTAAAGCTAAGACACTGTATTTATAAAACTGACCACCTAGAGGTAAGGGCAACAGATTCTGTTCTCTGTGGTAAACTGGCCTTAAATTTGAGCGAATCCTTGGAAATTCTGTGGCATTCAGTGAAAGAACTGAATTAATTTAAACTGAACTGCACACAACCTTTGAAAAAATAAATCTGCTACATATATGGATAATACTACTCTTAAATATTCAGCCTCCTTTACTTACTTTAATTCAGCGGATTTTTCGCTGTCTCCACATAATTTCCGTGTAAAAGGAAAGGCTAATCTACTGGTTCAGACAAAAGGCTTAAGCTCAGATGATCTCTGTTCTGTTTCCTTTTTATCATGTTCTCGCATTTTTTCCTCCATCTGTAAAAAGGAGATGACAGCACTTCACTGCCTCATGATTGTGGAAGGATAAATACATTGATTGTGAGATGTTAAAAATGATCGAGCCAAGTATGTAACTATGCCAATTTATATAGAGACATTCTTTCAAATTAGGGGTTGGGATATTCTGTCTTGGAGAAGCGTGGAGGAGCAGTTTAGCTATCTTGCTTAAGGTATTTAGTAGTGAAATGGTTAACAAAATATATATACAGGCAATGTTTAGGGTTTAGAGTTAACACCCTATTGAGATGATTGAAAATAGTTCACATCTTGCTGAACTGTCATTTTGAGCTGTCTGCCAATTTAAGAACATATTGCTGCCTCAGTTAACATATGGTTCGAGTTGATACAGTTTTCTGTGCAACCATGAGAGCTAGACACATCATTATATGAAAATGAAAACAAATGGCTGAGTCCTGAGCTTGCTGCTTTAGGCCCCCCCAGTGTAAGCATGAGTTCAAAGCCACCTCGTGCTCCCATTTGGAGATTCCTGCAGCATGAGAGAGCCCGGGTGTGATGGTGAGCCACAATTACCTGCTCCTGTGCCACAGGGCTGTGGCATGCAGCCTGGAAGGGACATTCCCAGGACAGAGGTTTCACGGTGTGAGCACAATGGCAAATGATCCCCTGGGCTGCTGTACCTAATTTGTCAAGATTTAATTAGAATCTGGGATTGGTGAGCCTCCTTTTGGGATTTCTCTCCTTTACTGTGTCATTGGTGTTTCAGATATGTTATACTGGGAAATTTAAAGGACTGAACCCCAAGCTCTGGCTGCATCTTAACTGTGTTCTGCTATAAGTTAACGCTAGCAGATCAAAGAATAAAGTTTCTAAGGAAACACTTTGTTTAGTGGGCATTGTGAGGTAGCTTTCAGCATCTGCAAAAGTAAGGTTGAAAAATTTTCCACTGAATTTACAATGGCTCTGTTCTAGAGCACCTCAAATTTTTTTTGCATACTAGCTCTCTTTTTTTCTGATGGAATAGAAACTCCATAGTTGTGCTATGGTTTGCTTGGCTTTGCTTAGTTTAAGTTACAGTTTTAGCACAGCATGTTTTTTCTACTTAGGCTAGGTAAATTTTGCAATATTTTCAACTCACTTGATGTCCACGTATTTTCATTGGTGAAGTTTCCTCTCATCTCTTTACTTCATCAACTGTCTCCTCTCATAGTAGAAAAATAATTTACATCAAACAAATTATATTTAAATTATTTTGAAGGTATGACTAAAGCTGAAAAAACCAACATAAAAAGTTGACGCTGAGATTTCGTCTTTTCTTGTGCTGTGGGGCAGATGCAGACCAGAGTGACTCAGGTTATGTGTACAGCATAAAGCCATCCAGATTTGGATAAATGGACTTCTTTCCTCGTACATATGGCTTTGAAACTGGCTTATTTCCCAACATTCTTTTTGACTCAACTTTCAGATTCAAAAGAATCCAGATATGTGACCAAAACTCATTTAATTTTCTCCTGCCTATTAAAAGTTAAGTATTTGTGCAAAATGAAACCACAAATCAGCTCAGGTTTGCTTGTGAGATTGATGAACCATAATGAATCTTTTGATGAACTCAGTCTAAATTTCAAGCATGTAATAAAATACAAAATCATATCCAAAAGTCGCTTTGAGTACATTCCTGTGTATCTCATAATTTTCTTTTTTGGGGTATCACTTATTTTGGGGCATTTACAAGCCAGCCAGCTGACAGAAATGCTGCTTAGCAATCCCACCTGCAAATTTTCTATAAAAGCACTGCTGTAGAAATTGCAGAGACAGGCACCAAATGGCTGATTTTTGGTGATAAGGGAACGGCAGGGCAGCATTTAATTCTTTGGAGCTGCTGGAGGGCGTAGGCCAAAATCTGTGGCTGCTCCACAGCTCAGGTTAATCTGATGCACGGTTGTCCCCTGTGTGTTCCTTGGGTTTGATGAGAGGCTGCTGCTGCCCACAGAGAATGTCCTGCCCACGGTGAGATCCCAGCTCGCTGACGCTGCCAGGAGCTCGGGCAGTGCAGGCAGGTGGGGCGTGGCATCAGCCTTGCACTGAGATCATTACACTAAGCAGGATGCTCACTCCAGTGCTCTTTTCATCCAGGTTGATATTTAACAGTAAGCTGATAACTGATTTTAGAAGCAAATTATCTCCTCCTTTCTTTTATATATAAATCCACATTTTAAAATGGCAGCATAGTGACCGTAGCTGTTAAGTAGAGATGATTACATCCTAGCTGATGTATTAGAGCAATGTGAAGATTTCTGTGTTTGTTACAGGGTGTTCCTATGTTTATATTCTTGTTTGCAACGGGAAACCTGTTGGATTTGTCTTCTGAGATCTTAATTTTTGGAATCTAGATTACTTCCATTAGGCTCAATGACTCTATTGCTGTACCACTGTGCCTTTACCTAGCACAGTGACACTACTTTGTAATTTATAGGTACTGAGAGGAAAGGAACCAGGATGCATTTCATTGATCTTTCCATGCTGTAAATGTAAAATTCATGTGCATTTTTGTTTGCTTTATGGCTGTTCTCTTTCCTTTTCCTTATTTAATATGCACTTCATACTGTGCCAAGGGGGTCAGTAGGGCAAATCAAGGAGCCAGATGGCTTGCTTCTACCCTAAGGAAACATACCAATATTTAGCTGGCCATTTTCCCAAATAAAGGCAAGACTGGAATCCACAATAAATGGGAGAGTTGGTTAACGCTGCATCCTTTTCTTAGATTCACAGCTACAACCTCCTTGAGGCATGAGCTTTTTATACTTCACTGCTGCTTTCTAGCTTTCTCCAAGTAACTGCGTCTTGGAAGATATTAGAGGGGGGTACAGCTCATTTTATTTATGGCCTTTGCACAGTAACAAGTTTCAGTTATTATAATCTGACTGAAATAAGAAACCATAATCCATGGATGAAAAGACAGTGGACAAACTCAGTTAAATCCCTAGTACCCTGAGGACGTATATTTTGTCCATTTCTGTTTTTTTATGTTCCCTTTTTTCTGCTGTTATTCCCAACTTTAACTTTTGAAAAGCCAAGCAGTTTAAGTGGCCGGGCCTGGGGAGCTTATTTGTATGCAGCACAAATTTCAGGATCTGTTCCCAAGCCTGTGCAGAGTGAAAAATGGCCTGCATTTTCTTGATAGCCCATGTGGTTGTAAAGAATAAATGGCTAATGAATTACAGATGAACATTGACGCAAATTAATCTTCCTGATGTCCCTGGGTTATATGGCAGCCATTTAAAAGTTTAATCAATACACTAAAGTTGAAAACATGCAGGCACTGCAGTTGTTTGGATGTAATAAACATCAGAGGGAAACGGGAGGCTTGTACCCAGTCCATGTATCATAATGACAGGTATTTATGTTTAATGGACTAAATATTTTTTATTGGAAGAGAGCAAATGTCAGCTTAACTTTGTAAGCCCCGCATTCAACTTTCCTTTGAGGTTGGTGAGAGACGGCTGACATGTCATTGAAAATGAAATGTAAAAAAACCAATTGAGACAAAGCGAGGATAAGGAGCTGTTTTGCCGACGAGATGTTGCTTTAATGCTCTGCAACTATTCATTAAATAAAATGTAAACTCTACCATTTCAAACGTTGCAGTAAAATGCTTTACTAGGGCAGACTTTTAATGGTTATTAGGGAAAACAAGAGCCAACCGCTGCCAAATATTCTTTTCTGGGAAACATTTTATTTGAAAAGTCTTTTCCTGAGTTACAGTTTCAGAAGATTTATAATTATGGAACAGTCACCTCCCCCTCCCTCTTTCTTTTTTTGAGACAAAGAAAAACAGAAAAATAACTTTCAGTATAACCATTTGATGGTCTTTTTTTTTTTCCCCCCTTTGAACAGAGTAATAGCTTTATATAAGCTTCCCAGAGACTTGGATATTAATTGCACTTGAATTCAATAAATTTTAGAGCCATGTGTATCCATAACTTAACCATCATTTCTGTAAATGGAGAAGGAGGCTATGCAAGACTGCCACATTCACCAGGCCTGCACAGTTGTGTGGCTATGGGAAAGACCACATGAAGTTTTTTTCTTTAGGTCCAGAAAAATGTTGTTGTCATATCATTTGGTCTTATGAGAAAACAGACTTCTTCCCTGTTAAACAAAAAATTCTAATACGTAAGAGAAAAAGGGAAGAACATCTTGTACCAGCTTTCTGTAACCTGTTTTAGTACCCCACTGGTTGGCTGATCTTAACTGATGGACCCTTGATGGTTTAAAGAGGCCTCATAAAGCTTCTGGTAACATGTACTGCAAAAACACATCAGAAAAGGAGGATGGTTGAAAGCCTGTGTGTCACTGTTTGCTTTCTTGGTGATTGGCTGAACTGCTTCTCTTGACTTCATCAACTGTCTAAAATATTTCATACATTTAAATAATTGCTCTTAACAGTGCAGTGAGTCATTTGGTGAAAGCCTCATGACTGCCTTCCTATTTTAAGATCTCCAAGCCTTTACCAAAGGCTATTTAAGCCAGACAAGTGCGTTGGGGGAGTGACAGAAATCTTGTATTATTTCACATTTATAACTTCTGGTTAGACAGAAGTGGTAGGCAGACCATTTTGTTTTCTTATTTGAACAATTTATCTCAACATATTTTTATGTTGCATTAGGTTCTACTCAGTTAAGGTGGCTACTAATATTGAATTGTGAATTAAACTGTATTTGCCTCAATAATGTTTTAGATTGATGGTGTCATGTTTATAAGGTATCATACACTGTTTCCTGATAACAAAATAATTGGTGAAGAGTATCTGAAAACGTTGCACATCTGCTCCCTGGATGATGAGCTATTTCCATTTTTGAGCAAGCCCAAAAATAAATAAATGTTTACACAGTGAAAAGTAAAATAATGAAATGTGTACATTGGCCAGCCAGTCTGTGAAGGCTGAAGAGCTGTGTGGCACAAGACTGAAACCACACAAAAATGGCCTTTTTTTCCTTCCCCTCTTCTGCTACCCTGGTCACATGTTCCAAACACCTTAGATTCTTACCTCAAAGACCTAGTATGGCCTAATCTGATGATGTTCCAGACACACTACTTTTTCCTGACCTTATATCCTGCACTAGGGAGTGAGTTACTCTTTCCATGGCATGGCCACTTCCCCACTATGGCTAGAATCTGCCTGAAATGCAGTGCAAGGCAGCTGAGCCACGAACTCCTGGGTTTTGGCTATTAGAAATGCTCTATTGAGTAGTCCTGAGCTGTCTTTCCTGTGACTGGGGAAAAGGAAAGTTGGAACCTTGCTGCCTTAATAAAGCATCAAAGACATAGAAGCAGCATTGCAGTGTCCTGCTGAATTAAGCTACAGTTTGGTTCAGCTTAAAAAATTGTCATTTGTTTCATAACTGCTCAAGAGCAGAAAGCTTTAATGGCAGGTGAAGTAAAACAGCAGGTATCTACAGCAAAACATTAACAAGATTGCACCAGACAGAAGTGGTGCTACTAGAAAATTGGAGGTAAAGAGTGGGTGACATTAGATTGAGTCTCTCTGTCAGAAGGAAAACTCTCTTTTCAATAACTATTCACAACAAAATATGAAGTTCTCTGTAAAATATTTCATTGGGGAATGCAAACCACCACTATCCAACACACTACTTCAACAACAGAAAATTTAATAAGTTATCTTCTTGATCAAACTATTATACTTTGACTAAATTAGTCTGAGTCAGATTTTTACTGGAACCTTGAACTTCAGACAAAGAAATCCCTTTTGCCAGGGTTTCTGAATATTTAAATTCTGTAGAGAGGCTGCTATTATAGGCTTAATGGATAAAGTAGACATTAAAAAAGTAAGAATATCTGCTATAAAAGATTTATTTTAAAGCAAAAAATATGACAACTCCAAGACTTCACATTTAAAGTGAGCTTCAGTTTCATTGAGAGAAAATATCTACGGATTTGTCAATTGACAGAATTATTAGTGATTAAATGTGGCTTTTTTAGAGCACTTTTGTTTCAGTTCAAAGCCATATATGCACTTACCTACAGCAACATCACACAACTGTCTTGAAGATTTACCAGTCCAGACACACAAATCTACCTGCTCACCCCTTGCCTTAATAAGTGACAATGAAAAAATTTAATGGTGTTTTATCTGTCCATCACAAAAAATTACTTCTGACTGCTGGCTGAGTGATGTTTTCCAAGGCTGATGCTTACCAAGCATTTAAGTACATATTTGTGTTTCTGTTTTTTCCTACATAGTACCAGAGCAACACAGATGCACAGTATGTCTGTCATATATTCAAAATATTTAAATAGTGTTATAAAACTAACAATCTAAAATTAGTTTAATCTAAGCGAAAAAGGAGATAGGAAACCATGATTTGGCAAAGTATCTTTCTCTTTACCATGTTGCTTTTAAATTCCTCAGGAATACAAATGTGATGTTAAAGGGTGAAAGCAGTTTGAGAATAATGCCAGTCTCAGCCTTCTTAAACTGGGAGCCACAGTCCTGACAGCCATTAAAAAAATAAAGTAACTTTTGGGTTTGATTTTGTATAATGAGCATATGACAAAAAGGTTTACTTCTACGTTATCCTGCAGGTGTAACTGCTGTCTGTCAATTTACCCTGTATTTTATTTTGATGATGAGAGAACACTAGGGAGAATAAAAAATTGTCTTCATCAAAAACCTTAACAGGAAAGAAAAATGTCTCAAGACAATTTCACATATTGGTGGTTATTTGTGATGGTTAAAAGAATTATCTGAAAACAAAGAACTCTTTCACAATGAATCTAAACAGAAAAGCTTTAATAACATTTACATCTGTGTATCATCCATGTCTCCAAATGCAAGTCATGAATAACACATAAACTAGAGTATATAGGGAACAGAAGTGCTAGCACATCATTTAAAATCCAACACACCCCATCGTCAGTGGAATCAAATACACAGCAGGAATGGTTCCAGTTGATAGACACACAATGAAGTCATTGAAAATGAAAACATATTAATTATGTTCCTAAAGGTTAAGAGAGGAATGGCTGAATTCTCTAATCCTGGACTAATATTAGTGCCCCAAATCCATGAAGAAAAGTCTGTAATGTTTCAAAAATTGGGCAAAATTTTAGTTGCACTTATTTGTTTCTCACCCATGACTGACTCTACAGAATGGGGGTTAGCAGGGGGAAGAGCAGGAAGTGCAAGACAAAGACAAAACCAGGGAGAATTATCAGCAAAAAAAGATGTTCTTGGTCCAAACAAGCCACTTGCACTACATGAGCTAATTGTAAGAATAGACCATTTCTAAACTGCAGCTGTTATGTGCTTAAGCAAACCCTGCTGAGAGAAGGGCTTTGTAGAACACCTCTCCTTACACAGACACAGGGAGTGTCCTTTAACAGAGCAATTCAAAGTGCAGTGGATCAGGGAAATCTTTTCTGCTTCCAAATTTTCCTGAGCTTATTGCAGGATGTGAGCCTAGCTTGTCACTCTGACATAGGCTTCCCTTAAGTGTTTTCTATTTTCATTATCTTTTTGCCTATATTAAATCACAGCAACCTAGGATGAAGCCTGTGTGTGGGTATGTTGGAAAATGAGTAAGGGGGGGCTGTGGGGAAACACTCAGGTTGTGTGATATAAAATGATAGATGTCAAAAAACCCACAAAATGCCTAGCTTGGTCACGGTTATTTTCTTTATATAATATTTTTTGGTTGTTGCTGTAGAGTTGTGAGATCACTCATTTTGCAGTTAATTTTAGATGAATTCTTTCTCTACTCTTTTCCCCACCCTCCCTCAAATCCTTATCCAGGCATCTCTGACACAAGGCAATTGCACCTGGCTTCCCAACTCTATTAACTCCATTGGGCTGGTGTGCTGAGCACCCTGATCCTTAATGTCTTTATGCTAAAACCCAAATCCTCCCAACAGCAAGGGGTTAATTGTCTGTTTTCAATGTACTTTAAAGCTCTCAGCTCTTTGGAATGATGTTTCCATGAGGGTTGAATGTAATTACAAAATAATATAGGCACTCTGTCTTATTTTCAGGGAATGATACTTAAGTCCTTGCTGGTTTTGCTGCATGTGTTTATATTGGGGCTCTTCTTTCAGTGTATTTGATGCAAGGTATTTGCAAATTTGAGCCTTTGGGCTTTAAATGTTGTGCTGCTTCTTCTGTTCCTTATTCACTACAGATTAGGTATAATTGATGACCTGCATTTACAGACATGGGTGGTATACAGATGTAAATGTTATTATAGCTTTTATATTTTATGTTCTTTCTGAAAGATCATTTTGTCTTTGAATAATACTCCTGTTCAGATTTTGGGGGGTTTATCTCTAAAAGAGAATATGAAATGGATATTGCACATCGTATATTTCTTAAAAGTAATTTGGAATTTTAGGGTATGGGATTGGTGGTGACTGATACACTGCCTGGATGAGATATATCCCTTTGAAAATAACAGCGCCAGTACATGCCTGCATCTGTCTAACCTCATAATTCACTTTCACATTGGGTTATGGATGTCTGCATTCAGTGAGTCTATCTTCCCTTTAGGTATTATTTCAGCCCTTTGAGATAATAAGGAAAGTTTAATTGCGTTGTTAATTGATTTTTTGCACAACATTATTACCTTGATTGATTGCAGAGTTGATGAAAATGTTAGACACAGGCAGTGTAAAGTATCAGCCCAGTAAGGAGTGGGAGCCTTGTGGAGAATAGATAACCTTGATGTTAAGAGCTATATCCTTCAGATATGTCTTCCCTTGACATATTGATGGCCCTTGAAAAGGGAAAAGCTGATTGTATGCAGAATGCAATCATTAAACCCACTTCAGCTGGCTGTTGATTAATTTGTTTTTTCCTGAAGGATCTAGTTAAAGAGAAGGCCTCACTAGTATCAACAGCAGCCATTTTCCAGGCTTCAGATTATACTTAACCCTCTCCTAGAAGAAAGAAAAATGAGACTGTCTTGGTTTAGACAGGCAGATTGTCTGCAAGCATTCAGTCCAACTGCAATTTGGGGATTATAACACTCACTTTACCCCGTTAACTACTGCTTCCTCTGTGACCTCTCCTCCCCCTGCCTTCAGTGTTCAGCTTTGCCACAGCTAGCACAAAGTCATGTTTGATGTTTTCTGAGTAAGGCCAGTGTCTGTTCTCAGCAGAGATGCCAACAGGGATGTCAAGCTTGTTTTGCCCAAAGACTGAAATACTTCAGTAGCATACAGCTTCTTCCCAGGAGCCTCTCTGAAAGGACCACAGGGTTCACTGCACACACGTAAGTGGTTAAGCTTTCCTTATCCCTGAAAAGATCTTTCTTGTATAATTTTTTGTTATTACTTTTGAGATCTTTGAGGTCTTCTGTAGGGCAGTTTGTGCTGTTCAGCGCTGCCCCAGGCTTAACAGCAGCACTCGTGTGCCCTGTTGTTGAATACATTTAACCAAACAGTGGCTGTGTGTGACTGGGTTTCCTGCTGTGAATTCATGTGGTGGTCTAATCCCAGACTACCTGCTACCTTCAGAGGACTTTCTGTTTTAATAACACCCACACCGAGAGCAAAGGGGAAGAGTATTGCCTAAATGGCCTTCCTGTGGCAGAAGGGGCTTCCTTGGCTGCGAAACATTCTCAGGACTCAGGCACAGCTTCTATCTTAAGCCTTTCTTTTCCTTGTACCAGCAAATGACTCAACACATCCAAAATATATATGCAGCTTTAACCAAGCAATTTAATGCCTCTGAGTGTGGTGGAGATTTTATCCGTCCATTAACCATTTAAAGGGTATTTGGTAAAGTAACAGGTTATTGCTTCCTTTAGCTTGGTAGTCTCAAATACTACCCTTTTTTGTGCTTCTGAGTGATAACAGTGATCACTGCTGCTTGATTATTTGGCCACATGTGTTTTATTAGGTCCATCGTGAACATTTTGCCAGTGAGCTCCTTTTTCATAGGGGGACATGCTAACGTGTGACATAGTCAAGTCTGACAAATTTAAACCAGCCAAATAAGTGAGTAATATTTCAAGCTGTCAAAGTGGGTGAATACTGATTAACTGACATACTCCAAAAGCTCTCACCAATATCCAAGCTCTGATGGAAAATGTTTACTAAGCAGAATACTTGTTAGGAAGTCTTTAGTGCTTTAACTAAACTTTAATCACTCTTACCCTGATGGAGGTGTTTTAATGTGCCTCTCAAGCTGTTTCTTAGTCCCAATTTTTTATCTTTAGCAAAAGCTTCCATAAAGACTAAAAGTAAACCTGTAAACTGCATTCTACTGGCCACTGTGATTTAACCTTCAGCCCCCTCCCATTAGCATATTTTTAAAGGGAGGCTGAGGAAGGGGGAAAAGAGTTGAGGATAGAAAACAATGACAATATTTTGGCTTTCGATACTGGAGGCAGGTTGGGAACTAGACTATGGCCAGTAACTATTTAGCAATAGCAGATGGTGCAATATGTCATATACTATAGAGCAAAATTCTACTAAGAGGCAAGCCCAGACTTTGTCCAGAGAACTACATATTTTCAGAATACTTCAAGTGTTTGGATCCAGATGCACTTTTGATTTCACTTGATGCTAAATAGTAATAGTGACAGAAGAGAGAAAGGAGCTTACCCGTTGTGGGCTCTGGATGTCTTACAAAATGCCAGATGCCTTCAGCTTCTGCTGGAAATCAAGGAAATCCAGGGCCTTGTAGTGTCTGCTTCTCAAAAAACACTTGGTTTTGTGTTAGGAAAAATCTAAGCAATTCTATTATTAACAATTACTAAAATGGGTTTTTTGTTGTTGTTTTTGTTGTTATTTCTGAGGAAAGGCTTGTGGAAAGGAGCAAGTAATCGCAGACAAAGAAGGTTCCCTTAACTGTATCATAATGTGACAGCAGCACTATTTAATTATGCTCTTTAATTTTATTTGAGAGACTTTCTTTCCCAGCTTTAAAAATAAAAAGCAACTTGTCTTTATTTCAGATGACTCTCTTGAGAAATTTCAAACCAGTTGAGCCAGACTGAATTTTCTATGGCTTTTTCTTTTTCCCTAATGTGAACTCCTGCAGCAGGAACACATTTGAGATCCAAAAGCAAGTTTTACTCATGAGATGAGCCAAATTTATGTCTAAACTCTCCAGAAGGGCCCTGCTTCTCAAATTTTTTTCACATAAGAATTTGTAATTTTATTGGAATGCTTGCAGACTTTCCAAACAATTATTCCAAAAGTTTGCTTTCTGCCCCATAAATCACAGTACATTTGTTTAATTCTATCACAGTTACTGAAAGAACTTACTTCCCACTTTTTTCGTCTCGTATTTTATCGCTAATGCAATCTGTGCATGGTTAAGGTTTGTGAAGTATGATTTAATTATAGTCACTTTTTGTTTTCTTAATGACCTTGTCATTCTTTATGGTTTAGTTCGATTGCTGAATAGTGTAAGTTTTATTATTAGAATGTAGCCCAAAGTACAGAGCAGCCAGCAGAAAGGCCATTTTTGCATATGTTAGCCAAATTAACTGAAAATCTCCTAAATTGTATGAAGTGTACACTGAACAGCTGAACTTTCGAGTATGCTCGGGAAGGGACTTTGGAACCTCCTTTTCCTCCATCACTCTGCATATGTACAAAGTGTCTCTTACATCACTTCAGCGCTCGCACCGTTGCATTAACAAAAGTAATAGAAAGGTGCTTCAAAGCAGCGCTGGCATTTACGCCGTGAACATGAGAGAATAAAGAGTGCCTCCCATGGGGGAGGCGGGCGGTCAGCTCCCCTGACAGCATCGCAGCCCTTCGTTCGGAGCATTCGCACACGGGCTGGGGCTCCCGAATGAGCCCACCAGGCACACAGGGACACCGAGATGAGCCCACCACAGCCGGGCACACACAGGGACATCGAGATGAGCCCACCACAGCCGGGCACACACAGGGACACCGAGATGAGCCCACCACAGCCGGGCACACACAGGGACATCGAGATGAGCCCACCACAGCCGGGC
>JAOTQP010000304.1:12974561-13013249 GCA_026413545.1 Cichladusa arquata | reverse complement strand
GGGCACACACAGGGACACCGAGATGAGCCCACCACAGCCGGGCACACACAGACACCGAGATTATCCCACCACAGCCGGGCACACACAGACACCGAGATGAGCCCACCACAGCCGGGCACACACGGACACCGAGATGAGCCCACCACAGCCGGGCACACACAGACACCGAGATTATTCCACCACAGCCGGGCACACACAGAGCCCGGGCTGATCCCACCACAGCCGGGCACACACAGAGCCCGGGCTGATCCAACCACAGCCGGGCACACAGACCCCGGGCTGAGCCCGCCTCAGCCGCGCTCCCGGCCAAGGCGGCGGGCAGGGCCTGTGCAGCGCAGTTTGGCGGCCGGGCGCGGATTGCCGCCCGCCCGCGCGGCTCGGCGCGGCGCGGCGCGCCTGGCACAAAGAGCTGCTGCCCCCTAGCGCCCGCGGGCCCGCCCGCGCCTGGAGCCGCCGGCGCGCCGCCTCCCCGCCTGTCTGCCTGTGCGCTGGCACCGCGCGTCAGGGAATGGCGCACCCTCGGCAGTTTTCAAAACTAAAAGGGCTGCGAGCCCGTACGTCCTTTCCTCCATTCCCTTCGAGGGCGTTCAATGTATTCAAATGTGAGCATCAGTCCGCCCCCTTTGCTTTCTGTGCACTTGGGTTTCTTTGATTTGAGTATCTACCTAACTACAAAATTTGTGAGTCTAAGTGATTGAAAAAAAAAAAATCTGCTTTAATTTTTTCAATACATTTCACAAGTATTTAATTGTAACGCCAGCATTAATTCTCTCCATCACACTAACAGTGCAAAACTGGTAAAGGTGCACCCAAGAGACAAAAGCATTTGGTTTGGGCTTTTTGTTTATTTGTTTGTGTATTTTTGTCGCATACTTTTTGTTTCATTTTCACTAGAAAGAGACATTCCAACCCCCCAACATATTTCTTTGGTGATAGTTACAATGAGCGTGGAAAGATTCCAAAGAAACCCCAAGTGTAGAACCTTAAATTGTAACAATGATACCCAGAGGAGTATGGAACTGGTTAATGATTTAAAGTATTATGCCCTAAATGCTCCTATTTTAGCCAGCAGTAGAGAATCTGTAGACAGCACATGCCCAGATCAAAGCTGATCATGTCAATGTCATTCAAGGAGGGAAGGATACCCTCCTTTCTCCCTGCTCTCCCCCCTACCCTTTTTTTAAACAAAGTATGACATCTGAGGAACAGTGTGTTGATTGTTCCACTGCCAGGATACGCATAATGGAAACATTAGCTCCAAGATAACTTTTAATCTGTCAGCCTAATGGCTCCTTAATGTGTAGAGGGCTTTAAATGTATGTCAGCCAGGGCTGTATAAAGTAATATAGTTTGTGGCCTGAATGGATCTAGATGACTCTGCACCATGACACAATATGGTTTATTATTAAGTATCAGCTCATCAGCTTATTCCCACGGACTTGGACAAGCTTCTCAATTTTCCAGTAACAGATTATGTGAGAAAAAGCTTGCAGTGCGTTTTTTTTTTTTTTTTTTACTTTTTCTTTCTCTCCTCCTTTCCAAATTACAAGTTTCTTCCCTAGTTGCACTGGGAGCCCTGAAGTGTATTTACAGCAGGCTGCACTTTATCACACATCAGCTTGACTGCTAATTTACACTGAACATTTATGCAGCTTCCTTGGCCCAGGATGCAAACTTCACATCTTTGTATTCCTATCACCTTCATTGCAAATTTTTCCAACATCCCCTCCCTGTTGACTGCTTTGCTCCCCCCTCCCTTAGTCTCACTTCCCTACGTACTCCCCCCTTTTTCCCCCTTCCTACAAACAGGCCAGTGAGACTTGACATGTCACAGTACTTGTCTGTGCAGGATACTCGCAATAATTCAGCGTGTTAGTTTGCCTTCTGTGATTCCTCTCAGCTCTAGCTTAGGTGTATAATTCTAACACCATTGCTGTAGACTGGATACAGATTTGATTTTGTGCCTTTCAGTAATTTCTTTCAGTCTGAAGGATCGTTTTGTGCCCCATGCTGTAGGGTGTCCAGTGGAAAATGTTAACATTTTTCGGCATCCATGTGCAGGGAGCAGAGCAAAGAGGTAATTCATCTCCTCTGAATGGGAAGGTTACCTTCCTTGAATGTTGTTACCCTCAGAGGGAGGGGGGAGTCAGGATCAGCAGTTTACTACTGAAGGTATGTCTTCTTTCTCCAGGAAACCTGCAATGGACCACAGTCCCTAATTCACAGGCACCTCTTGGGGAGTATTTGGGGATCACTCTGTGAGTGCTGTGGCCATAGTGAAGGAATTTTGTCTTAGCCACAGCTAGCTCTGTCCCCAGCCTTCTCAAGCGCAGCCTCACCCCTTTATAGCTACTTTTTGAGAAACTGTGCATAATTTTTGCTTACGTTTAGTGTTCCTGTCCTCTTAAAAATAAATCAGGTAGTGTAAAACCTAAGTAAAGTTAATATTTGTGCACTTGTTATGTGAGCACTTGTGAGTATTTTACGATAATATTTTAGGGAATTTATCTGTGTTTTGTTTTTTGCTGTGATATTTCAGGTCTTTTTAAGATTCTTTTCTACAGCATTTAGCTGGGGCACAACCAAAGGCATTCGTGTCTGTTGTATCTGCATATCTGCAGCTCTTCTGTTCTGTTTCTGAGTCACATTGCAGCTTGTGAGCTCAGTCCTCCCCACACTGGCAGTGCTTTGTTTGCTGGGGCAGTGTGCAAGTCTGAGTGGATCTCTCTGGGTTACACACTTGGCTGCTTTGGGGAGCACTTGGTGACCCAGATGATCCTTTGCATCTCTTCTTGTCTTCCAAGGGACCTTCTCAGATTCCCGTGCCAAAGAATTCATAGGCTGGATCATATTCAATAGAAATAATTATTCCGTTTCACCAAAAGGAACTGAAAGGAAGTTGTCAACTAGACAACTAGTTAATGTTGTTAGAATTTCCAGGTAGATAAATACAAAGTGAATAATTACTAAACTCCTGTACAAAAGGGTTTGCTTTTGGGTTGTTTTTTCTTTTTTCTTTACTTTTTTTATTTTTTTTATTTTTTTTTACCTAGCCTTGCATACCCCTTAGATGAAAAGATTTTTAAGAGTTTTAAATTAACTTGACTTGTGGAGGTGTTTTGCCTAAATCAGTAGCATTGTAGACTTTAAATTGTTCATAGATAGGTATTTATTCTCCTCTAAATGTTGCCAGTAGGGAATTACTTTCCTTTATAGGAAGTTTATATTAATATTTAAGGGAATTTCACAGCTTCTGTTCATTAATTGTAGAATATGCCCAAGTGCCTATGAAAAAAATGATAATGGTATTGATATTTCATCCTGAAGAGTCTCAAAACAATTTGCAGACTGGTAGTATAACCACACTGAAATGCACCCAGCTTCTTGGTGGAACATGGCAGCTGTTTAATAGCCCATAGCAAAACTATGCAACAGCAGGTTGTGCAAAAAGAGATGAATATGGATCAAATATAAATTGGCAGTGGAGGATTTAGGTGCTGTATTCTAATTAAAGTTAGGTGAAGTGGAATTCCACTAGAATATTGAGCCTGTGCAGGGAGTGCTACTCTTTATCTGACCACAGCTCCTAGTACCAGGCCCTGTGGTTAGTCCGTGTGGAAGACAGGCAGAAGGCTGTGAACTGAAATGTGCTCCCTGATGGATACTGCAGACCAGTGTTTGACAAACAAATTTAATTGTGGGTACTTTGCTGCTTTCGCTTGCAGAGGGGCTTATTACAAACATTTGATGTTAAAATTGGTGCCTGCTGGGGATGTTGGGTAGATGTGGCAATAGGTTTTGATGGGGGTGGCAAAATTTTTGGCTTGACTACTTAGTTTTAGTAATTACTTTTTAAAGAAACCGGAATGCTACTGGAGGAGGCTGTGTTGCTGGAACCTCCCCAAGTTGTGATGACTGGGAGGTGGGTTTTTCTAAGTGTGGAGTATTAACATACTAGGAAAAAGAGGTAGGAAAAAGGCAACAAGATGCTACCCAACAACAATTCCCTTAGATCACTGTCAGCTTGAGATGAATTTTGACCTGTAACTAACTAAAGCTGTATGATCTATAGGTCTAACACTTTCCATTGCAATTTGTTTTTGCTACTTCTGATATAATACATCTGCAAACCTTTTTTTGCTCTAGCAAAGTGTATAAGAGGTCTAAAAGCACCACAGCTCTGCAAAATATGCCAAATTTAAAAGGAGCTAACATGACTTGAACTTTTTCATGTACTTTAGTATGCATGTATGTATTTATTTATTTATTTGGATAATTGGGTTTTCCCTCAGCTAAGGAAAGGCTGGTGCTGCTGACATTACAATGTGTTTGTGAAGAAAGACTGATGCCACAACACACACAAGCAACTGCAAGGTCATTACTTACCCAGGGTAATTAGAACATCCATTCCGAAGGATGGAAACATTTAAAAGATAAAGAGTGAATTTAAAAATTATTCTTCCCAATGCATTTTTTTCATAATTATAGTTTTAACAGCTTGTGGTGATGGTAGAATCAGCTACTTAAGAAAAATTAGAAGCCTCATTCAGGGAAGATGATCCCTCAAGAGACCTTGTGTTGTCATTTCTTACGAACCTCGAGCAGAAACCTCATTCTGGATGCTGTGTGTTGTTTTGATGTATAGGGGGTATACTTAGCTTATTATGGCCAATGCTGGATATTTTAATTAAAAACACAAGAACAGCCACAGATGTATTGTTTTCCCCTCATTCTTTCCCTTGTCTGTGTGCAAAAGAACAAGTGTACTCCCAGCCCTGCAAGGAAAGAATACCATAGCAGATAGGCAGAAAAAAAGCAGTGGCTTTCCAGAATTCACATGTGACATATCTTAGCATCAAAATTCTCATTGAGGCACACAAACATTTTGCAGTTCTCTGAGCTTTCTGTAGTTGCCAAAGGGACGTGGGACACAGAGAGGAAAAACAAAACAAAACAAATAACCAAGCCAGTCACCGCATTTAATTGATGAGCAAGATTATTGTTTTACAAATAACCTTCATGATAAACAAGGTCTCGTGGCAACATTTTCAACTGTGCTTTTATCAAGGCTCTCTGAGCAGCATGTGTAATATGCCTGGCAATCGAATCACAGCTGTGTGCCTGGGTAGGGAATCTCTGCGGAGACAACACTTCCTTAATTTAAACAATTGTAGGCTGCAGGATTTCAAAAATTTCAGCTGACTTTAACTGTCACTAGCCCAAGCACCTTTATCCCCAGGCGAGCAGCAGCAGCTGGATTTCATTTCCTGCTGCCAGACTGTCCGACATCTTTGCTGAGCATCCCGGGAACAGAGCGTCTTTACTTTAAGGATTTTATTCAAGGTGACAGCTCCTCACACTTTAGCGTTCAGATCACCTCAAGTAGCTGAGATATCAGTGAAAATGAGAGCACTTCTCCAGCAAACTCCAAATTTAGATTGACTGAGGTTATCCTTAGGCCTCTAGACCCAGCCTCCACGACAGCACAGGCCTGCCAGTAACTTTAAAACTACAGTGGAGTTTGTAATGATGTCTGGGGAGAAATATTCTGCCAGAGCAGTGGAGGATACTATAAGCGATAGGAAATGATGTCAGATTTAGTTAGGAGTGGAGACAGTGTTAGAATATACTTGGCATAATATGGCACCGGTATCTCTGTCAGCATCTCTGTTTTCTGTCACCGCACACAATCCTGGGCCTGTCTGTAGCCCTGACAGTGTCTTTTCAGATCAGGTTATTGCCAACTTGGAGACTGGCTCAGCACAGCACCATACAGCCTCCTTTGTTTGAAGTCTGCCCTTTTGTCATTAATGCACTTGATGTCTATTTAAATCTGACGGTGAATACAGTATCTGTTTTCCTGTCAGGAGATCATTGACAATATTAATACCTCATGTCCTTGCCTCATTTTCTAAGCACTGACACCTAGCTATAGTCTCCAGCATTCATCAAACAGCACTCTCTCACCAGTATCTCTATAAACAGTCTTGCTTCCAGTCCTTAAGAAATGCAGCAGACCTCAAACAAGACTTTTATCAATGCCAGTGAAAAAGGAGTCCAAAGAATGTCGTTAATAAACTGCTCATATCCTTTGCATTTAGAGCTCTAAATGGCCTTGTTACCAACTTGGGAAATCTGTTTAGGGAAAGAAAAACTTGGTCGTCATTAGACTCTTATTTAGGAATGCTGTTATCATCTTTTGCATGTAGAAACTGCTTCACTAGTGAAATTATTGAAATTGCAATTATTGAAGAAAGCTCTGTTCAGGAGGGGAAAGTGATCAGGCACTGCACTGTTTAGTCCCCATTTGTATTATCCTGAAGAAGAGCGTTTTTCACAACAAAAGATTGACCTATCAATTTCCCCCCCAAAACCCTCATAGGAACGTGTTACCATCATGATGTCTTAGAAGAGCATGGGTTAACATTAATCTGTCATGACCCATGCCTTCCAAAGCTTTAGTAGCTTATCTTGTATATCTTAACTATATCCAGACCTCACCCTGGAAAACAATGGACCAGAATATAAAAGCTTGCATAGTTAATTCACACTGCAGGTGGGCACAGTAATGGCTGTGTGGGTTCTGGAAATCTGAAACTAGAAAGAATTGAGGATCTGCTCCTCCCCCTTCTTTACCCTTCATGTAAGGCAGTTCTTGCCTCCTTTGGGCTAGGTTATGTTTGCCCTTACAGAGGTGAGCTGGATACTTCAGGAACTGCTCTGCTAAGACACTCCCAAGGCAGAGGAGACTCTTTCACCTTCTTTCTGTTCATGGGAGATGACTTTAATTTGACTATACAAGTCTGAGGGCTCAAAGAACAGCTCTGCTAGTAAAATTTAGCATCTTTGAGGATGTTCACAGGTGGGATGTGACTGTGAACTTACGCTTTCACATACCACTTAGTACCACCAGAGGGGATGCTTTTGAATAAGGTAGTGAGATTTGCAGGTATGTGTGTCTCACCCACGGCAGTTAAGGCTTCCTCAGACATCTTTCTGCCTGTACTCACTGTAAATGATGTGCCTTGCCTCCCCAAATCAGTATTATGGCTAATTATTGAAAGTATCCTCCATGTGCCAATATTTAACATAATTAAATTGTATCTTGCTCATGGGATGTTGCAATGTTTTGGAGAGATACTTTGGAAATGTTTTCATTAAATATTTATTTATTTGTACAAAAATGCTGGAGTCTGGGGAGGTAAACTGTTCTAACCCATGTCTGTCAATGGCTTCCCATACAGATTTCACTTCAGTTCTCTGTTGCTGAAAACAAGGGTGGTTTAGGTGCTTGCAGTATGACTTTGGGAAAGTTTGACAGGGTTTTCCAGGATCTACATTAAACTGTAATTATTTGCTGGTGTTTTTTGCCTTTTTTTTTTTTTTTTCCTTTTTGGTTTCATTTGTCAGGAAAACATTTTAAACACAGAGAGATAGCAGAAAGCACAAAATATAACTTCAACCCAGACTTTTTGTTTTTTAATAAGGAAGAGAGAGGTAGTATGATTTAAAACCCACTGTATGATGTTTCAGTGTTATGTAGTTCTAGTTTTGAAGGCACTTGTGGATGTATGTTTAACAAAATAGGTCATGTAGGTAGTTGAGCACATTCTTCCAGTGAGCTCAAAACACTGATTGAAACAGTAATACTGAATATTTTAAATGCATAAACTTTCTTTTGCAGAACAAGAGAAGACTGCTCCTTTCTCTCCTTAAAAACTCCCAAGTTATGTACTTTATCAGGTATTATTCTTCAATCCTAACTGTAATTCATTTCCTTTTTATTGTAGGCATTTTGGGGAAATGTCGCTACATTTACTACGGAAAGCATTCCGAGGGCAACAGATTCATCCGAGATGACCAGCTGTAAAACACAGTGCTGTTTCATGCCTCTTCAATCCCTCCACATAAGAAGCACAAATCACATCTACATTTTAAGCATGTAACTAAAGTCCTCTAGTGCCTTCTGCTGACTTTGCCAAGCCTGTCAAGATCATCCTTCTACCTTACTCTGAGTAGTCACATAGAGATTGACATGATTGCCCTTAAGCAGGTCCCATCCACCAGTGTGACAGACAGCTGCAGCCGAGCACCCAGCCTGACAGGAGGAGCTCTGTGATGGATTGCCTGGTCCTAGAGCTGCTGCAGGAGAGCAGGGGTCACACCTGGGGCTGGGCTGAGCCTGCTCCGTCCGCGGCGCCTCCGCAAAGCACCGCGTTTATCTCTGCCCGGCCTGTTGAGCGCGAGGGGATGCTGATAGCAAAGTGTTTATAAAAGAGAGGGGCTGTAATTTCAGATGAAAAAGCCCTAATCTGTTCTTATTTTTTTCCCTGTGAATTAAGTGCTTGTGTTTCTATCATCTCATACATGCTTACACAAATCCTTTCACAGCTTGGTAGTACACTCACCCACCCCCAAATGAGCCTAGATAGATTATTTTTTCTTTCAACAGTTGCCTGAAAGTTCCCTGAAATATGTATCCTGAAAACATTTTGGCCATGCAAAGCACTGTCAATTTGTGTACATGTTTATATGCAAAGGAAAAGAATTTAAGCAATTCCCAAACAAACAAATTTTTCTAATTATTGGATCACATCTCATCATTTACTAGATCCTACCTTCAGAAAAGTGAACATTTCTTTGTGCTGTAAAATAACGTCATAGCTGAACTGTTTACACTAGGAAGAAGTCCTTGTTGGTGATATTGACAGTGTGTCTTATTCCTGGTTTATTGCACAAGCTGTTTTTAATTTATAGGGATTACATTTAGAATTAAATGCTTAAATTTGTGGGAAAAAGTGCTCGAAAGGAGTGATATAAATCTGCCACCAGATGGGTGTGATTATTCAGAGAGGAGAAAAGTCAACAAAAGTAACTGGTGGAATTAACATAATTAGCAGTTTTACTAATATATTAGAGAGACAAGTTATGAATAATCCCTTTTGATATCTATGTAAAAAAGGCTATTGTCAAATTTTCAGTCAAAAAACTAAAAAGGCGTTGCAAATTTCCTGCTTTTCTGATAAAGAGCTTGGACATATTTAGAATCATGAACTTGTTGCTGTGGAAATAAAAAAATCCCATACTTCATGCTTATACTGCTACTTGATGCGATGGGATTGGCCAAGAACTCTGCAAAAATTCTGACCTCTAGACTGTTCCACACCCATTCATACTGATCCCAGTTGAGACCTATCAGTGCCTAGCTGTTCTTGGTTTGTTTGAAATTACTTGGCCCTGGTTAAAAAAATTACCAGTTTTTAGAAACTGTCTACCTTGGGGCTTTTATCAGCTGGCATTACAGGTGGAAGTGAAGTGGGCATGGGAGGCAGCCGTGGAAGCAGATGTGAATGATGGAATAGTCACATCTGGCTGGGTGCCAGAGGAGAGCTTTGCTGCTGCTCAGCGTTTTAGGCCTCACTCAGTAAACGGAAGCCTTTGCTCACTCTGAAAGTGTATAATAAATCTTTAACAGATACTTAAAATCACTGATGAGCATAGAACGATCTAGTTCACACCACTTGTAGTTCAAATGGAGCTCTGAGCTGTTTGATTGGTGTTTTAGCCACTTGTCATGCCTCCTCTAATGTCATACATGACTACAAATGAAATGCCAATTCACATTACAAGTCTGAGGAGATACCAGATAAATGAGAACTACATGCCTTTCTCTTTAATCAAAAATAATAATAGAAATATTTAGGGCACTTGTCATCTGTTTTTGTTACCAAAATAACAGCAATCTTAGTTTGTTCCTATCACGATGTCTGTTTTGAAGCCTCCACACATTTTGGCTATGGCAATGTTACAGGCAGCAGAGCTCGGAATAGGGGTGTTTAGAATAACCTAATGTCACTCTCAGTCTGTTTGCATATATGTTCTTGTCTTTATAAAAGGCTTTAACCCTGCCTCAAACAATAAACAGCACTTGCAAACTGACCGCATGATTTTTCCATCTTTATTTTGCTTGTTTACTTTTGCTAATGTCAAAACCATTTGTATCATTTTCAGGAATGTTTTCTTCCTAGCAAAGCTTTGGAGGCAAAAATATTTTTGGAATGAAATTTGAACAAATTCTCTTCCACTTTGGATTTTGTTTTCACTTGGGGGATTATATACCTAGAATTAAATATGGTAAAACCCTAATTAAAATCTGCTTGAAGTGAATTCACACTAAATGCCTCTGATTCTGAAAAATCCAAAAGAAAATCTGTGAACAATTATTTTATATTACTAACATATATTAGGATATTATTTTAAAACATGCATGAATGTGTATTATTGTTTATGCAAACATTTTTTTTCTTTTTAAATATGCAGAGCATTTTATTTTCAGATGTGTTCTGCTGAAATTCTGTTTCAACACATGGCAGAATTTTCACACCTGGGGTTGCTACCTATACTTGGTTCTTTGCTAAGTAAGAACTGTGCCTGAATTTCTTAAATGAACTATCATTTAGGATGGAAGTTACAGTAAAGTAATCTAGGAAGAGATTCTGCTCTCTTTCCTTTGCTTTCCCGTTCTCCATATGTGACACATATTTGCCTCTCAAGATTAACTAGGCTATTAAAAATACAATATTTGCCTACGAAGATAAAAATATTTTAAAATACGTATATTTCAAAGCAACCACTCCAGTCTTAGTTCTTTGTCTTGAAACAAGAAAAAATTGGCCAACCATGTTTCTTGGCAATTAAAAACATTAGAGATCTGAGGTATGCTTGAGTAAGTAATCTTTAAATGTTACAAACTAAAAAAAATTGTTTAAATTTCAGTCTTAGCTTCAGTCTTGAAATGACCTTTGCCTTTTGTCAGATATCACATTTCTTCATAAATGAAGACTAGGAAGCAAAATTTTTTTTACTAGGCACAAGATGCCTATAGAAGCTTTGCTTATCTCATTTGTAACTTTATGTATTGAAAATGTTAATCCCTAACCTTAAAATTAAAAACAAGGAAAAGATCCAAACTAGAAATTCACTTCAATGTTTCAAAGATAAATGACCTTCAGTGAAAACCCTGCTGTTATGGATACACAAACCTAACTTTAGAGCACATTGGCTCTAATTGAATCTGTTGCATGCATAAATGATTTATGGGATTGCTGAAAGTATGTCATCACTGAAGCCACTTTTTTCTCCTTTCCTAGGGCTGAGTCTCACAGTATTTAGTATTTGCCTTACTCAAGCTGTGAGTCTCTTTGAAGTTAGCCATGAGAATTAGAGTTACTAAGTTTTGGAAGGCTGATAGGCAGCCCTTTTTAATACATTTGCTCCTTGAGCAGAGCATTACTTGATTGCTGAGTGTTCAATTCTCACGTTTTTACAGATGAAAAATCACTGTGTGCTGGTGCACCATTGCTCCCATTTGAGACAGAGGAGAGAAACAAACCTGTCTGAGCTTTTGAAAATGCTTTCTGTAAATTACAGGGTTCATTTGCTGCAAGTGGATGTATTAATATTTTTTATTTCTGCCAACAGTATGAGTATGTTGGGAAATGTTTGCCCCCAGCAGAACTTTGCAGGATGCAGCCTTTGTGGTGAAGTTCTGAATCAGCCCATTTTATACTGACTCACATTGAGTCTTACCACATATTTCTTCTTAATGTGGTGTGATAGTTGGCACATGAACCTCTGCTTGCCCACTTTGGGAAAGTTTATTGTCTTTATTCTGTAGATCAGTCTGTCTTTTTGCTTTGTTAAATGGTTGGCATATGTGAAAGAACGAGATGAAACTCAGCTTTCCAGAGGTGTAACCATATAGGCAATTTGAGTCTTTATGTTTGACATGGATCTCTAAGTATCTGTTTGCAGGTTCAGTCTGCAGAATCTGACAGTAAATCAGGGGCTGAGAAGTCAGGGCTCTTGCATGGCCTGCTAGCTGTTGTCCTCTGTTCCTGAAGATCTCTAGCTGTGTCCTTGTCTGCTTCAATTGCCATCTCATTGCACTGCAAGCAATGATGGCACAAAATAGGTAAATGCTCCCCTTTTGTTTTGAAAGTGAAATTTCTGTTTCTCTGCTCCTAGTGTAACAATTGAAATGCACAGTTTGCTTTTTCCAGTGGTTTTATATGGACACATGTTAACTGTTACATCTCACTGGCTAGTTTTCTTCTGCTATTTAGTTAAAATCTGTTTTCCCCAGTCTTTTCTACTCCTAGTAATGGGAATAAAACAAAACAAACAGCATATAATTGTGAGAAAACAAGTATGATTGTGAGAAAACAAGTATTAAAAAATCTTACTATGGGACCATGCCTATGCTAATAACTTTGTGGGACAGGTAAGCATTGTATTCACAAATACATCTAAATGGATTGATGGACCAAGATCCTGATTTGAACCTTAGAGTTAGTCTGTGAATGTTAAAAACTGATAGAGCCTTTGATTTTCTTATGCCACTCTTGCAGCATTTGTTGGTTAGAGAAAGTTGTCTTGCCTAAAATGAGTTAATGCTCATTTTATTCTAATATTATCCAAATACCTTACCAAGGCTTTGGATTGTATGAGAGCTAGGCCTGAGAAAAAAATGGCTGCTTCCAGTGATTTATAACCTGCTCTTAAGAGGTCTTAAGAGTATTTTCTTTGGCATTTGCTATGTGAGAACATCCAGGATATACTCAGCACTCCTACTTCATCAGAACTGGCTGCATTAATACATTTTCCGTATGCAGTTCTAAAGGAGCTGAATCTTTCTAAAAGTTACCTTTTAGGTTAGGTGACTCTGATGGACTTGCCTCTGGTGGTGGTGTCAACCTGAAGCTGACCCTTGCTAGGAGTTGCTGACAATTAGATTAAGGTTTCAGATCAGGATTTTCACAAGCCTTCAAGGAGCAGATATTTTTAAGGACAAGCTAAGTCGTGGTCATGGCACATTCACAAAATATCATCATCATCTCAGAATCCTCAGCATTTTAAGGAAAACAGCAACTTGGAGAATATGTTTGGTTCTAGCTCCATTGTGTTCAAAAGTTTTAAAGTAAAATATATTCTGCATTATCACATTACATGCAACTTTTAGGCTGTGAGAGCAAGTTTCTAAATGTGTCCAAAACATCCTTCAAAACAAGTGTAAAATCTCTTGCAAATATTTTGCCCTCTGATTGAAACTTCTGCTGTCAATTCAAAACCAAAATGGTAAAGCCAAGGCTGGGGTGAGTTTAACCTAGTTTTATCTTAATCTAGAACTTTTATAACAGATCATTGAACTCTCATCCACAATTCCTCTTAGAGCAGAAATATATCTTAATGGTATTATAGCTTTATAGTAAAATATATAGGAAGGCATCTGTTTGGAAATGTCAGTATTAAATGTAAGATTTAATTCAGTCTTTTCTTTGGAAATAAAGAGGAGCTTCACAGGATTCCTTCAGATCATACTCTGGAGAATATAAATGGCAGAAGTGTGCAGATTAAGAGATTCTACCTTACTTTTACAACTAAATTGGGAAAATAAAATAAAGAATGTGAAGGTAACCAAAAATTGCATTACTGATTTTTTTTTAAATCTTCAATTGGTCTCCTACTTTTAATTTAACACAGTTTTTGCAGTTGAATTTAAGATTCACTATAGAAAAAACAAAGAAAGAAGATTTCATTAGACAATCTACTTATTCATTTTATAGGCCTCTCTGATTTTTTAAGACCTTGGGAACAAAGTGAGTTCTCAATTAGCTGGCATTGTGTATCTACCAAGTAAGCAGACAGTTGTGGACTTCAGGGATTTTTCAAACACACATGCTGTTCAACCTTAGCAATTTTCTTTTACCTAGGAATTGTTTTCAGAAATTCCCTTATAATGAAATTTCTGTTTAAGTTGATAGCTGTAAATGAGGGCACAGTTGCTTCATTTCCTTTTGACAATAAGCCAAATTCATCCCTGGTGGAACTCCATTGATTTAACTCTACTTGAGCTAAGTTACACTGGGGATGAATTTGACCCAGCTCGAGATTTTTTTCTATTCATATTTTCTTTAATTTCCTTTAGCTTGCTAGTCACTTTAGGGCTGGACAGAGAATTACAATGCAAGAGAGGGGGAAAGCAAAACTTCTCTGCTCAAGAGTCATTTCCTTTTTAATACCCTACTGATTTAGCCATGACTTGTAATGTGTTTCAGGTAGCCAAATTTCAACATTAATTTTGGAAGGAAGTTCACTATACTTTGAGTCTCTTTCCCTGGCTACTTCCCAAACCACCAAATCACCACCTACTATACAATGCAGATATTATAAAAGGCAGTGTTAATGTCAGTGCTCTGGGAAAGGATCTGGATAAACTGCAGTTGTCATGTGGTGCCTAATTTGGTTTAACTGGAGCTCCACTGATTACAGCCCTCTGTCCAGTACTCCAGATGGTGGGAGAGCTTTGAGAACTCTACATCTTTAATGCCCAACACATCTTCCCCCAAACTGCTGCTTGTCCTGCCAGGATTTCTGAGAGTCTTGCATGATTTCTGTCCATGTGGTAATCATGCCAGTTTCTTCTTTTTTCTTTTTTTTTTATTTTATTTTTTTATTTTATAACTTTCGGGTTTTGTGTGTTCACACCCAATAAGTTTCAAGTTTGAGCAAAAGCTGAAAGCATCATCCAGCCAAAATCTCTGCTGAGCTGTATGTGGTTTTCATCTGAAACTGTAAATCCACTGTGTTCACTGAGGGTTTAGCAAAACTGGCCTGAATGTCAGACCTCTAGCAGCTCTCCCAAATCAGGCTAGTTCTGGGTTTCATTACAAGAAGATTGCACAGCTCTAGCTAAGCCCTCATTTTCCACTTTCAGATAAATGCTTTTTCAGCTGTATTTATGAGGCTTAGCATTAAAAAAAACCCTACCAGCTGTTAATGTTAATCACAAGTTTATATCATAAGCACATTCTGAGTCTTATCCTCTTTCCATTCATGTCAGTGGCAAAGCTTTCGACATCAGTGGCAGTAGGAGCAAATATCACAAAATATAGTAATGCACACTCAGTTTAAAAGGAAAAAATAGAGGTCTGTCTTAAACTAACAAAGCCAGGGGTAAGATTCTGTGCAGTTGAATGTCTTACTCCATTTACACATTCACTTTTGCACCCTGAAGTACTTAGAAAAGCAAATGTAAGGCTCAGGTTCATGCTGGAACAGTTGGCATTTTCTTATGGATCATCAAAACAGATAATAAAGCAGGACATTTGACATAAGGAATCAAAAGATGTGATATAAAGAATGAGTGTTTATCACCTATACTAAGAAAGAAGCCCAGATTTATTAGTTTTGAAGCAGGTGCTGAATGATAAATTTCTGGAACTTTATGCAGTGAAAACATTCTTTTATATATCAAAATAGAAATTAATATTATTTTATTAATTTTTAATATATTCCAAAATTAATTATACTTAAGCTTTTAGTGAGGTCTGGTTGGTTTGGTTTGTGGGTTTTTTTTCAAATCAAAACTGGAAGGATTTAGGCCATAAGGCATCCTGCTACATCTTCTAGTTGGGTTTTAAGGATTAGTAAGTTCATATTTTACCTAACTCAAGGGCCAGCTTCACTGAAATTTTTGAAATGTGAACGAACACTGGACCTGCAGACTGTGCTAATGAACATTTTACAGAAAATGGGAAAGTGAGTTTCAGAACAATAAGACCCTATAGGTGGTTTCAGCTTGTGCCAATTTTAGTAAATTACTTTAAAACTTACTAAAGTAAAAATATGAGTCCTAGTTTTCTTACTGTAATAATATAGCTAATGTAACCTTACCTGAGAGGATGCTGAGTGAGTAACTAAAATGTTCCCAGCTCTATTGGAATAATATACCAAAAGAATTTTTCTTATTCTGTTTTTACTTTATGCAAAATGCCATATTTCAAATATTTTTTCTTTTCTATTTTTAGTAAAACTAAATCCTAATTGTCACTGTTAATGCCATTGTTAAAATTTTTCCTTTAGGGCTTTCTGACATAAATAACAATGATAACAGTTGTCTTTTTTTGGAGCAGTTTGAATTTGAGGCCACAATATGATATATTTTCTGAAAGTTATTCTTTTGTATCATTGCTGCTTATCTGTCTTAAAGCAAAAGAAGGCTGTGGCTCTTTTCTTGTTTAACAATGGCTATATCACACTTGCATAAATTGTAGTGCTTCCTGGCTAGGTTGCAGAATGCTTCCTTTTGCTAGGTCTCATCACCAGGTTGTAGGCCACCTCTCCTCATGCCCCCAGAGAGGAAAAGCAGAATCATAAAGGATTTGGGATTCTTGTCCTTAAGTAGCCATTCTTATGTAATTGGTAATATGAAATATATTCTGCCCCTTTCCATCTTTCTTCCTGTTACTCAATCACTAATTTCCTAATTATATGGAACTCTAACATGAATTCTTGGCTTGCAATGATAGTTCTGCTTATATGTTTCTATGATTTGTTTGGTATTTACTTTTTTATTTAGCCTTCAGTACAGCCAAGAAAAAGGTGACTGCAGAAGCATTCACTTTTAAAGTGGATGCTGGAGTTTAATTGAAGTTAACGATTTTTTTTATATTTGGAACTACGTTCTGTTATCTAGCAACAAAATAAGTGGGGAAACAGTGCCTCAGAGGAAAACCAAACCCAAAAAACTTATTGTCAGAAGGCCACAAATGTCAGGATTGAATTCACAGTGTGTTGAGTACCCAGCAGAGGCTGGACACAGCACTGAGGACTGGAATATGCATCCAACCAGAGGGAGAGTTGCTGCATTTTACTTGGAGTTTTGGCAATGCCCTCTGCAGTGTCTCAGGTTATCCACTGCTACATGAGCACCTCCCATTTGATCCAAACTTTCTCCACAATCAGATGTAAGCAGGCAGAATACCTCTTCTGAAAAGGAGTTAACCCCTCTAGGATCCCTATAGACCTAGTATGGAAAATATGATATATTTTCAAAATATGAGATTAAACTGCATGTTTGCACATACATGCAAGCTCATGTGCTGTCATTGCATTTCTCTTCTTTTGTTTTAAAAAGAAATTGAACAAAAAGCCCAAATAATTATTTTAAGAAAATAAGGTTTTTTAAGTCCAACTGGTAGTCAAATCCAGCTGAAACATGGCCAGTTGAAACGGGCAAATAGAGCCCTAGAGTAAAATTACACAGTGTCTAGCTGTGTGAAACATGTCTGGCTGCCCATACACAGCCACCAATAACTGCAGGAGAATCTGAAGAACTGAAGCTGCTCAGGGAAAAGGAGAAAAAATTAGTGTTTGTTATATCAATTAAACCCAAAGGGCAAATGTCATAATCAAAGAGTCTAGACTTTTAAGCCTTTTTTTGGTTTGATTTTGAAAGACAAAGAAATCCCAATCTGATCTTAAGAATGACATTTATTTATTTTAAATGAATGATAATGACACAAGACTGCTCTCTTCTTGGAGCTGTGTTTTCAACTGCTGGAGTCCTGCCCTGAGACTCCTTGGTGTCCATTAGCAGATCCATTTTCTACCCTTGAACTCTGTATTCTTATCAAAATGTTAATTCTTCCAAGCTTTGCAAAAAACACGCCAGTACACTGTGCATTTTATATGCCAAATTATTCCACTTTAATGGAAAAAGAACAGAAATGTTAAGGAATTCGTGTGTATCTGAGTTTTGCACATCAATCTTCTAAGGCGGCACATAACAAAGGTCAGAAATAGCCTAGCGCTGTGTTTTGTGTAGCTCATCATTCTATGAGAAAATGTGCCCAAGTTCCTCCTAAAACATTGTTTTCAAGCATGGTTACTACTGAATATATTTCTAAATGACAAGCTTTATTTGTCTGTATTTTGATATGTTTAGGGGAAACTCGGGCTGACAGTTAGAGGAGGCAGGAAGAGGGAACCACAACAAGTTCCACCCAAACACAAAATGTCATCTCTTCCCTAGCTAAGACACAGAAGCATCCTGATGAAAAAAAGAGCAGACATTTAAAAGTTTCTGACATGTGTCACAGATGCAGCCATTGAGCCACTGCTCCTGATGTAGCTCGAAATGACAGCATCCAAGCCATTGGAACTGGCTGCAGGACATTCAAAGTTTGGTGTGTGTCGCATTTAATCCTTGTCATAGCACATCTCGAGAATAAAAAAGCCAAATGGACACAGGCAGTAGTAATAGTTCAAAAAACTTAAAATAAAGCTTCCCAGTCTAATTGATATTATCAAGCTGTGCTAACATTTACCAGCCACCAAGTAGACAGGCAGGAGGTCAGCACCCTTTTTTCTGCAATTTTCCCCCAAGTCAGAAGGATAAGTCTTTCAAGCTTTCTCTAAGGGTGACCCAAATACATGAACTGTTTATTCAGGAATAGCACTGACTTGCCAAAGATACTCCTTAATAATCAAAACATATGAAGGCAAAAAGGCTTCAGCCACCGATGAAGCCACTTGTCATGCATGACCCATGTTATTTATTCACACTAGCTTAGGATCGAGCCAATGTTGGAGATTATTGTACCAAGGAGCCAATAATTTATTGATCATACCACCTCTGGATATTTTACATCCTTGTAAAGTTGAGGCGCAGGCAGCATAACATAACATTCTTTTGGAGTTACCATGTTGGCATCTTCTTTCAAACACTGTGTCTTTTAATGCTGGCCAAAAAAAGTTTGTGTACATAAAATTGATTGTCTACAGTGACTCAGGGTCTGTAGCACAGATCACTTGAATCAAGAGCTTCACTTCTAGGTTTCCAGAGAATTTATAGTCAGCAGTCCCATTAGTCTGCCATTGATTGCAGTGGATGAGTGCCTGCTCCTCATCTAACTTCCAGTTTAACATAGGGGATACTTTTTCATTTAGCAGCCTTGGAGGTGAATAGAGAAGATTCAATTTAAGCATTTTCCAAATACAATCAGCCTCTGATAATGTGGATCCCCTGGCAAGTTGAAGTTGAAAAAAAATAAAAATCTTTTGTATTAAAAAGTCAGTGGTACCTACAGGCTATTGGACTGGTTTCTACTTAAATCTTTTGGCTACCTAGGCATGGTAATAAATCAAGCAGGGTTTTAACAGTCCTTCCTTCTCTATGTTGAGAAAGACTCAAAACATCCACGATGTTATGGTAGTGGAAGAGAAGATTCAATGATGGAATGTGGTTAATATACACATTTTTATACAATTTTATTGGAATATTTATTCTAGTATTGAAAAAGTATTTCTTACCACCCATTTAGCCATCACATTGTTGGGAAGGAATATTGTATTATTTTGTTGTCTGAAGTTTCAAAAATATTTTTTAAACTGTGTTTTCACTTTTTATCTTTATATCCAATTGCAGAGCCAAAAGCTTGAAAACACTGTAAAAACCCCCATATATTGATATAGTTCTAATTAGGTCAGAAATAATAAAAAAAAAATATATCCAAAAAGACCACTGCCTTTTTTCCTCTACTCTAGAAACACAGGTTTGAAAGAAATCAAGTTTGTGTAGCGAGACCTGACAGATTCTGACTGTGTCAAGGCTCTCCCTTTGAAAATACTGACGTTCAAATGTGGTTGGCTTGGTTGCCACCGGAAGAAAAGATGCTCACAATTGGACACCTGCATTTCATATGATTTCCTATGCCTTGGCTATGTTCATGAGTGAACTCCTTCCTGTGTGTCTGCACTGGAGGATGGTGAAGTTCACAGCACAGTGAAGGAGCTGGAGCTGCTGAGAGGCTGAGAAGGCAGTGCTGGCTTTGCCCACAGAGACTCTGTGCCAGGTGAGAGTTTCCCCCAGTGCTACCAGCCAAGGGAAACAGGTTGGCTGGAAGGCTTGCCCTTTCTGCATGCAACAGATAAACTGGAGCTTCCATGGTACGTGAATTCACCCTCGAAATTCTTCTCCTGAAAAATCTGCAGTTGAGACCTGTAGGGATAGCAGAGAAAAATCCATATCATTCTTAATGGTACCTCACAGAGGAAATAAGCCTTGTCTAACTAACAGCGGAAATGTAAATCAATACTGTTCTCTGGCATGTCAAGTTGCATCTTGAGAGGCAAACCACATCCCTTTGTTCCCATTTACAGTGGCACAAGGTGGTTCTATTGCTGGCAGAGCACGACACCTGAAATTGTTTTGTTGAGGCTGTGGACTCTTTCTGTGTTGTGAAGATTGATGCACAAAAGACTTGGAATGGAAAATGGAATGGAATGGAATGTGTAAGCTGAGATGGTAGATTCTTTGCTCTTTTTGGGACACTATAAAGACCTTCTGTCAAGATGTGGCCATATATCTACCTCCTGCAACAAAAGCTTTGTATGTATTATGTTCCTTCACAAATAGTGAAATAAATTATAAAGAAGGATCAGAAAATTAGTAAGAAGAAAGGTATAGAGGGGAAAAGGCACGGGCAATCCCTTGTTCTTTTACAGCAATGACAGTGAGGAAGTCATTAAAGAATTAAATTTAAAAAAATTTTTAAAAAATTAAAAACTGTTTTTATAATATATAAATGGCTATAGTTAGAAATCTTCATAAATCATGTATGGGTTTAATGATCTTTGGAAGTAAGGGTTTTCCACAGGGTGCAGTTAAGATTGTGGCAAAAAGACCATTCCTGAGTTTGTTTCTTCACTGTGCATTGTCTTCCTATTGGAGATGGGACGTCATTATTCTTGTCCTCTCTCATACGTGAGCTATCATCTCAAAGAAACTAGAGTCAAGTGCAGAAGAGAGACTCTTCTTTCAAATTATCATGTTGGACTCCATCCCCTCATTTTTGTGTCATTGCAGAACATGTTTGCGTGCCCGCCTGTGATATAAGTTCATCATTTCTCTCTGCAAATGAATCTCAGTTTTCTGCCAGATAGCTTCAGAGGATTTATGTAAGCCTGAGATTTCCCATTTGCCTTAATGGGAGTTACCCCACACTGTACAATAGATTAGTGGCACAGTGACGGAAAATAAGTCAAAAGACCCCTAGAGTGCAATGTTGATTTTAAATATTTCCCTTCTGCTGTAATAAATTCCATAGCATCCTATGCATTATGAAAAGCCTGATTGAGCTAATTTCCTGCATTGTAAAATAAAGCCATAATTATCATTATTAAGTGTAATTAACTGTACATATGATCACCACGAAGAATAGAAAAAGGCAAAGATAGCATGAAAACACTCGAATATCATAATTACTGGTCCATTTGTATTGTCCTTGTTAAATATGCATCCGCTAAATAATTTGATTTCATGTCTTGAGCTGTGTTGCACTCTGCTTATCCTATGCTGATTAGAAAGTCTTAATCTTTTCTAGGAATCTTTTTATCATCAATGTGTGGGAAGGAATGAAAACAAACAAACCTTTATAATAGTTTTGGGCCACTCCGCCATGTCCACCTAGACTTGTGTTTTCTAAAATTTTTTACTGACTTTATGTATTTAATCGGCAAGGTCAAGGCTTCCAGTGGTAAATTCAGTTAGAAAATACTCTTTGCTAGGGACAGGAAAGACAGTAATCTTATGCTGTGGAGCAGTAAGTCCCAACATTGTTGAACAGATTCTCTTAGTTAATGGAGCAGCCTTAACTGCAGGTCCTGAGAAGAATTAACTAATTTTAGTCATCTGCTGAGAACTTGGTACCACCTCTGGTTGTCTGACTAGTGAAAAGAAATAGAGTTACAAAGTTCTTGTGACCTTCAAAATGTCAAACTTAGAAAAATCCTTCCATATTCACATTTTATATATTAAGATGGGCCAAAGCTTGAAAGACTTCCTAAAATCAGATAAAATGGTCCAGATATTTTTCTTCATTTGGGAATTAAGCTTTCTTTGTCTGCTTTATTTAAAAGAGTCTAAATTCAATGAGATTTTTTGGGAAATGAGCTAATTATTAAAAAATATTTCAGGATTTGGCACTTCTGTAGCAATGTCACAGACTTAATAGGATTAGTTACCAGGGAAAGAAGTTGCAGGACTTCACCATAGTCTGTTTATGCAAAATAATTTATTTGTCTCTGAAGTGAAACCACTGTAATGATTTCTGAGGTCTGCCTCTTGTTCTGGTCAGGTACCATTTTTCTTTTCCTGCAGCAATATTATAGCAGCATCACTTGTATTTTCTGCTTAGGTCAGAATATCATCGATTCTCAAAGATAAAATTTTCAGTTTCCCTGAAGATCTAGTAGTGATTCAGCTTAGGTTTGGGGTGCTTTTTTGTTATCATTTATTTCTATAACAGTCATTCACTCTGGTAAGAGAAAGGAGCAGTTAGAGAAAGGTTTCAGTAAGGAGCATCTGGAGGGGCACTAGTGGAAAATTTGCCAATGGATGGGTAGCAACTTACCGTGGTGATGGACTTTTTCCTGTACTCTCTCACAGAGGCTGGTTACCTTTCTTAATATAATAAAGGATGAAATAGTTAAATACATCACAGTTTTGCCAATAATAGGTGTTGGTGTATAAGTCTAACTGGCAGTCAGACTGCCCAGGTTATTGATTTTACTGTCTAATGGCTGAAAGAGATGTTATCTTGATTAATTAGAAGTCAAAACCAAATGCATCTTGCTTCTGTTAGATCTCCTGGCATTTGTTTCCATTTTTTCCTCCCTCGCCAGTGTTGTCGTACATGTACCTTTAAAACGTTTTAAACTAAAAAGCTATCAAGGTCAGCAGTATACAAGCCCTAGGAACTTTATTTCAGCTGTCAAGAAGTCCTTAAAGCATGCACTGCTTTTGGTGCTGGAAGGTACCCTTTTAAAGCATAAGGCTATTCATTTAACCTCAACAAATTAAAATCCAGTAGGCTATTATTCTTAGGGCTCTTCAAGTAACTTATCACCTCATTATGTTATTGGGCAGAAATGCTGACATGCTGAGTATTACTTTATATATTTACTGATGGTTTTCCAGGAAAAACGCATTTTTCTCTTTTGGAGTATTTAGTGTTCTGTGAACATGTTTAGTGCTTAATGTGAATAAACGTTATAAAGACCACTGCAACAAGGGAACATAAAAAAGTAGGCAGTTTTCTATCAGCTACTCTGAATTATGATCAGTAAAATGATAGGAAAAAAATGATAGATGGTAAGGGAAAAAAATGCCACACATCACTGATCTCCATTTCAACAAGTTGACCACAACTTTTTGATTTGGACTATCCAACCAATTCCTTATCCATCAAGTGTTCCATCCATCCATCCATCCATCCATCCATCCATCCATCCATCCATCCATCCATCCATCCATCCATCCATCCAATCCAAGTCTCTCCAAACACAGATGTTGTGCAGGGTAGTCAAATGTGCACAGACCCAGGGAGATGATGTCTGTTGCTCTGCCCTTATACACCAAAATTGTCAGGCACAATTTGTCCTTGGTGGGGCCCTATGGGCTGTCTCCAGTCACATCCTGATTTCCTATGTGCCTCAGCATAGCTTCCAGGAGGGTCTGCTCCATGATCTTGCCAAGCAAGACTGACTAGCCTATAGCTCCCTGTGTCTAGTTTTATCAAAATGCCAGGGACACATTTCATATCTGTTAGAAATTTTGGGAATCCCATGAATACAGTAGCTTGCTGTTCAAAAGTGTGTATTGTGTTACAGAAAACCACAAAGAACTGACACAAATATTGCTGTATCGTCTACTGAGCAGATGGTTTGCATATCTTCTTTCTTCTTACTTGTTCCACAACATTTTAGCATGCAGTTCATCTGTTTATGAGGTCGCAATTCTCTCCTTCAGGTTTGTTGTCATGAGTGTCTAAAGAAAGATGACCTACAGCACTACACAATTTATAGGTGTGGAGTGGTTTAAGTAACCAATTTGTAAAGCTTCAGATGCAATTTATCTTCTTTTCCCATGGAATTTACCTAGAAAAAGTGAAAAATGCACAAGACTCTTAAGTATAGTCCCACTTTGCTTGTCTACTTAGGTGTTCACAAAGAAAAAACCTTACCAGGAACCTGTTCAGTCCAAGCAACAGACTGCAGGTGTTTTCTGAAATAAGGACATAAAAGGACAGAATGTAAATCAAGGCAGCACTGTGACCATTTTAATTGACATTCTTACCATTTTTCCAGGTCCGGGCTTAGTTCTTACTGTGCTGTTGCATGAAAGGAGGAGTTAACACAGCAATTGCAATGTCCTTGGCCATTTTTGACTATAGGTCTGCTGAAATACAGATCTCAGTTTTATTTAGCTGAAATTCATAGTACAGTTTCTGTAAATTTATTGCTGCTGGTAGCTGTCAGATTGAGTGCATTGGATAGCAGATTTAGGTAGTGATAAGATTAGTAATCTTAGAGTTTCATCTAGGCAGAGGTATAATCCAGTATTTGGGTTTTATTTGGAAACTGCTTGTGAGGGAGGGCCTACAGGTATGAGTTGTAATACTGAAGCTTGTTCTGAAAAAGCTAGACTGAGTCCACTGTGTATCATCTCTACACAGTGTATATATGGTGTATATGTGGTTGTTTCCATTCAGAAGAGATGTTGACTCCTTGCCCTCTTACCAGCCAACACATCCATTTTGAATTCCTCAACAAAGAGCTGAGCTGGGGGGCAAATCAATAAATACTGAAGAGTGCATACTAAGGCTGGTATTGTGATCATCCTAATCTTTACTACCCTGACCTCTATATAAATAAGACCAAAATCTGGCAAAAATTGTCACAGTGTAGGTGTTCTAGAGTCTAATCTTGAGAAAAAAACCAACCAACCAAACAAACCCAGAGATGCCTAAATCCCTTATGGTTGCAAAGAAAATATTGAAAAATATATAATATGTGTATATATATATGCAATATTTTAAAATGGAAAGAGGAACTGACTTTGGGTTATGTGGTGCAGAAGAGTTTGCACCAGCTCACATTATGCCTGAATGGCACCAGCTCCCTGAACAGGTGAGCATTCAGGACACCAGGATGCTTTAACATCATCCTGTGCTCTGATGGAGGAGACAGTGCCATGTTGAACCAGGTCCTTTCTTTTCCTCTGGCATTTCCACTCATATCCAAGATTTCTTTCCCCTCACACTCCTTTTTTCCTTGTTTCAAAGGAGTATTTTTTTCTGGGCGATGTCACCCTCCATTTGCAGAATAAAGGGAAATAAAAGCAGTAAATTATTGATTCTGGAAGTTTACATGAGGGAAACACAAAGTCTTTCTGCTGAGCCTTGGAATGGCTGTCAGAGTCCTGCCTCAGCTGCTAAGAAGGGCCCAGCTAATGCAGTCAGGTTTGCTCCATCTGCCACGGCTTTGAGTGACAGCTATGGCCCAGTGCACATCCACTGAAAACTAGCATCAGGGAATGACATACAGTTTGATAACATAAGATGCTTAGGTTTTTTGGCTCAAGTGAGATGTTCAGAGCTAATAGCCCTGTGAGCAGAGTTTCAGCTGTGATCTGTACCTTGAGATATTGGTTGTGTCTGGCTCAGGAAAAAGGGGAAAGAATGAAAGCTTATTTCTAGAAAGGTTTCCGATGAGCAGCATTTGTCATTGAAGGGGAAGATGGGTATAATTAGCTTGTCAGTCTAGTTTGGGCTGAGCTGGCTTTCTGTGGTAAGAAAGATGGACTAACTGCCAGAAGAGCTGACAGGCAGTCGATAATGCAGCAATTAATGTCATAAATAATTCTGGAACCAATTATATCAAAATGGACTCCAAGCTTTAAAAAGGAACAGAATTCCCTTATTCTTCCTGCTAACAGCAAGAAGCAGCTTTCATTTTTCTCTGTAATTACTTTTCATTGTATATAGCAATAAAGTAGGGCTTTTCTGTCCATATTTAAAACTTGTCTTTCTTGCCTTTCCCCGCCTCCTAAACACTCTTTACCCCATAGGACAGGGCTGTTACAGCAAATCTGCTCTGAGGTGAATGTATAATCTTTTCACATGGCTGTTACATGATAATTTTTGCTGCACCTAAATGACTAAGAGCCAAGTTTTCTCAAATGTCATGGGCAATGACAGCAGAAAGTACCAAACAATGGCATTTGGAAATAAAGACATTTGTGAAATAAATTGATTTGTCTTATTATTTTAAAGGTTGCTCTGACTTGCTTACACTGAAGTTATTGATTTTTTTTCTCCCTTCTCTCTGTACAGTTACAGCTATGGAATCTGAGCCAAGCTGCAAACACAATTCAGAACAGCCCTGCGAGTTAATGGGCACTCCCTTACAAAAGACACCAAGTTACAAACACTCTCTAGAGTGATATTCTCCTTAGCTGTTTCTCCATGTGCTGTAATACAGATGTGGATAGCACAAAGCCTGTGCTGGCAAAACCCCCACAGTACTGCTTTTGCTAATGGTCTTTCTGTAGTCTCGTCCTCTCTTTTTTTAAAAAAATGGACTATAGAAGTAGTAAATTACTGTAGCATTCGTTCACAGCTTTGTTCAGTGCCTGACAAATGTTTCCAACTTTTCAACTATGGTGGCATTTACTTCTGGGAGGTTGGGGAAAACAGTTCATGAGGTTCCCACTGTTTTAAAACCAGAAACATCTGTTAGTGTCACATGCAGTTTGTTGGCTGGGTCCAGGAATAAAGAAATCCTGCAGCTGATCAGCTCCCTCCTTAGCAGTAGGTGTCAGTATGGTGAGTGGTAATTACAACAGAGAGTTTTAGAGGACACACGATAATTAGGACAGCTAACAAAAACATAAACACTGACATTTACCATACTTAAAACCAGAAATGCTGTCTGTTGTGTCTGTACGCTGTTTCAGACCATGACAATAGAGCCATAATTAGTTCAATCATGCTCTCAAGGAACAAAGGCTTTTGGATTTTGGATATACAGCTCAGTGTTTTCGCAGGAGGAATGGCAGGAGGAGAGTGATCTGGGTGTGCAAAGCCCAGGCGTGCAGCGGTGCCAAGAGGGGAGGGCTGGGTTCCCTCCCAGGCCCTGCTGCAGGGATGGTGCTGAGTGACTGCCAGGGAGCCATCGTGTCTGTCACCACAGCTCCAGGCCAGGGGGACAGGGAGCGCTCACCCTGCAAGGCTGGTGTCCATGCTAATGCCTTTTTAAGGTCTTTTTAAGCACTTGGAGAGGGTCTGTAAGGAAGGGTGATGGAAATTCAGTACTATTGAGGGAAGAGACCATCTGTTTCACATCTCATTAAGAACTATATCCTGTTTCTGCTCTGCAGCCCAGTAAGGCCTGAAAACAAGGAGCTATGTTTAAACAATACTTCCTCAGTTAAACTACAGTGTATATAAATTGAACTCAGTTTTTCTCCAAATGACCCACTTTTTCTGCTCACAGAAGTTCTTCAGAAGGTAAGATTTTGTCAGAATCTTTGCAGGTCAACTCTGTAGCCATTCAGCAGCCTTGTTATCATAATTTTCTTTTCTATGCTTCTGCATTTCCAGGGAAAGTACTTCTCTGCCCTCATGCCTCAGATCATTCAGTGCACCACTTCTCTTCAATACAGAGGAAGTATCAATGTTTTCAATAAGAATGATTTCAGGCATAAAGGTAAAATCAGTTAAATTTAATCTCTAGCAATCATTATTTGGTCTGCAGAACTCTTATGATCTCCATTCTGGGGAAAATCAGTTCCCTGCATAAGTGGACCTCATAAAAAAGAAAAGAGATTTAACATGAAATGTCATATTAAATGAGCTTAATTTACACAATGTCATCTGCAATGCCACTGCAAAAACTTATGTTTTCTACTCCAACTGCCCGTGTGATTGATGTTACTATGGGAAACTTTTGGCTAAGTGAGCAACTACTATGCTTGAAACAAGTAACAGATTTTCAGTTCATCAAGATGTGTTGTCATGGAGCAATTAATGTTGCCTAAGATGTCTTGTATCACGACTTGTACTTCTAAAAAACCACAGTAGTAGTTATTTGATTCCTAAATGACTTTAAATAATCCATTTTATTAGGTATATTTTAATGATTACTAAAGAAAGAATTGAAAATCCTACGGGCTGTTTTGCAGTCCTGAAAGGCAAATGCAGCATAAAGTAATGGCACTACTTACTTAGATATTGTTGCTCCTTTATCCTCTAAATGCCTGAAAATAGCTTTCTGTAGAGGTGAAGTGCAGAATCCAATGACTTTAGCACCTTGGTTTAGCTCATGATGGGAGATATTATCTAATTTTATCCTCTGTATGTTAGGGTATTATGTGTTTTCATCTGTTGCTTGAAGTTGCACATTAAAATTCCAAGCTCTCCTGGCTATTTACTACTGAGAGCATTGAAAGTGTACATACCCATGATAACTTAGAGAATTTGGGATGATTATATGCAGTAATGACCAGGTTTTCATCATGAACTAGTGTAAGCGTCCTTTTGGATTAAGCTTGTGGTGTTCCAAAGTACAGTTTGTAAGTCTGAATCACAAACCCAGGAGTGGTCATAGTGGAGTAATGCAAGGCAGAGGAAGGGGAAGGTGGGGAAGAGGCAAGAATTCAGCTTCAATACATAGATGAAAGTTTCACAGACAGCCATATAATTTATTGCTTTTCCAGTTGCCTTTTTTTATTACTGGCTGATTTACATAAGCACACACATTTGTACATATACTCCTCCTCTTTCCTTTAGGCCTACTAAGTTGCCATTCATACTGGAGTTGGGTTTTCTCTGTCTTTCCCCTAACACTCTCTTTTGCTGTATCACTCTTTCCATTTCTTAGATCTAGCTTGTCAGTAGGGCCCAGCATGTCCAAACAATAACAGGTTTTTCTGAAGCTCAGTTCTCTGTCATGCAGTTAATTAAGAAGCCAGGCTGATGGTGGGCAGAGGAGGACAGAGAAGGGTTGGAGGGGAGGATAGATGACAAAGTCTTAGTCAGCATATCTAGATCTTTGACTGTACATATCATGGACATCAAGGGTTTGAAAACCTGGCCTTCAATAGGTAATTAGCCTGGAACTGAGGAACTGATATTATTCTCTTTGGAGCATGAGCTTTGAGGGCAGTGACTATTCATGAGTTCATACAGCATTGTTTCTAAAGGGATTTTTCTGAATGGCCTTAATAGAAACAGTAAATAATAAGGCGTGAGTGCACAGGATATGAGTTTCTCCCTAGCATTTCTGCTATTGAGAGGAACCAAAAAACCCAAACACCATTAGTTTGTCTTCTATGGTGTCTCCAGCAGCCAGACTAACATTCATTTTGTTTTAAAGCATCTATCATACTTTATGGCTTTGGTAGATAGGTGTGCTTAAAAATGTTTTGGTTCCTGGTACATATTTAACTTTTCTCTGTCTTTCTAGATCAGTTCTGGAAATGGCAGGAAGGTGACCAAGGGAAAGATAGAACACAAGGAAAAGTTAACTGAGAGCATGCTAGTTACATATAATAGCAAAACCTGGTATGTACCATAATGTGAGCAGGGTAATGAATCTTTCTTTGGCTGAAGAGGTAAATAAATCTTGCTGAAGAAAGACAAATTTGAGGCATGTGGGTAAAGTGCTGTCTACTGCAGCACATTGGGTCTGTGGTCTACCAACGTACCAGACAAGTTATGAGGTGTGACAGGAGCACCTCAGTTGATGCTGATGGTGCAGGCTCCATGGAAAGCTAGAGGATCTGTATTACCATATGCTGAAATTTGTTTTATTTTACACAATTCTTGACTAAGATGTGCATCTAAGATAATCTTACCATGAGATTATGTGTCCTCACCAAAATTGTGCTCTTGGACTTTAATATTAGATTTATAATAGCTTTGTTTTTCTTGGTTGTTGAAGGAAAGCTTCAAATTCAACCAATCCTGTGCCCCACCACAAGATTGCTTCTAATGTTGCTACTGAAGTCATAAATTTTATTGTTTTGTTTTAAAAGACGAGTAACTCACCACTATTTGAATTTGTGGTATCAGCAGTCATACATTTCTCTGTTTGAGAAACAACATCAGCTTGGACAAAAGATGGAAAAGATGTAGTCTTGGGGAAATTTTAAGTTTGCTTATGGAAGAGGAATCTGTTATTCTTAGGTAAGGAAGAAGTGTAAGAAAATAATTAGGCCATCCTGAGAACATAATGTTATTCTCATTCAGTTTTTCTTATTCAGAGTGGAGGGAGAAGAGTTTTAAATTACTACCCAGAGTATTTAAACATTTTCCTTTCAGGGACTTTTGTGGGATTAATGAGATATCAAGTGAAAAAATTAAATTTCACCCATATTTCCTCCAGAAGTGCCTTTTGTTTTTTGGCAGGCCCCACATGAGTTTAATTGTTTCTGATTTAACAGCAGGATTAAGTTTTCTCTCCTTCTTCTGATGGGGTTCAGTTTCCTTCCTTTGGTTAATGTGTCAAACACCAATCCACCTCCCTCTCCTTCTACCCTTCCCAGTAACTAACTATGTTGAAATACATAGGACAGTAAGAGAATACAATGTATAATCAAGAATAAAAAATATTATCATCTACCACAGTAAATCATAGCCAAACAACACAGTTATAATAGAAATACCTTTCCTATGTCTGATCCACTAACACTTACTTAGTCAGATAACAAATAACTTGTTCTTGGAGTGAATGCCCTGGGTTTGATTTATCTCTGAGTGTAAGTAAATATGAAAAGGCTGCCAAATCTGCCTATATAAATCTCAGCTATCTCAAAATGTCATGTATGGGGGAAGTGAAAAATTAAGAAGGTGTTTCTGTCTTAATAGGGTATGGAGGCAAAAGGTTCTGCTTTTAATTCTTCTTAGGAATGACGTTTTTCGGGTTGATACCTGGGAAGAATTAAAGAGAAGCTGGAAAAAAATACATATATGTATTGTGCCAAATAACTGCTCTTATTTTTGCTGATGTAAATCTGGAGTAGATCCACTAAAGAGTCTGGAATTAGTCTGGCTTTGTCCCAGTGTAGCTGACAGCAAACTGAGAGCCTTTCAAATTAATAATATTAAATCTCAGCGTTGTTAAGATTTTTCATTTTGGCTATAGTGGCCATTGTTTGTTTGAACAAATAGAACAAAAAGAAATCATCTGAAGATACTTATATACTGCTGCACAAGTGAGAATAGAAAGAAGACTGGGCCAATGTGAAAATGAGGATAAGAAAATAGTTTCTGTAACCATTGTTTGCATATGTTTATTCTTATCTGACAACACCACACCACACTTAGGGGTCCATTTACACAGGAAAAAAAAGAGGTGGCATGCAGGGCTGGATTATTAACTCAAGTGTTAAGTAGTATAATCCAGGCATAAATCCTGCCGATTTGTGAATTTTCACGCATGGGCTTTATACTTTTCTCACTTAATACCGTGGTCATTGGAGATACTCCTGGCTAGTACCAAGGTGGTTAATCTCAGAATCAGGCCCTCTGCATCCTGTGTGGGTTTGTGACCAGATGCTCCGTGTGACAAAGTGTGTCAATTAGCCTGAAGTACTTGTTGAGCCTCAGTCCGTCTGGGATTCAAAGGTAGTTTGTTACCTCCGAGGTGGGGAGTTTTAGTTGAATGTGTCATCCTACTCAAATTCATTAGATGAAAAGTGAGTATCATCTTACATTACATAAGTTCAGCTGGAATGTATACAATGTCAGTAGTATGGGAGAAGAAAACATGTGTTGAATACATCTAGTGTGTCTTGGGGCTCTGAAGGTCACTCCACTAAAGTAATATATAGTGCTGGTGCTAGTGGCTCAAGGTCAAGTCAGCTTGCTTTTCATAATGCATAAACCTCAAGCTCGCTCAGACACCAATCATCTGACCTAAACCTTGGAACAAATATTTTACTAAGTAAATCAGTGAGCATGCTGGCATTTCTATTAACCTTCAATGCACTGGTGACAGAAAATGAATAATGATAAATAATAACTCAAGCCTGTAAATAATGCTTAGCATCAGAAGAGGAAAAAAAAAAAAAAAGGAAAAGTCTGGTGTACTACCATCTGCTAGGCTGGCTGAGCCTGTAGGGGGAAACCCACAACAACGGGAAATGTGCTCCCTCCTTCCCACAGCAGTTCCCTGGGTCTGAAATTTGGGAGTGGGATGGAGTGTGGAGTGGTCTTTGCAGTGACTGCTGAGGGAAACACCTGAAAATAAAAAGCTGAGTGTACACAAACTGCAGGGAGCCTGAGTAAGAGCACTGTTACTCAAGGTGGTAGGGATGTTTGGCAAGCTATGAAGTGGATGAACTCTTTTCTTATCCTGCTCTCCCACTGACTGGCCATTGGGAGCTCTCTGGTGGTAGGCAAAAGATAGCAATCAGATTTCCAGCAACTCACCAATGCTGGACCTGCTTGTTTTATTTCCCCAGTACTCTTTCATTTCATTTTGTTTTCTTCTGTTTTCCTTTCAGTTTTACTACTGGTTAGGGTCACCATAACCACACAATGGCCTGAGGGAAATTAGGCTCATAAATTGTGAAGAAAAGAAACATTTAGCTCTATCTTCCACCCTATGATACTTCCACATTTCATTCAGCTTCATTCAGAACTTCTCTGATTCTCAAATCCTTTAGATTTTTGTAAGGTCTAATTTTATACAATTAGAATTAATTTCTTATTGGGTTTGTTGCAAGGAAGGTTTTTCTTAGCCACGTTGTTTAAAACATTTGCACTTCACAAGCTTTCACACAATCTTTTTCTTTTCCCTTTCTGAAATTTTTTGATTAAAAAAAAAGGTGCTGCTGGATCAGTGGATTGAAGTCCATCTCGTGTTGAGCTCACCTCTCTAGCTGGAATGCACTTGTAATGGATTATCAGCTTGGGGACCCTGGACAGGTTTGTGACCCTGCTACAAGAAGGGGAGACAGCATGCATCACATAAGGTTGCTGCTTCCAAAAATCACAGTAGGCTCTCTCTGAGAACCCTTGTCCCTAGACACACCCAAAAGGGTGTGCTGTGACCCCGGAATGGGAATAAATATAGGGAGTAGAAGCACAGCCTGGTGTTTGCTTTCTGTGGGATCACAGCAGGAGGTGTGCTCAGCACCTGTTACAGAGTGATAGGAAGAATATAACACACAGTAGTGGCTGTGTTTGTTGTGGAATCACAAAAAATCACTAATCTAACAAATATAATCCAGATATGTGAGGGTGAAGTGAGAGGAGAAACAGTTAGGGGCTTGAGTTCATATCTGTAATTCATTTTTTTGTCAGAAACGAGTGTGAAGCAGACTTTGAACTTTTCAAAGAGTAAAAGCATTCTTTTTTTCAGTCTGGAAAGCAGGCAAGGACCAGTCATGATGTTAAGATTCACATCCGAGTTCAAATTTGCGACAGACCTTGGTCAGAAAAATACTAGGTGCCTGAATCTTTTTGTGATCTCTTTGACCATTTCTCTCTTTTGACCAAAATAAAAATAAAATATTGTCCACCAGCTGAACTCATGTTACTTCCAACTATTTTGTTTAAATTATATTCCCAACTGGATTAAAGTGATAACATAATTTATAATGCAGTAACCATCTAACATCATAAAAAAAATCTCAATCAGGACATTTTATCCCTTACTTGAGTCTCAGGACTGGAAGGGAAAGTATAGAAATCCCACTGTTTCTGTCACTGACAAAGTACCATTTATTTAAAGCCAATTTGGAAAGTGCCCTTAACATAAGAAAATTAAGTGAAAAAGATTTCTATAAACCAGCCTCCTCATGCCAAACTTCATGCAAGCAGAATGAGTAATAGTAAATTTCTAAACTTTGGCATCTTTGTTTAATTAAGGGTCTATTTTGTGAAAAATGTCAGAACCTCACGAAAAGACACAATCATATTATTCCACTAAAATGGCTGTGTGGACACTACTTCCAAGAGAAAATGTATTATCCTGAGAAATTATGTAGAGGTAGTTGCTGCATTAATATACATGCATTTCACAGATAACTTTAGGAAAAATTAGCCCTATCCCAAAGGGACCATCACTAAAGATAATTTATTCTGTCCTTTGCTATATCCTGACTTGCCCTTGAGAAGACATTTCCCATTAAGCAAAAGTGAGCTTAGCTCATATATGTTGTGTCTGGTGTTGGCTATTCCCAGTAAAAGTCAACAAATTAATTTTAAAGTTTCGATATTGATTAGTAATCTGAACTTTAGCATCTCTATCCTTGTATAAGTATAATCAGTATAAACAGTATAAAAATAATTTAACCAAATCTGAATAAGTGCAAAAAAGGGTAAGAAAGCAGGCTGTGAAAAAGAATGTATAGTACTTTCATTATCCTTAATTTAGCTGAGGCTCTTCACTAGTCTCGTGACTTCTTAATTTTTTTATTTTGTGTCTAATAGGAAATGTGGCTGAAAATAATAATTAAATTAAAATACCATTACAATAAGAAGATTTATATTTTTCTTAATAATAACATTAAAAGACACAGAGTTTTTTGCTTATTGGTTCATTTGAAGTGATAAAAAGAAATTAATAGAAATCATCTGGTTTTTACAGTTTACAGTTTAAGAAACTAAAATACAAAGAGCTCAAGAGGTCTTCCCAAGGTTTCACAGCAAATCCATACCAGAACCACAAATTATTCTTTATATTAGCCGCAAACTATAATGAAAAAATGAAGATACGATAAAAGGGGAATTCCAGTTTTCTTATCTGAGAAATACATAGCCTGATATCTGTGGTACATTTTTCTTCCTGGTCTAATTATGTTACTCTTATGCAATTGCAAACACACCTCACAATGAAAAAAACCTCCATATATCTGTATCTCCACATATTATTTCCACATCTAAGTCGAAATAATCATGCACAAATGAACATTCTGACCTTTTTTTTAACTTTTGAGGAAATTTCCCCAACAAGCTATAGGCAGAGAAGGAAAGAAAAATCCTTAGCAATTAGTATGCAGTAACTACTTTATAATTAGACTGTATCAATTTAAAAGTGATTGTCTTCAGTTAAAATCCAGTGTGTAATTTTAGCCATTCATATTTCTGTTGAAAGGAAGGACAATATGCTGAGTAGAGTTTGGGGCATGATGATTACTGAGCCACCTCTATGAAAAGTTTTAAAATACTATTTAACTGTAAGCATACACATGGCAGGGCTGGGGTCAGAGGCCAGAGCACAGGTGGGGAAGGTTGTGTGCACAAATTTGACACCACAGAAGTAGCTGGTAGTGGATCTATCCAAACTTATGTGCCCCTCATCACATAATTGGGAACCCAGTTCACAGCTGAGCGCTGGTAATGGGAGAAGCAAATTCTGGCGCTTTAAATTGAGCCATCCATTTTTCTCGTAAATTTGCTCCTGTGTGTTTATCCATGTGCTCCCTTGTGTTTATCCAATAAGAAAGTTCTAATTAGAGGGCACAGCAACTTTTGTCTTTTCATAAAAATCATGTTATTTATGGAAAACCTGCTAAATAACTAACTATTTTCATCTCTATTAGCAGACCTGTGTGCCACTTCTGCTGACTTCATAGAATGACCCCAAACATTTTGCTGTAAATACATTTTAAATTGGGAGAGGAGTTAAAGGAAGTTTTCAGAAAGAATTAAACTCCTAATTATAAGTGACCAGCAGATGTTTTTCATCTAGTTTCACCTTTTCAAAAGGTTATTTTGTGAAAAGAATGTATATGTTAAGATGGTACAACATGAAGAAGCTTATTTTTCTTTTCCACAAATTGCCCTCTCTCTCCAAATCTGGTTTTATAACTATAACCACAATTATTTTTTTAATATGGATCTTCAAACCCCCATTGTAAGTTTCTTTGTGCATCAAACTATTCAAAATACAATATATTTGCAAGGAAGACAAATTCATTTCATAACTGAAACATGTTGGTTTCAGTTGATTGGGAGTCTATTTACCTGATAATTTAGATATTGACAAAAAGCCTTACTTAGTACATGATACCTGTGTGTATCTCTAAAAAATTCAGTAGTGTTGATGTTTGGGTAATACGTGTTGTTCATAGTATCTGCCTCTGCACCTCAAAAAATGGATTTTTCCAAACAGCAGGGTGCTGGACTGGGTTTAACGTAAGGACAGAAATAAAAGTAATTGTCTTGTGAGGTTGTGTCTACCTAGCTTACTGGTCTGAAAATTCCCAGGGTATTAATATGCATTTTATCTTCTAGAATGGTTATGCTCTCTCTGTACTCCCAAAATAGTATATCAAATGCCCAAGGCTCAAAAGGCCCTGATCTGCATGAATACTAGCTGGAATTTTCTAAAAGCACTTTCATTAAAATTAAACAGTGACTTCTTTTACATTGATGGGTCTATGACTGATGGCTCTGAAATTCGTGTCACAAAGAAACGAATGGTCCTTCAACTATTTCACGTGTACTTACAGACAGGCAAATGTGATATATTGCATCCACAGACATCTCAATGAACATAATCATGATATCACAATATATCATGCTACACTTGTATATGTTCGGGTCACATAATTTACCATCAGCAGTGTGAGGTTTAACAGGGCTGAATTATATGGATGCTGCATAGAACACTTTGGATGCATTATGCTGATGCTTTGGACTTTAAAATGTTAATATTGCAAATGAAAGGTACACTTTGTGTATCATAAATCTGAGTGTCTATTCTTCCTGTGTACTCAATAAATACACTTCTCATCAACTTTTAATTATACTGTTTGCATTATTCTGTCCTGAAGAGGATAACACTCTGTAAATCATCCACTTTTAATGTACACTGCAGCATAAGTTTAGTTAATTAAATCATATATTTTATTAGTACTTGCACTTCCATCTTGTAAAATGGCTAGGAAAAAAAATAGAGAGAGGTTTTTATTTATTATAGCTGAGTTTAAGATGGCATTACAAAAGTTTAGCAGGGTTAGATGTGCATATTGCTGTTGCCTGTAGTTTACTCACAAATACCCAGTCTGAGAAACTTACTGTTTACCTGTTGCTGTGAAAGTGGGAGCTTCCTTGAGCACGTTGATCTTTGTTGGTGTTCCCACAGAAGCACTTTAGTTTATTTAATGGTTGGCATAATCAGAACTGAATCAAGTATGTGCTTGTCCATTTGTGCAGAATTTGTTATGTTAAATCACCAGAGTTCCTTTGTAATGAAATTCATGGCAAGTGGAATTAGAAGATCCTTTTTACTCTTCTAACCTTCAAGTTTCCTCTTTTTTATTGAACCCAGTTTTTCAAGGCACAGTTTTCATCAGCAGACCCATTTTATGGTTCAGTTTGGGTGGAGAGTCATCCCAAGGGATGCCATGACACATGAAAAATATTAATAAGCTACAGTGTGACAAATAGCATGAGAAATGTAAACACTTGCCATAGCATCTATAACTCTCTGAGGATTACAGCCTTCTTTGGGTAGAGTCCCTAGTAGTTTCTGTTTGGATTAAATAAATAAGTATCTTAATTTGAACTTCGAGGTACAAGTGCCCAGAGAAAGAATATGACTTTGAGACTACTTCTGATTTACATAAAAAACTTTCGTTTTAGCAAATATGATTCTGGACTAAAATCCTTGAATGACTCAGTGTTTAACATCCCATTTGAATGCCTAAATATTTTTTTTCAGAGAGATTCTTTTCCCAAATGGTTTGAAATTAAATATATATTCAGGATTCTCTTCATTAAAGCCAAGTAAATTTTCTCTACCTACAGAGTCTAGAGCTATATAGTGTGCTTATTTGGAAATGCAGCGCTGCCAGATAAGAGGGAGTGTTACATTTTACCCTGTAGATGTTATTTTCCAGATTTCAGAAGGGTATTTGGGAAAAAGTCTCAATAAACTGGTAACCCCTTAACATTAAATTATAATAGTTTAAATTGGAAGAAAAAATAAATAAAATGTTAAAAGACTGCTCAGAGAACAGCAAACCCAAGAGCATAGTGTTTAAGCAAGTTGTTAGTTTGGAGTAGAAATCAAATTATTAGGATTCAGCTTATGGACTATTTTCCTCACTGTACATTTAAAGCTGTCCTTTGACATGATTTCAGGTTCACTGATTACATAAAAAATGCATATAAAATGGGAGATAGATGTTAAAATGTAATCCTTTTTTAAAAATTAAGAAGGAAAGGACTGAGCAATTTTCAGACCTATGTCATGAGGAGATCGAGTGTGAGTAATTACTTAAAATATGTTCATTTTGAGTGCTCATGCCCTGCAGAATGAGGAAGTAGAGGTGTTTCTGTTGTATAAATATAAAACCACAGTCTCATTAATCAAGTCCTCTTTAGCCGAAATAACTAGCTCTTGACTCACGCATGATGTAATTAATATTCCTAATATATTTGCACTTGAATTTGACAAGGATTTTGGCATTAGGATTTTCATCTATGTCTGTGTTGTCATGTAGGATGGTTTCAATTAAGAATTAAACCAAATGAAAAAGGCTTTTTTTCTACTTGAAATTTACAGAATCATGTCCTCAAAAAGAAGAAGAAAAAAAAAAAAAGCAACATCTGCAAAAGAAGTGGTACTTGAGGAGGCTTACTGTTTGATATGACTTCACAGTTCATACTGTTTTTTAGTTCAGTCTTTTTTTTTTTTTTTTTCCTACATTTGACTTTCCTGCATATTAAAAGAGGCTAGATGTTAGTGTAAGGTATACTGTGACAGGGAGCATTTCTGCTCAGGTTATCATCATCTGTGCCCAAAAGTGTGTATTCTATCACCATGTGCTGAAACCAGGTGGGGCAGTGATTCATATCTCTGTGGGAGATATCCTCTGCTAATGGGCCATCTCTTAAAACCAGGTGGGGTAGTGTTGTCTTTCCCATGATCCATTCTTCCTCCAGGGAGATATCTCCTGTTAATGGGCCATTGAGTCTCACTGCATGACTGATAAAATTACATCATCCCACTGGGAGATGCTCCAGCCAGGGGGAGGAGCCA
>JAOTQP010000304.1:12950860-12974461 GCA_026413545.1 Cichladusa arquata | reverse complement strand
GATTTTTGGTGGGTTTTTTTTTTGGATTTTTTTTTGGTTTTTTTTTTTTGTTTGTTTTTCGAGGTTTTTGGTTCTTGTTATTTTTAGTACAGGTCATGCGGAACATATTAAAAAATTGTAATGACAGCAAATAAAGCTCTTCCTTCTTCCATGGAAAATATGTATTAACTTGTCCGAGGAATATGAAAAAAAGTGGACACCAACCCTTGCGTTGTAAAATGCCAAATATTTAATTATTCTGTAGGGGGCAGCAAAATCTAAACAAAATTAGTATCAAAGTTGGGCAGTAGGGAGAACAGGAACACTGAATTGCCTGCTTTTCACTTTATGCTGGGAGGTAGCAATGTACCTGAATTGCTGCAAAATTAGCAACATTGCCTAATTATTATTCTTTAAATTATAAAACACAAGTTTCATGCATTCCTATTTATCTAATCTCTTATTTTATATGCAGAACTACTGAAGCTGAACAAAACCAGTGAGATAAAATTAACACACAAATTGTTTTTTCCTCCCTTTGGGGTGAAAAAAAATGCAATTTACAAGGAAAATGCAATTATATATAAATATTTATGAAACAAAAAAGTCAACTAACATCAGTGGGGTTTTGTATATGAGTGAGGTAGCAAAAAATAATCCAAGTTAGACTATTTGATTAATTATTAACATTTTCATTGCATCCCAATGGGGAACTTATTCTGGAAAAGGAACACTTTGCTATTTGTTATTGCCCATAATTAATTTTTAAGTGCAAGCTAGAGTATGAGTCAAAGAAATTTAGTTTTTAATTAACCAATAATAAAGATCAGTTCTACTTTTTCTGTCATTAAAGTAGTGGAATTAAAGGTACAATACAAGGACGTGTCCTACTCTCTTCCTCCCAATAGAGTATTGTTTTGGTAGAAAGGAATTAAGAAAGGAATGAGTATAAATTATATGGTTTCTTATTTAGTGGGGAGAATTCACTCTAGTCATAGGTTTAAATGATATGACTGAGTAAATGGTATCACTTTTCATTTAATGAACAATCTTCAATTCTGTCTAATCATGTGACTTGAAAACTATAGAATAAAATATCTTCCATTCTTAAAGCATTGGGTCTTTGAAAAAATATTTTGACTGTGTACTGAAGATAATTAGGTGTAAGAAGAACCTGCAGTTCAAATCCTGCTGGTTTAGTCTTAATACACCATTTAACAGAGGGTTTTTCTGCAAAACAATGTGTAAGAGCTCAATTTGAGTTTCATGGGTTTATTTCTGTGTTACTGAACTTCATGAGACGTTTCTGAAAATCCCAATAAGAAGTTGATAAAATGATGGAAAATTACACAATTTTAAAACAAACAGCAGCAACAATGAACTTGTACACAGTAAAATGCCAGTACAGATATATGATCATTTACTGGCACCTTTTAAAGCCAACGAATTGATGCGTTATCAGCACTGCAACAAAGCACAGGCATCACACTTAACTGTAAACTAAACCAAACACGTTAAGCAGTGATCTACCTCTAAAACAGCAAACGATGCTGAGCGTGCAGCAGGAGGCAGCTGTAAATGCTTATACCTCAGTTTAAATACCTGACTGCTAAACTGCCTTCTACCACTTACTGTAACATGAAATTATTTAGTTGGAGCCCCAAAGCTTTTTGTTTTTTCACACTGCTGAGGTTTGAAAGAAAACATTAAGCTGCCTTGCATGGCAGACATTTTATAGTACAAGGCAGTGACAACAAATTTCAGAGCATTTCTAGAGTTTGTTAGCATAACCATCAAAACAGATCTTTGCTTCCTTCACAGAAGATGTAATTATTCATCCAGAAATGAACTTTGAAAGGAATTAATAGAATGAAACAATTTCACCAATGAAAATGTAACATTTTTCTCCCTCCACTTCTCACATAAGATCAGGGAGATATAGTAAGTGTAGGCTCAGGTGTGTGTTTGGCATAGACAGAGTGGACTACTGAGCCCCTTGAGCCTAGGATAATGTATGGAGAAGAGATACAAGTTCTCATTCCCAAAATGTGGCATTCCGTGAACTATCAATTTATACAAGTACATTTTACAAGGACAAATTTGTGTCTTAAAGAAAATTATAATTTTTAAGTGTTGCCAAGCATTCCAGTACAGAAAAGTCATAATTTTATTTAAATTACTACATTAGGTACCCAGACATGCTTATATGAAAAAAAAAAAAAAAAAAAGTTTTTAATGTGGAGCCTGTTTCTGTTCAGAATTTAATATCAAGATAAATATGCATATAGTACAAATGGGACTTTTCTAATTTCTAAAATGATTTATTTTGCACATTTTTTTTCCTCAGTAGAGCTTTGAAATTGCTATATGATACTCCATTCCAGAAAACTTTAAGACTGGGTAGTGTTGCTACTATTGGCTGTTTTTCTTCTGGACTTGAAAGTTTTCTTTCTTTTGTCTGAGATGTAAATCCTGTAAAAATATGATCTAAGAAAAATACAAGTTTTGCAGTTCAGAGACTTTAAAGACTGAAAGGGCCAACATTTTCTGCTATGCACACGACTGTGCACACCTTAATCTTTCATCTCCAGAGAGCACACCCATACTCTAATGTGAAAAAATACAGTACATAGTCTTCTGCTCACTAGACTTCCTCATCTTTTAATAATCACATCCTAAAACTTACATATGGCTGATAGCCACAAGGCTCACTCTACCTATCTCAGGAAGCCATGGGCAAGAAGGAACTCTACAAACTGGTCACATGAGACACTTTTGGTCTGTTAAAGGGTTTTTTGCTTCATTGTGGGATAGCACTGGGCTAACGATCAAAATTTCCAAGTCCAATCTCACTATTCCTTTTAACTCACTTATTTTGACAGGAATGAAAGGACAGATGACTTCACTTTCCTTTGTACAACCAGGTATGATTATGGGACCCATATAGACATGAGGAGCTCTGGACTGTCTGTGTGATTTTAGTAAGTCTAAAGTCTAACCACAACTTCTGGGTAATCTCACATGAAAGGCCAGGATTTCTGTAGCCCTTACATTTGAAAACTGTAAATTGTGCATAATAACTTGTATCATTGTCTCATCCTTTTACATCACTCACACTTAGCCACAAGACTACTAGGAATCTAGATACTCTATATATCACAAAGGCATTGAGTAACATTTCTCAAAAACCCCCAGCACCTTTACAGTTTTTTCCTCATGCCTTGTATTTTGCATATTTTAACAGATTTTTTTGCAAATTACCTGAACTATACTTTTAACAATTTATGTTCATACATTTTATGAACAAAAACAATCTTAAAAAACATCAGTTATCCTAAATTAAACTTATTTCAGTGCTCCATTTCCAGTGCTACCTAGTAGTAGAACGTTGGTAGAAAAACTGGCCTCTTAAAGGGTATGCACTTGTTATGTGAAGGTTTTCAAATAACTTTTGGTTTAGAAATTGCCTACAAACAGTTCATAGAGTGTAAACAGCCTGACATGATTATTCATACTCAATATTGCCAGTATACAGAGTTAAAAGATTACACTTTTCTAAGGGTCATTCTGTTTTCATGTCTCTGTTGGTTCATATGTTTGCTTAGAAGAGTCATATTTCCTTTGTTTAGCAATAAAATATAAAAAAGTATCTCTATGATTTCTATTTTTCTGAAGCCAGTATATTCGCAGAACAGGTCTACTGACCTTAAGATCATTAAATATCTTTCTTCTCTTGTGCTCTGCTCCAGGAAATGAGCCAAATGCTCAGATCTCACTGTGTGTCCCTGGTTAGCTGCTCTTGTACATTAAGCTAAGCACATGCATATCTGTCTGACTGCATCAGGGCCAAAGTGCTTAGCTCTAAGCAATTGCTGACATCCCGTATATGCAACACAGCACTGAAGCACATTGTATTCTGTGGGACTGGACCTCCTCTCAAACTGTCAGAGTAAATAAGCAAGAACAATTGGCTGAAAGTACTTTTCATTGTCCATATGTACGATCCTACATTTGATATGTGGTTATACAGTATTTTATAATGAAAATGGTTTCTGATATAATACTGAGTGACAAAACCTCTGTTTTCACACATAAAACAGACAGTCCAAAAAATGTACCAAAATATTCGTGAAAAACAAATACAAAGGATAAAAATGTATGGAAAGTTAACAAAAAAAAAAACATATCTAGTGTTTTCTAAATTCTTATTCACGTATCTCAAGAACACATAGAAAATATGTTTTCTTTTCCAGTTTTAAATGGAAATGTGTTTTAAAATTAAATCATTACAAACTTTGTGTGCATAAGGATCTGGAAATGTCAACAATGACACATGAGAAGGGGTATAGCAGTGGCTTCAGACCAAACTTATGCGAACATCACTGAAATATATTTCTGCCTCTGGAAAAAAATATTATTTGGTAAAGTATTCAAAGTTTATTGCTATGTAATCTGTACTGAAGGTTCATAGAGTAATGGAAATTCAAGTCTCTAAGACAGAACTAAAAATGAACCAAGTATATTCATGGAGGAGGACATCTCTGTCATTCTATTGTTTTGACAGCCTTTGAAGTCATATTTGGGGGAAATGTAAATATCTGAAAAAAAATGCTAGGATAGAAATCGAAGCTCAGGTTGGCTTTAAACTGTACAAACAGAAAATCATGTACAAGTAGAACCTCAGTTTTTGAACAAGAAAAATTTGGGTTTTTTAAAACTGTCTGCTGGCTTGACTCAGTTGGACTTTCTATTTTGAGAATTTGAAATATCCTAGTCAGGAGGCAGGAGAACTTTAATATCTGAAAAGGAGTTGGTTTTTTTTCTGTTCTCTCATATGCAATTCCATTCAGGGAAGTTACTACCTCATGTCTCTTTTTTTTCCCCCTGCATCTTTCACTTAATTAAAAGGGTTGCATTGTGGTTGTCTACTGTTCCAGCATTCCCTTGCAAGACTTTTTATCTATTATCATTGTTCTTCTGTCTCCAGGACTAAAAATGCAGCAAAAGGAACACAAATGAGACACATTGGTTTCATGAGAGCAGTATTCAGGTCCCTTAAGAACTATAATTTGAGCACTACTGCCTTAGAACATCGTTATCTGTGGCCATAAGTTTTCTGCATGCTGTTAGAAGACCAGGGTATGCATTAAATAGTGTTTTGGTTTTTTTTTCAGTACAGCATCCAATTCTTGAAATAGAAATGCTTGACCTAGAAATAGAAACAGACAGAAACAAAAATGGTTACAGTTATTTAATACTTTTTGAATTTTCAGTTAGCTGACTTGTTTTACATCAAGGAAGGTCTTAATTGTTAATTTCTATCACTGGCTGGGAGGTTTTCTTTCCAAAGTAGGTATAAAATGCACCAAAGTGGAGATATTTCTTTTGGTTAGCCTGCACAAAAAGTGTCAGCACAAGGACACATTCATGGTGGCATTTTTTTCCAGATTTACAAAATAATTTACTGCAAAGCAATGTCTTCATGATTTTTGAAAGCCAGATGTTGCATATGAATTAAGGCTAATGTCCTTTTAAAAACACTGCCTTACTTCCCTGAGAATAATTGGTATTGTGACTTTGACATGGTTTTGAAAAGACAAAATTGTTAAGCTGTATTTAACTAAGTATATTTTGCCTAACTTTAATTTGTATACCTCACAAGTGTAGACATGACAGATTACTATATATATATATATATATATACATATGTATATATATATGCATATATATGCAAAGATCATCTGCTTTTCAAAGAAAAAAATATAATTTAATATATGGGCATAAAGTCAGCATCCATCTAGCCTAGTAATGACCAACTAACAGTAGGTAAGTGACTTTTGGTAGGGAGAAAATCAGAGAGATCAGCCTGAGGCTATGAGACAAATGGGGGCATCTGTGGCTTATGTCAACAAGCTAAGCTAGAAAGTAGTAATTTGAGAAAGTGGTGGCCCTTTGGTGGAACACCTGCTCAAGTGCCTGATTCTCTGAGGATAGCTAAGCTTGGGGTGGAACTGGAACACAGAGAGCTAGCTGCCTCTGGGCTGTGGCCCCCTTGCCCTGCTAGAGTGACCACCCCCCTTGTGGGTGAGAAGACAATCCTTTTGGCTTCTTCTTCCATAAATATCTATGTCTACCCATTGACACAATGTCTACCTATTGACACAAAATACATGCTGGAGAGGAGAGGATGTGTGCCACTTGCCAAACACCTTGCTGGGGCCCAGGAATGCATCCTTGAGAGATCCCATAAGAGGTCCCACCCTGGGAGCCAGGCTGGATGACAGGCAGCGATGATGATGCTGGAAGGGACCTTTGCAGCTTTGGAGAGGAAAGGGACATTGTAGGAACATGTGTTGTACCTGGCATGGACTTGTGTGGTGGGTAGGAGGGAAGAGTGGCTGGGAAAGACCATTGCTGGGTACCAGTGGTCAGAGTAACTCCCCAGATGCCTTGGGGCTTGGCTTTCACAGTCAGTGCCTCTCTGTCCAACAATGTCCTGTTTCACTTTCAGCCTCTGCCCCAGCATCAGGGCTTTGTGTTTCACAGTAGGAAGAACAGTGATGGATAGTGAGCCTTCCCAAACTCCCTGCTCCAGCAGTGCCATGCGAGGAATCAGGTCCATGGGGAGACGACACAAAGAGCCTGTCTAGATGTGCTAGCGTAGATTCCCACCATGGTTTGTAGACATATTTATGGTTTTCTGAATGTCAAAATCTATGAAAGTAATTTTTTTTCTTTTTAAACTGGTATTTCAGTAGTGTGCTGGGTTGCAATACAGGATGTGGCCAGAAATGTGTACTCTATCACCATCTTTTGAAGCCAGGTGGGGCAGTGACCCTTATCTCCATGGCACATATTATCTGCTAATGGGCCATCTTTAAGACAAGATGGGGCATTCATCTTTATCTTTTCCACAACCCATCCTCCCTCCTGGAAGATATCATCTGTTGCTGGCCCATTAAGTCCCACTGTATGACTGATAAAATTACATCATTCCACTGGGAGATGCTCCAGCCAGGGGGAGGAGCCAAGCCTTTCCTACCTAGATAAAAACTGAGATTTTGAACACCAAGACAACCCTTACCCAGCGGTTTCCAGAGGACAAGAGCTACCAGACCTTTCTACAGGATCACTGCGTCAACAAGACCACTTCATCTGGCCTGCTAACACCATGCTAACTAGAGGGGTGTCAGGCTGTATTCTGACTCTGTCAGTGGTTTTCTTTTGTACTATTGCATGTATTTTTTTTCTCTTTTTTCGTATTAAATTGTATTTCTGACTTGGGGTCTCTCACTGGTTTTGCTTTCAAACCATTACATCACCAGCCAGAGAGGGCACGGCAGGGAGGGAGGGTCTGCTCTTGCTGTGACTCTCTGCACTGTGCCCCAGAGGCAGCCCTGCCTCTCATGGGTCCAGCTGGCCAGGGCTGCGTGGGCAAGTTCTCCAGAGCCAGAGCCCTTCCACCCTGGGTCCTGTGTGCAGGGCCCGTGATCCCCAAGAGGAGGGTCCAGGCTGAAATGAGCTGATATTTGGAGACAAACCTCTGCAGAGCAGCCCCATTTCCTCTCTCTCATCGATATTTACCAGTTCTGTTCCATCTTCAGGAGTCTTTCCAATATGTTTTAAATATATTTTCTTTCTACAGACCGCGATTATTTTAAATGCCTCAAGAAAAGTGATTTCTTTCATAAAGCGACTGAGATGACTTGAAATGCCAGAGTTTTGCTCAGAGTGATGACAGCCAGCGAGGTCTGCTGGGAACATATTTGGCCATGGAGAGGGCTCAGCAAGCCCTGCAATCGCTGCCTGCACGGAGCACTAGGCTCCACTCCGAACACAAAGGCTCAGGGTTACCACTTAAACTCTGAGATTTTCTCTCCATCATTCCTACACACACATATGAGTACTTTCATTATTTGTATCAGCAGAGCTGGGATTTGGGGAGCTGGGGAAAGTGAGACTGAGGAGTTAAATCCTAATGGGGATTTCAGGGCCTCAGCTGGAAAATCTCCACAAGCTTGGAGCAATCAAATGCAGCTGAGGCCAATTTAAAACAAAACAAAACAACATCAACAAAAATCTGTCTGTTCTCATGGCAGGGGGATTTGCAGAGCTGTTGCTGAACAGTAGGTCTCAGGGTATAAAGGACTTACTGGGAAGTTCCCCCTTTTAAGCACGTTAAGGTATGCGGTGGGCAGGGTGTCTGCATGTGCAAGCAAGTGTGAGCCAAAGATGGGTGTTTGTTTGAGTAAGAAATCCAAAAATAAACATGTAACATTAGAGAAGTCTTTCACTGTTTAAGCAGAATGCTATCTGATATTTCATACAGTGGTTATTTTTTGGCCCTGTCATAAAGCCTGCAGAATGAGTGAGAAAAAACTCTGTCTTTTCTTTTTTCACAAAATACATATTTTCTCTGACCAGTGAAGCATTGTTGTTTCATATTAGGTTTGTTCGGGATGTTGAAATTTAGATTTACCTGTTTTTAAAATTTCTAACTAAACTTTCTCATAAATTTTGCAACTAACTCAGAATTGCATTTAGTAGCTTTCTCATGAGTTGTTGCCGTATTTAGCATTTGACATTTGGTAAGCTGAAACCAGTTGTGTAAATCCATGGATATGTGTTGTTTTGTTGGTTTTTTTTCTTTTCCTACGAGCTATATCTACAGAACTAGCATATCTATATAAATATTTATAGCTAAGTGCCTTTTAATCCTCAGTGCTATACTTATTTAAATTTTGCCAGTTTTGCTTGCACTACTGTCAATAGACTGATTTGTTGGATTTATGTAAAGTGTGTAGTAAATCTTAACACTTAATTTTAATTACTCCTTTTAGCATTTAAAAAGTTTTTCAGCCTTTTTTTTTTTTTTTTTTTTTTTTTTTTCAGGGGAGAGATGGGTTTTTTTGCATTTGCATCCCTTTTTCTCTGCTTCCAGGTAGAATATGATAAGTCTCAAGTGAGTATATTACCAATTGTATCACATCATCTTTCACTAACTTAAAATGCCCTGCATATATCATGTGTCATTGCGGAAGAGAATTCAAATTTGAGCATTATGATAATTGTACTCTACAGAAATCTACATTCCTGATAAAATTAATATGACAATTTGTATTCTCTCTCTTTCTATTTTTGTTTGTTTGTTTTTGTTTTAAGGAAAAACTCATGCTATATTCATTCAAAGCTTTCTGAAGCTTTGTTTTTCCCTAGAAGATGTCCTAGATTTTATTCTTTAATGTTGTCCCTGATTTATTGAATGTCCATGTTTCCCTGGATAGTACCATCTTTTGAGTTATACATCATCGGAGTGACTCATTCCGATGATGTATTGCATTAATACATCATCAAAGCGCCCTGCTCTGCTGTTGCACTAATGATATGTTAGTATAATACATCATCAGAGTGAACTGCACTGATGATGTATTACTCAGATGGTGATGGCATTCTGTGAAGAAAAGGTTGAGGAGCAGGTTCAATACAGTCACAGGAGAAAAATTAGTCAATACAGAGTATAACTGTTTCTCCAGTAGTGATGCTGATGCTAAATTAGCACCATAGCCCCTGATCTGTACCCTTGCAGAAACACTGAGACATGCATTATCCCCGAAAGAGGAATGAATTCAGAGCACTCAGCTAAAGGATTTTACAGAAGAGAGGAGAGATGTAACCATACATATCTCTGGAAAGCTAAAGGTTATATATATAGCTATAATTACTGGCTACCGGGAGATCGAATGAATCAAATGGGGCCAAAATAAGACCAAAGTGTAGATATGTTCAGTATATGCCTCTCTGGTGGAGAATGTGACACACAGGGAGTCAGAGATATAAGGGCTATAAATATACTGTCTGAATTAAAACAGTTGCCACTTAGAAACACCAACAGGGATATTAAAATATTCTGAGGCATGTACGAAGGCTACGCTATAGTAATTTTTTTTAAACTTTAAATTGGATACTTTTATAGTCATGCTATGTCGCAGGCAGAACGTCACTGTCTCAGTGCTGTGTGCTCTCTCATGATGTCCAGGTGTGCTCAGTAACAGACAAATTTCTGAGTATGCACAGCTGATGCACATAGAAACTAAAAGGTGTTAAAACTTTTGGTGCTCAAGTTCCTTAAAATTGTGTTTTTCAGAGACTAGAAGGAGAAAAAGTGTATTGCATGTATGGCTGGAAATCCTGCAAAGTCAGGCTTGTGTTATGCTGATATATTTGTGAAAATGACACTTCCTGTAAGCGACATTAATTTATTTTACTTGTACATATCTATCTCTTGGTTTGATCTTGGGAAGGAGGTTCTGGTGCAGCTACCTTCTGAGTTCACTTTCCAGGAAGGTGGAGATGAAAATAGTGTTAAAATGAAGCCTGTCAAGCTTTTAGAGGAGAGAAGGTATTATTCCCAGATTTACTTTTCTAATACAAGGGATGGGCTGTGACATACCTTTCTATATGGGAACAAAACATAATACAGGTACAAAAAGTGTTGTGGCATGGTGTACATGTCCCTGCAGATCTTGCTTTCCCACCTTCTCCCTCGTTCTGGTAACTCCTAATTCCTTCATTTCTGTCAGCAGTTTTGCAGCTAATGCAAGGTGGGTTCCATGTTCCACCATTCTACACACCCTCCATTCCTGCCCTGCAGAGCCAGGGTGTTCCTGGCCTTTCTCTGGGATGCATGGGAACATGTCAGGCTGTAGCTCCAGGAGCCTTTTGCAGAAGGGTCCGTGCACAGCTTGTTGGTGCTCTCCTTGCTCCAGAACTGTATTTTGGCTGGGCTGGTGACAGGATCAACTCCCAGTCTGGGTCACTTTCATCTCTGAGAATGGGGGGAAATTTTCTTTATAATCGTGGATTCCCCTCTACTATCATACAGGTGATTCCCACACTCGCCATTGCCCTCACGGTCTCCTTGATGCCAGACCAAAAAAAACCAACAAACAAACAAACAAAACCCAAAAAGCAGCTGAAGCTGTTTTGTGTAGCCAGTCAGTTTGAAGATGCAATGAGGGTGGTGGCCCTGAGGTGCAGAGGGTGGGGCTGTGCCTCCAACAGCAGGAAGGGAATGCTCTGCCTGTCTCAGCAGCCTCCTTCCCAAACTCTCTGAGGACTCCCACTCCTGGCTGCTTCATGCTGCATTACATAAGATTCCAAACCAGTCCTGCTTTCTGCCATTTCTCTCCTGATGATCTGTCCTCTACAACTTGCAGAAAGACAGGGTGAGAGTGGCTTAAGGTACTCTCTTGTTTTCTCTCTCTGTCTTTTCCTCCTATTCTCCTCTCCGTTTTCTTCTGTTCCATTTGCTTCCTGCTTCCATTGCAGCTCTTTGTGTGCTTTAAACTTGTATTATGTGGTCAAGATACACTTTAGATATAAGTTAGCTTTGAAAAGAAATCATATTGTTCCTGTTCTTGAAAAAATCACAATACTTTGTGGCTATATTCCCAAGATATTTATCAATGCAGCGAGTAATTGTTTCTCATTATTTTCAAATATTGCTAGACTTTGCTCTCAGGAACCAAAATCACTCTTTCAAGCTTTTATTTGGAAATGAATACTTCAGAGCTACTCAATATTTCTATCACTACAGTAGGTATTTTCATAACAGCCCTCTCTTGTGATCCTTTAGAGTCTCTTTATAAGAAACAGAACAATAGACAAGAGTTTTAGAAAGAAAATCTGGAAATAAGTGAACTTTTTTTTTGTGTATATGCATTTCTGATATCATTTTTAGACAAATTTCATGGTGTTTCATGAATCGCAGCAGAAACATTTTAATTTTTTTTTTCCAGCAATATTTTCATCATTCAGGTTTAGTATCTGATTTGTCATTTTCCACTTGTGGATTTGCTCTAATGTGGTTTGCAACATTAAGGCTTATTTAGAAAAATTGCAGATGTCATGAAAAGTAACCAAGTTCCCACTAGATATGTATAAAATATTACTTCTGTGTACTAATTAGTGGTAATGACTTTTAATAATGCAAGAACTAGAATATACCCTTTGGGTCTGGACAAACTAAGCCTAGGTTTTTAATGTGGCTCATGCATGTGTTTTGTTTCATCTAAGACAATCTGCCATAACATAGGACAAAACAAGATGTTCTGGTTTGCTATAAATAAAGCTTGCTTTGGTTAAGATAGAAACTGCCAATTGCAGAAATACACACGTTGTTCATAATTTATAAACAATAAACACTTCTTTTGGCAGGCTGCCATGCAGTTCCTTTCTGCTCAAGTTCTAAACTGTGAATGAGAAATGATGTGAAAGTTACAAATGGAATGGCTGAGGGACCTGGCAGGGTTTGAAGTGATATTGGTGCCAATCCAAATCCATGCTAGACTGTTAGGATAGGTCAGTTCAAAGATGTAGCACAACTTACTGGAAGTGGCTGTATCAATGAAATGTCAAGTGAAATATACATAGTAGTCTAATTGCCATGAGGTAATGACAGAATATTGCTGAGGCTTTTCTCATTCCTGCCTTTCATATTGTGGCAGAGATGCAGATAAGCAGTTACTTGAGCATCTGGATTTCAAATGGCTGAAACTTCAGCTCTATGTTTATAAGGGTGATGTTGGATAAAATGAACATTTTTGGGGGAGATTCAGGCATCAGATGAGCTATAACTGGCACACTGTTGGATGCTCATTGCTTTGAACATGAAAATGGCCCCTCTGAAGCAATTTTCTTTTCTCCCCCAGTCTCCTCTGCCATGCCTTATTACAGCTTTAGCATGGGATCACCTCTGGAGTTGTTTCTCCTCTCAGGACAAAGGGGATACTCTACTGAAATGGGTGCTCCAAGCTGACTCATGTCACATGAATATCATGATCAGGCTTTTTATGGGAGCAGTGGACTGGTTTTCTTGTGCCAATAATCCAAACACTTATTTCTTCCCACTCCTTCAGAGATGGGAAGGTGCTAAAACTTCAGGCTTTATTTGTCTGAAATCAGTCAGATTTGGGCGGGAGAACCTTCTTTTGAAAAAGTTTATATTTCTGACAAGTGGTCAGCATGTCACTGCTCTCATGACAACCTGCACTGTTAGAGTTCTGCTCTAACAAGCTCTCAGATTTTCCTGAGCTGATTGGGTTTAAGCAGGCTCTAGCATTTCCTTGCCTAGTTCAAGACTTTTCCTGGATGTATTTCTATATATAATTTTCCATTGCTTTCCTATGGTGATATATGTGCTTGACCTATTTTTTTGAAAATGCACAACACATTTTTGTCTTATCAGAAAGCACACATACAGTTTAGTGAAGCTCATATATTTAGTTAATTTCTTTTAAGTGTTGATTTTCAGTGAATTAAGAATCTGAATGTTATTTCTGTTCATTTGCAATTTGCCATCTCTATGCAGAATCAGTGACCCTTTCTGATGCAGTCTGCTACTCTCCCACATCTGTAACTTAGCCTCCTCTTCCTGTATAATTTATATACTGAAATTTTAATTCTCCATTGATCCAGAATCAAAAAGCCCATTGATTTTTGTCATTCTGCTTTTTCAGAAATGCTTTGTTACATTGACTACAGGCCTGAGTTGAAGCTCACTGAAGTCAATGGATGTCTTTCAGCTAACTCCTGACAAGCACTGAATCAAATTCTAAAATGCATCTTTCTACTAAAAAAACCCTGAAACAACAACAAAACTTTTTCATATCATCAGGAGAAGAGTGCTGTAGGCAGAAGACCAAATCTGTGTGTATGCTGCATGTATTGGCCCTCAGGGACATTCCCCTAGAACTGCAGACAGCAGTATAATAAATCAATTATCTGATTAAAACAAAAATAATTAATATGCAATTATGACAGATGTCAGGCCAATTAATATGTAAATATTCATAAACTACCTGACAAGTTGCACATATGCAAGTAGAAATCTCTAAATATGAACACCCTGCTGTGTTTGTTGGAACATAAGGGCAGGATGTTTCTAATTTGGTTGGGGAAAATAGCAACATGTATTTCAAAATAATTTTGTTTTCGTTTATCAAATCCACATTCCCAAGAGTGAACAATGAGCTGTGATGTGTATGAACAAATAAAGTCTTTATGTGTCTCAGCACTCCAAAACTTAAAATGTTTGCTTAAAATTGGCAGAATTAATATAAATCCAAGAGTCATTCAAGCTATGACAACATTAAAAAATGTATACTTGTTCAGTTAAGAAGCTGCAGTTCTTCCCCAAGCTATCAGGTTTAACTAATTAATGACTCCTTAATTATTAACCTGGGTTAATTGGTATATTCCCATCAATCATTAACTTTTCCATTCATTGATCACTTTGTCAATTCAAGGCATGTTAACCACCCATAACCAGATTTACACATTAGCTACTTTAAAGGTAACCTACACAAATTAATTTCTTTTCTGGGTTAATTATTAGCTAATTCCCTTAATAATATTCACTAGTTTAGTTATTTTTTTTACCTTGCATTCATTATCTAGTCTTCAGTTAATAATTGTAGAAACTATTTTCTCTGTTAATTTTTAACTCAACATCCCTTATTAACCATTAAGTAACCCCATCACTAGATAGGATATATGATCCCAACTTTAGTTTACCTATGTATGGATCTCATCATCATATGGCAGTAAATTATCTGTGCATTTGACAGCTTTGTTAAATTTAGCAGGCAGTATCTGGGCTGGACTAAATGATGTTTCTTTTCCTAATGCCCAGCCTGTCAGAATGCAAGTGCTACTCATGAGTGGGTCATATTCAGTTTTTGAACAAAGCACAGACATGCCCATTTCTATGACTCTTGTTTAATTTCCTGAGATGTCTAAGACTGAAGGTTTTGTCCAGCTTTTCCGCAGTTGCAAAGGAGACTTCAGATGCTCGTAAGCCCAAAAGGAGGATTTTTTTTCAGTCAGAGATAACTTCCTTAAGAACATGTGGCAAGACAGATGAATAAGAAGAACATTGTGAAATCTCCAGGGTGAAAGAGTTAAAGGACAACTCTTCTTTCAGGACTTTTTTCAATATAGGAGAAGGGTAACTCTCATGGGCAATTAGATCTTTTTTTCTCCTAATTGAGCAGATTTCATGACTGCATGGCTGGAGGCCCATCCTGCTTTGCTGGATGACAATACTGTTGACAGTTTCTTCATCTGCACACTATGGATCTTGCATAAACACATATAAATAGAATTGGATACAGTTTCTCTATTATAACTTTTCTCCAGGAACAGAATCTTTTTTTCTGAGAGAGCAGCTATCAAAATAAAGCTTTTACATTGCAGCAGATATAGGCCATACCAAAAGCAGTGCAAGTGCCCCCAGGGAGAAGGTAAATGCCAGACCCATGTGAGGTACCTGCTTTTCTGGAGCAATCTGTTCCATTGATGCAATATGAACTGCTTTGCTGTTTTTAATGGCTCTATTTTTCTTTAATAATTTTCCACTTCACAACTGCTTTCCCCACGTTATCTTCAAATTCCTTGTAGAAAAGGATGTTGTAATTGTATTTTCACTATGGAGATGGATGACTTCTTAACAGTGACATTGCAGAGTCATTGTGGTTTCAAAACACTGGTTCTTATATTGAAGTAACAATTTGTTTTGTTTTTAACCAAAATAATATGTTTCAAATGGGATAAAAATGATTTCCTAAAATAAGAAGAAAAATACTTAAGATACTTGCTTTCAGCACTGGTGACTGGTATGAGACCACAGAATTCAGCAGAAAATTAATTTTTGGAAGCATTTTATATGTTAAACTCTGTTGTTTGAAAATTTATTATGTCAAATTTGTATGGTTTGTTTGTATATATTACTATTGTCTCTACTGACTTTTCATAGAAAATATAAGAATGCCTATTGCTTGCTAGCAAATTAATCTATTTTGCATATATTTTAATAAATATTAAAAATATAAAAATAAAAGTGCATCTATAGACATTAGAGAGAGTGAGCAGAGATGCATTTTGTCTTCCTCCACAAAACTAAACCCAGAAACATTTCTATAGTGTTTATACCTACTTCTGACATCAAAACACATTATTATAATTTTTTTTAAATTATTTTTGTCCAGAACTTTTTTGTTTCTTTGAGGAAGAAGAGTAGGAGCATGATTGTGTCATGATGGATGTTGACAGAAGAATATCTTCTTGAAGTTTGATACTTTTAATGAATTTAAATGTAATAAGAGACTTTTCAGTGACTGGTTTGACAAAGAAATTCCTTGGTTCTGGTTTACATTCCTATCTACATCGTGATGACTTCACCCTCTTTCATTGAATTTATTAAGGAATACCCTGTTGTAGTCAGTGTTATCACAGCAGGAAAATGAAAGAAATGAAAAGGTAGGTGTCAGATATAATGTCTGAGTTAATAAAAAAGCAAAGGAAACACCAGGCATGTAAAATCATTTTCTGGAGCAGCAAAATAATTTATTAAAAGTTAAGCACACTCAAAGTTAGAAGAGCTGTTTTATTAGTATCAGTTTGCTGATCTTCTGTGCATAGGGACCTTTTCTCCATATGCAAGACTGAATCCCAGGTTTTTGATCAAGAATGAGTATGTGGCAGCAGTGTGTGTAGCAAAGGGGTGACAGGAGACAGAAATTTCCCTGTCCGGGTATTTTCTTTATGAGAGTTCAGAGTGTCTGGGTAAAAGACAAGGGGAGTAATTAGTGGTTCTCAATTAAATTAATTAAGCTGTTTGGGTAAGTAACTGGGACAAAGGTGTCTGCTTGCTTCAGTTTAGCTAAAAAAGGTGATTTTTAAAATTTATTTGTTTTGGTTATTAAAGCCTTTTCCTAAATTATTCTGGGCAAGTTTTCAAAAGAGCTTACGTGACTGAGCACAAAGTAACCTAAATACTGATACAGAGTAACCTAAGGATAACCTAAATACTTCAGAAAAAACTTGTGTGACTTTATTACTTCTAAAGCGCTGTGTTGCAGTGCATTAAGATGTTGAATGCTCTATATAGCAATTTGATAGTCTTATCTGGCACTGGTCTTTCATTTCTTAACATCTGGCTAATCTAAATGTGAAGTGTGGTGTACACCTTCAGCATCCAGCAGCAGTCCCATCCCCATCATCTATCCGGTGTGTGTTGCACAGACCTTTGAAATGTTGAGGAGAGAAATCCCCAAATGCCTGCATGTTAGCTGTGGCATCACCTCAGTGTCAGAGTTATCTCTCAGCAGTGAAGAAAATCTGGTAGAGAACCTTCAAAACCGTGCATGTGATTAAGTGCAGATCTAATGACTATGCAAGAAATTACTTTCATGGGCTTAAAGACATTTCTTTTTGAAGGCAAAACAAACCATGAAATTAGGTGATAACAAGGTTGAGATTTATACCTTTAATCCCTTCTAGGTAAATCTCTGGATGAATTAGAGGAAACTGTCTTAAGATAGCCAATATAACTAGCAGAATATTAAAAAAAAAAAAAAAATATTAAGGAGCTAGCATAAAAGGGGGATGAGGGGGGGGAACCCTCCTAAATTAGCCAGAAAATAATGAAATTACTTAAGGAATACGACCTTTGGTTGTGAAGATAAATCCATAAACAGCCCTATGAGGAAAAAGGTAATTAAAGATTTTTGTCAAAGGAAATAAAAACAGTAAAGTGAATAAACAGATGAAAACCCGAAGAGAAAGGTGAATTACATAGTAGCCAAATGCATCAAAGTCAAACTATAACCAGTTAGTTGAAACTAAAATAATTTGGTAGATAGTAAGCCAATACTTTGCTGCAATCATTCTTTTGCTATTTGCAAGTCACCTGCGAGCAGGTCCTTCAATCTTTTACCATGCAATTGTTTTAAAATGGTGTCTTGATTTTCTGGTGAAACCAGTTTGTCTTAAACAAACACTTGTTTCAGATTTCTACGACACCTTTTTTATATCGTCAGGTTTTCTGTCTCTATGACAAAAGCTTAGAACTTGGATAAGAAGACCACTGGATCTGCACATCATGAAAGGTAACTGTATGAAGTTCAAGAGGAATAGAAGCTATAGACAAGAATTTCTTCTTACTAGCTTATCTTAACTGGTATTTCAGAACTAACTTGCTGTACCTTCTGTATCTCTACAACTCCAATGTATCTGCCACTATTTCAATACCTTTCCTCTGGTAATGAATCTCCCCCATCTTGAGATGTCATTCTTTGTCCTACATTATAGCATTTTTAAGCAAACAAATCTATCACAGCTTTGATATCATAGACTATTTTATTCTTCCTTTACATATTCTTTTCACTTAAATGATCTCAGGTGTAAACAGTTTTCTTAGTCTGTATTGCGAGTTATAGCCTTAACTGTTGGTCTTGCTTTCCCAGATCCAGGAGATGGGCAAAGTGGAATTTCTGTACTACCACAAGCAAGGACTGGAGGTAAAATGAGGAAATTGGCCTATTTGATTTGTATTATTCATACCTTTAAAAATGATGCTTGGTTTTGCTATCAGGTGTCTCTGGTGTGCTATCACACAAGATTATGGAATCTTAATTATGGAATGTTAACTATCGGCAGTTAAAATATCTAATAATATATTCAGGTCTTCATTTTATCCTTGTCTACAAGGCTTTATACATAGCTTAGGGACCAATATTTTGTTTATCTCAGAATTTATAGCTTCCTTTAATAGCTGGCAGAAGAAACACCATATCACCTTTATCAAATAATTTTTGGGGCTACAGTATCATGAGAGTTAATACTGAACATTGTTTCACTAGCAGTGCAGAGCTTCAACTTTTGATACCATTACTGACTGCAGAATGCTCTGCATGACAATTAAGATATTCACATATATATATTTGAGTGCTTGATTTCACATATGAGAAGTGTAACTTACATTATATTTGCCTCTAAAAATAGTAGGGATTATAAACATTATAAAAATAATTCTGCACTGAAATAGTTTTCATATTCCTTTCATTTTCAGGAACAGTAAGAGAAATATTATTTGCTTCCTTACAAAGGAAGTTTTTTAAGAATAATAAAAATATTATAAATTGCTACATATTATTATTAATGTATGTTACATGTAGATTTCTGTTGACTGTACACTGAAGTATGTTCAGAAGTTTACTTCTATATCATATTTGGTTTTTCTGAACAGTTCTAGCTACAATTGAATAAAGGGAACCAAACCTGTAGTGGTGTACTGATGACATATTTCCTTGGTGATTAGCTTTATCTGGAACAGAGGACTTCTATGAAACTGAGCACATACAGCTGTTGATAGCAAGTCTGAGAGTGTTCAGTTTTAAAATGTATCACTTGAGAAGAGTAAGGTTTGGGTTAGGGAAGAGTAAGATTTCATTAATTAAATCTTTAATTAACTAAATCAATTGAACTAGGAAGATTTTATATATCAAGTGGTGGTCAGAGAGATAAAACAGAAGCCTGGCACCAGCAACTGGACAGCTGTTGTGTACAATTATTCTGACTGAAATTTGCTGCAAGACCAAGAAGAAAAAATATATTTTTGTATTGAGTGGAATTATTTTGATAATTATTTGATATTATTAGGTTATTATTTACTTTTCTTTTTGGGTATATCTGAGAAAAATGATTAGAAAAATCCTATTGATAACTGTTTAAAGTTGGTTTTTTTTAAAGGTACAAGTTAAAACTAAATATTGAGTTTGGTCTACAATATGTAAGCTGTATTTGTTAAAAGACTGCCAACACTACAGCTTGCAAGCATGAGATACAGAATTAAAAGGGGTAATATGTTCTGTTTTGGACTGCAAGTCTGAGAGACAAAATTGAGCTAAGAGGTGCTGTTCATTAATCCAGTTGCAACTGGGTATCTCATCTTTTGGGCTTATGAGTTCAAGGCAGACAGATGTTGTGCACCCTTTCTACCCTTCCTTTATGTATCTTTGGGCTCCATGACCATTATTTTTTCTAGTAAGATCAAAGCATTACATAGCAAATAGCTGTGTAGGGTGAGTTTACATCAATTTTACTCAAGTATTTTTGTGGGTAAAAAACTATATTCATTGAAACTAAAATAAGTTTTTGCTTAATTCTAGGGTAGTTTGCTGCCTTAAAAAGTGGATGTTTACTAGATGTGACTTCAAAACAACCAAACAAAGACTGTCCTTGATTTTATTTTCCTTTTCAATACAGAAATCTGTGAATAATGTTATTAATATTAAAGGATTTTGAAAAATATAAAGTGATATGAGTTATACTTTTAAATATTTTTCTCACGTACTTTATTCCAACCTTTTTTTTCTTTTTTTAGGGAAAAATAATCTGTCTAACCTGAAACAGATTGTTTTGTCTGTATGGGAGCTTCTGTAGATTTGATTAACACTACACTGTCAAGTCTTCGGGGTCAGGGCAGATTGTATTAGAAGCATGACAAGTAGTTAATGAATTTGCATTGACTAATCCATACAAAGCTAAAGATTTTTCTGTCAAGATTAATGTCCGAAAAGAGTAGGACACACTATTTGATACATTATCTTACACTGAATCATACTGTTATTGGACATAAGATTAAGGAACTGCGTTATTTTGTCTTATTGCATAGCTATACAACTGGGTTTTGCTATGACACTGATGTATGGCCATTGCTTTAAGAATTCATTTAATCACCAGTAATGTCCTGCTGGAGCTCCTCTGTATATGATGTGTGTACTGGCAGAAACAGGAGGAGTTCCCAGTCCTGCAAAGGTTCCCTTTCTAACCATTCCTGCTCTGCAGCCACTCCAAATGCAACGTGGACTCAGGGGTGCTTGGTCCAAATGGTGATCTATGCCTTCAGTGTGAACCAAGGTGTCCAAAGACCTGGTGATGAAACACTTCAGATTTCACACACACTTTCAGATGCTGTCTAGATGTGCTGTGATCAAAAGAGTCACTGCTCCTTAAAATTGTAGTGGCCTAACTGAAATGTATGCTCAATAACTCTATGAGATCTCAAGAGGCAGAATTTTGTGAAAAGAACTGCTGGATTGCTTTTTCCATGCTATTCTTGTCCAAATGGTAAGAGTAGATAGGTGAAACTCGGGTCTTGAAGAAGGACAAAGGATTAAGAAAGATGTCTTACCAAATTGTGAATAGAATTCCAGAACCTATGCAAAATAAGCAAGAGACTAAAGCTAGCATCATTCTCATAGAGGGTGTCCATTTAAATACTGAAGTAGAAATTACAGTCCACAATAACAGTAATGAATGCAGGAAAATTGCAAAAGAGGGGAGAAATATGGCAAGATATTCTCCTCATGCATTTTTTTCAAAGGTGACAGTTTTTTTAGGAATAAACCACATAGAAGTTTATTTAAAGGAAAAAGTCTTGCAAATTCCAAGTTGACATCTTCAGTAGATTCAGTTGTCTGTATTATATATTAGAAAGTCTATGTAAACAAAGCCAAATTCCCAAGAAAACCCCCAAAATTATTACTGTGTTCAAATTACATATCAAGGTAAAACATATTTCTTAGCAAGGAAAGGGATCGTTGGGGTTTTTTTTGTTAGATATAGAAGATAATAGCTTCATCATTCTTTAAGAATATTTCCTAAGGGTTAGATTGACTACAAGATATCTTAATATTTAGAATGAAGATGCTGGGTTTATAGAAGTTTGAATGAAAAAGGTAGTTCAGTTCTCAGTAAATGGTCCAAAAGAATAGCATATTAGGATTTACTAGAGAAAGATTAGAAAGCAAGCTGAGAAATTACAATGCATCTGTACAAATCTCACTTATACCCGCATCGTTAGCACTGGATGCAGTAACAATTTTTTATAAATTTAAAACAGGATGAAGTAGGAATTAGGGAAATGCAGAAAAAATAAAAGAATCATAGTCAACATGGTTGATGTAAGGGATGGAATCATTTCTATGTGAGCAAAGAATTATCCAAGTGGTAATTTTCAATCTGTAATGAGAAATTAAAAGATGTGCAGAGAGAAGGATGTAAAAAAAACCTTGTCAGGTTGTTCCAGACATAGAAAGAAGAGTAATTATTCTCTGTCCCTACCAATCTTAAACTGCATCAAGTAATGCAATGTAAACAAAAAATATTTCTATTCACAAAGAAAATCTAGGCTATTAAACTTCTTTGTGCCAGGGCATTTTGACTGCTTATGCTATATATATATGGTTTTTAAAAATTACCTGATAGCAAGAAATAAACGTTCTCTAAATTCTGTGACATCCAAAGATGATGCCTCTGATCAAGGATCTGTTGGAGGTTGTATGAGTGTAATGGGAAGATGTTTATGTTCTGTGCACTATTTTGTGAGAACTGGTAAAGGACATGTAAAAAATAGTTTCAGACATTATGAAAAGATATCTGTAATTAAGTCCTCTTGTTTTGTCTTGTTTTCCCCTTTTAGGAGATGGCTCCATCTTTTATTTCAGATAGTTAAGTTGCTCTTTGGGAAATGTTTTGTTGTTTGAGGCCCAAGTCTAGCTTACTGCATATATGAATTCATTGCACAGAAAATGCTTAACAACATCTAAAAAGCTTCAGTGGGCTCCACGCTGTTTAAAAGTATCCATAAGAATAATATGAAAATATAAAGGCTAAAAATTAGTTGATGAAAAATATTGGCCTATAAGATAAGAGCTATGGAAGGTTGTAAATTAATATTTAGGGTACATACTTCAAAAATGGAGAATGCTAAATATGATTTACTTTGCTAGCAAAGCTGTTGGCTGTGTGGATTACATTCATCATTATCACTTATTATAGGCACCTCAAGATGAATGGCACAGGCTGCCACCAGCCATTTGGTTCCTGAGGTGAATATGATCATAGATTTCTCATAAACAGCACTCATTTCTGTCTCCAGCCTTCTTGGTTTTGATCAGCTCTCTGCTGTAAATACTGGTTGCCTATTTCTGTACCACATGGTACATCTCAGTGCTTTTAAGTATTGTATTTAAGTGCTTTCACAGCTGCTGTAGCTTTTATATCTGTGCACACACCTCTATAACTTGGATAAATCAAATGGTAACTATGTCTGCAGAGTGAACTTCACTGCTTCCATCACTCCAAAGTGTCCTTAGACTTTCTTATATGCATGTGCTCCTCAATTTCTCTGTGCAGTTCATGCACACCAAATATTCTCTCTCTTTATATTGTCTAAATTTTAGTTTGGGGTTTTTTTTCTGTCACTCAATTTCACGTTTACTTTGTGGAATCACTGTTTATGAACCTGTTTCTTCCTCTCCTATACTGTCACCATTTAGCCCCAGACTGCCCACACGGGGCAGAGAGCTGTGGATATTTTAAATCCTTATTTTAGCTAATTTAAATGGAGTGAGGCAATGCAACACTTCTCAAAACTGCATTTGTTCTCTAGTTCCAGTCACTGCAACCACATGTTAGCTGACTCATCAGTATGAGCCATGACAGAACTGTAGCAATGCGGAATGCTCTCGGCTGGTCAGTAAATAAAACCTCTCCTTCAGAAGTCTTGTGGCTTTGCAGGTTGCTTTGCCATTAGAAAAAAGCACCTTTGTTAAGAAGCTAGTGTGGTGCTGAAAACAGACAACATCAGAGTAGGAGAATCTACTGGAAGTGTTTTAGCAATGACCTAGATGAAAATCCAGCTGGTCATTTGCAATGTCTGCTTTGCGAAGAAGCAGGGGCAGCTCTTACCATGGAAACTGGGGCATCTATCAACAC
>JAOTQP010000304.1:12917672-12934854 GCA_026413545.1 Cichladusa arquata | reverse complement strand
AAGTGTGTTCAAAAAGTCAATTCTTTTTGAGACATCAGCTCTTGTATTAATTATGTATTTTGCTTTTCGTGGCTCAGCTTGCCATATCTCAGCTCTATCTTAAAACAGTCTTAGGCAACTGTTGTGCCATACATTCATGGGGCTGTTCCATCTCCCTTGGGACCTTTTGGAAGCATGATCAGGCATAAGATGTGCCAGTTTTTGTGCCATTAAAAAAATGGTGAGAATGAAAAGTAGACCACTAGATACTAAGGCATTTCTCTTTGTGATGAGACATATTAGACCATATCTCTTGGTTTCATAGACTCTTGGAGGTTGGGTTCATGCAACTAAAACCAAATTGGACAAGGAATTTGTAAAATAATGAGTAAGTTTCTGCTGGCATGGCAGTGGGCAACTTCTTGTAATTTCAGTTATTAATTATTGTTATTTAGTTATTTAAGATCATTATTTTTGTTTGCAATATGTAGTTTCACAGGGCCAGAATATTCAACACAGAAAGGACAAAGAGATTTTGCAAAAATAAGTCCCTCTTATGCCCAGACTTGCATTAACTGGAATGAGTGGTTCGAATTTGAAGAGCTTCTTTCTGCTGGCCAACTCCTGTAACAGTTTTTTTCAGGTGAGATTTCAATTTGCTGTCTCTCCTGGCAGGAATGTACTTGCTTGCTGAAACCAGAACAAACACATTTTCAATCAGAATTTCCAATTGCTTGTCTGGTAGCATTAAAAGATTCTTTAAGCCAAGATTAAAAATTTTATTAGTACTTCACCATATATGAAATACAAAGATATGGCAGATGTGTCTTGTGCATAAAGTATCTCACATAATTGGTTTTGAATTATCTTTTATGATGTTTCCTCTTGTTTTTCTTAGCAGGGCACTAAATATTCTCAAATTGAAATCTGATCATTTTTCATTTTGCTGTTTGCTATTTTGTTGGTTTTCAAGTATCCTGTAGCTATCCAGCTTTTTCAAACTGAATAGCTATGAAATTTTCCCAGTTTTCAATAGATGTATGTCCCATCATGCTTCTCTCTATTTCCCTTTTTAGGATCTCTCCAATTCTGTTCTATTGTACTTTTGATGAGGGAAAAACATAAGAATACTTCACATGAGGGCATCCTATTGTGCAGCACAAAGAAGCCTCAGTCCTTCCAAATTTTTTTAGGATGTTATTATTGTTATTCTATATTAATTGTGTTTCATGTAGTAGTCACAGAAAATAAGACTTTCTCAAAGAAATTTCTGTTGGAGTCATTGGGAAAATATAAATCTGTTAGCAGTTAGGTGAAAATCCTGGATAGTAAGAATATAAACATTATTCCTCTGAATTTTTCATTGAAAATGTAACTTTCCTAGCATAACTAAGGGTAGTTGGACAGTGCATTGGGGTTTGGTTTTGGTTGGTTGGCTTTTTAAGGAGAGGATATAAATAATTTATAGTTTGTGGCTCTACCTGATCTACCACAATTAACATTGCAGTGGGAAATAATTTTAGGCAACAATAGGGGATGGATCTAGCTCTCCCTGTGCCATTCAGAATCGTACATTATCATGGCATAATAATTCATAGCAATAAAAAATTGTTGCTATATAGAACTTCAGTTTTGGCTCTTTGCTCTTTCTTGTTCCCCAAGTTTTTTATTCTTACATTACACTTTATATTTCCTTTAGGTACATTTTCCCCTTATGTAAAGGGACAGCACAAACTGTTATTTACTCATAAAAACTTATGCATCAAGCTACTTCTCATTTGTTTTTGGGGAGAGTCCACTGTTGTTTTCCATTCAGCAGGACACCTTATGAACTCTTTAGTCTTTTGCTGCATTTGGTTGTTTAAACCTAAGTTATGACCATACCAACAGGTGTCCTGAAAGTGAACAGGAGTGGGCACAGGAAACAGCAGCTGTGTTCTGGTAGTTTCCAGCACACATGGTAGGTGTGACACAGCTCAGAGCCCTGGGTGAGGGGAGCAGGTGCAGTGTGTCTAAAGTTTAGCAGAATGTCCACAGCTGTGGCTACAGAGGAGGGAATCACCTTCTTCTTTACCTTTACAAATATATATATATACATAAACAACCTTTGTTCTTCCAGGCTGTCAAGGATATGCTGTAGCTACTTTTAAAGCAAGAATAAGCATAATTTTTTTGGTAGCATTCCTGGCTTGACTTTCCTCTCTTGGGTCAATGTGAACAACTAACAGGCACACCAAACTGAAGATCAAGCCTGGAGTTTGATTTATTAATTTAAATATCTCATTACTACACTGGTCAGTTTCTTTTGAACATCTCCACTCTGTTTCTGTTTTCTAATGAATCACCTGGGGTTTTTTCTGTGCTCTTTGAAACTCTTTATTTAAGAATATTTTCAATACCTTTTCATATTCCAAATTTATAAAGAGACAAACTTCTCAGATTAACTACTTGTAGTCACACTAGCAAATTTGGGTAGCACTTTGAGTTTTTTGTGGTGAGAGACCATGTTTGGTGATTTTTTTGGCTATATCTATGCACCACACAATTTAGAGAACAGACATTTCCTTAGAATTTTATTATGGGCTCGTTTCATTTTCTGTTGGGATGTAGCAGTCTTTAAAATTTTTCTGTGTGTTCTACCACAGAGCAACGAGTAGACACACCTGCCAGCAAGGAAAGGAAAAGAGCCTTTTCTGATACTGTCTTGCAGTTCACCACGTTGTGTCGTGGAAAATGTTATTTATTGATTGTGCTGACAGTGAGAGTAAATAGAGCTAAGTCTGTTATACATTGCAGATGAGAATGTGTACATCTCATAACTCTTAATGCACAATCTCCACTTCTCCATGTCTCCTTTCCCCGTATAAACCAAACGTGTTTTTCTATTTTATTATGTGGATATGAATTAAAACAGAGAGGAAATAGGAGACGTTGTTTTTATTGCATATTTTTTCGACATGCAAGTCTTCTATGACTTCTTAGTAAAAATTAACAACTACAAATTCCATTTCATCTGTGAACCCTGCAATAGATTACATTATTCACTCAATTGACTGTAACAGTTAAGGCGATTACCATCTGTGATCTAAATATCTGTTTATATTGGAATGCAGAAAGTATTTCATTATTAATGCCATCTTATAAATCCAAATCTCATTTAGATGACAATCAGTTCACTTTATGACAGCCAGAGTGTGTTCTAATTCTTGCTGGTGTTTGATCATTGTGTGCAAGTTGCAGGCTCATTTGAAATGTTTCTGAGTAAGGCATGCAGGTGTGCATTAATCTTGCACTTTCCTCAGTCGATCACGTGCTCATGATAGCTGTAAAATCATATACTAAAATATTCATGGCAAGTTTGTGTATGGACTGTGGAATATTGTATTTTAATCAAAAGGAAAACAGCACTGACTTTGAAGTAGTTGGAGTAACAGCTCATGAATGTGATTTCTCAAATGTGAAAAACCCAATGTAATTTGCTTAAACAATACTCAGGCTCACAGACTTCTTGAAGTTTTTTTACACATAAGGGCCAACAAGTTGGTCTCTATCCTCAATCTTGTTTCTTCTGTACTTTGAATAAATTTACAAATGCATCTTTTGGGCTAGATGGACTCTATACCACTATAATTTCAATTCCTGCTTGTTTGCCACGCTAAGATTTGTTTATAAAATCAAGTACAGTTAGTATGACTTACAAGGCATTTACTGGTCTTTTCTCTGATATCTTTGTAGAAAACTCAAGAGTCTGGATAACTACATATTTCTTACAGTGGATGGAACTCCCTCCACCTGGCAATAGGTGTAGCCAATGGTGTTATGTCCTACCAGAATCTTTGAAGGTCTCTGTGATGAAAAGTGATGCAGGGAGAAAGAGGATGCACTGTGATGGAATAACCATGCTCATGTCTGAGTACGTCTTTCAGAGGACAAGCATCTAATAAATGTAACATGAACCTTTGGAGGCTGTACTAAACCTCGATATTACGTTCTCATTACCTTCTGAAGTTTGTTTCTGTCATATGAAATCAAATTATTTTTTTATTATTCTTCTCTAAAATATTTGCCATATCTTTCTTTTTCACAACTCCTGTAATCTCTCATGTTTAGAATTGTGCTGCAAATTAGGTTCAGCATTGTGTGTTCTAGTGAGGAAACCTGCTGCCCCTTCCCCTCTAATGAATCCAGAATTATCACAGAGTCACATGAATAATGCATATAGACCAATTAAATGAAACTGCTGTATTAGTTCTCATGGGATGTATCCGGTGGAAGCAACAGTCTTGTGGGCAATGCCACAGTGTAATGACACCTGAAGCTAACCACGTTTGTGGTGTTTTGAATCCTATTAATTTATACCTTTTGTTTCCAAGCCAACTTAATTATTGTAATTCTAAATTAGGAGTGCCTGCATTTATTTCTTTGCATTCCCTGAGGCTGTAAAATACAATACAATGCTAAATTGTTTGTGCAGTGAGCCTGATTAATGTTGGATTCATTTAGGACGTAGAAGTAAAAGAGTGCAAGTGAAAGTTTCTGACTGTGAAGACAGGTTGATCTGGTATCTGCATTCCAATAATATTAATGTCTTGAAAACAGTAGGCCCTTAAAGTTTTTACTGAAGTTGCTGCAGTCATGCAGGATGGGGAGAACTTTTCCTCTGTGAATATGACTCTGTCACTGACTATGAAATGCCAGAGATGTGTAAAGCTGTGTCAGCCATGCCACTGCAAGAGTAAAGTGAACACAAATGCTGAGACACTCAGTTCACTGTACCTTGCCAGCCCTGCTCCAAAAAAGGCACAGAAATAAATCAGTGCTGCCACACGACCCCAGTCCTGGACAGGTTAGCCTGTTCAGCACAGCCTTACTTAACTGTGCAGCCCCCCAAACTGCCAGGAACCTCTACCTCTGCTCTTCATGAGCTTAAAACTGATAATCCACAAAATCAATTTGTTCTCTCAAGAAGACATCTTGAGATGAAAAGCTGAAATTCAGGTTGCTTATAGTTATTAAACCACATATGGTGCTTTTTAGTACAGCCAGTGGACAGAATGGGCCAAGGTGGGATTTTCAAAGGTGCTTAAGGCATTTAGTAGCATGACTGACACTAAAAGTGTATAGGATTTGCAATCTTACATGCCTCTGGCAGTTGATTAAAAAAATCTAATTTCAGCAGATAGTACTCTGAACTGCTGCTGGGACTTAGGTTCTGCTGATACAGATATGACCTGCTGTTGAGAACCTGCAGTTTCAGAGCTCCTGCAGCTCCCATCCTTTATTCGCCTTTCCAGGCAGGCATTTCCATGGATCTCTGGAGTTACACCAGGCAGTGGAATGCCCTCACCTACTCAGTCTTCCTTTGAAGAGATCACATTTTCATAAAGTGAACTCTATGTCTTAGAATAGGTTTATGCTGAATGTAGCATGGACCTGGGCTTTGATTGCAGCATCTGAGTAAAACAACAGTTCAAACAAAAATGAACTTGCCTTTCATCATTATTAGGAGAAGCTTGCTGGAACTGAACATTAGCAAATTCTGTAATCTCTTTTTGTAGGTAATTTTTAAAAACAGCGGACACCAAGCAAACTAATTTGTCAACATTTGGGTGAGTCACTGTTTTACTTTCAAGAAAAGGCAAGTTGGAATTATTCAGGTGAATAACTGCATTTATTGATTCCTTCCTCAAAAAACAATAGAAAAAATACTATTTTATTCAAACTTAAAACTTTATTTAAGTCAGTGAGTTGCTATCAAATAGTCAATCTACTCTCATGTATATTACATTTATGGCTTTTGTCTGGTTGAACATAATTCAATTTTCCATCCAATTTTCTTTACTGACTAGGTGAACAGAAGGGGTTTGGTTTGTTTTTCTTCCATTCAAATTACACATTATATCACATGAAAGATACACAGACAAGCACAAAGCACATGGTTCAATGTATAAACTGTACTGTTGCACTAAAAATGGCTTAAGCATCATACAGTGATATTACATTTCATTTTTAAAATAGGTGTGGTATTTTTATTTTATGTTAACTTCCTTTTACAGTTCACTTTGTCAAAGAGTTCTAACACTGCTTCAGGTCTGCCTATAGAAGATTGTTATTGATGTAAGAGCTTTATCAATCAAAAGAGTTTTTATTTTTTTCCCAGCAATTAACTTCTTTCAAAATTCAGAAAAGATAAATACAGTATTTATGTGTAATAATTAGAAAGCCTTGTATAATGAAGCAAGAATTTTAAGATTAATAAATAGCTGAATGTGAGTCTTATAGCCTGCTTAATTAATCACTAAACTGTGGAACCACTGCAATTCATATGTCATTCCAGGCTCTTTTATGGAAGTGATTTGAATCAATTGCTAATGAAATAGAGAAATTTAGAAGCAGCTTCTTGACTTTCAATTGACAGGACTCATATTTAACTCAAGAAATGTGACAGTTAATGACAACATAAAAGCACTGTGAATTATTTGCCAGATCATATGAGAATTACAGCATCACCCTATTGAAATAGCTTATAGCTGATCAGTTTGAAAATAAACAGTCATAATGAAATATTTAGAAACCTATGATGCTGCTTAAAATATGAGAGAGTCTGTCTGAAATAAAGCAAGGATATAATTTTATAAATACAACAATAATACTTCAAGCATTCTCCTATATTGCCACATACACAGATTTGTTCTTACTGATGTTAAAACTGTAATCCTTTAGAAATCCTTTATTAAATCAATGACTTCAAACTGCCAAAGTAGTTTCATGGCTAATTCTTCTTTTTAAATGTAATTAACATTTTTACTCTTACTCACTTACTTGAATTTAAATGATTCTGCTGTTGAATTGGTTTCCTTAACTTTGCACTTCCAGCCACATTTTAATTAATTAAAACTTCACCCAGATAGAAAGAGACAGTTATTGTGTGCTAATGGAATATCAGTGGAAAGTGCACTAATCAATAATTAATTTAATTAAGGTGTATATGAGACAATATTGCTATATAATTAACTGAAAACTACACAACACATGCATATTTAAATATTCATTAATGAGTTTGTTAGGAGTTTTAGATCATGCTGTTTTATGCATTTACATGACACGTATAAAATTAAAAGCATTTGCCAGAGAGATCCTGAAATACACATTAAATTCAGTTCTTAATGATTTTGACAGTCATGTATCAAATTTAGGCAATTGAAGCCCCACTAAGAATGAGTGTGCCACCTTGGAAGTAAAAATCTTCAGGAGATTTGTTTTAACCTTCGATGGATGTGTAAAAAACCCTGTGAGATGAAGTTACATGTAAGCAAACATACTCTATACCTGAAAAATATGCCTTAGAAAAGATTATGAATAATGGAAGTATTTTTTGCAATTCCACAGCTAAAGCTGGATCATTCCATTAACATGGTGTTCAGACACCCTGCTTATTAAGGACTCTGTTCTGTTTTATTGATGAAGTTACCTCATTTGCTCATTTTAATGACTTTTCATGAGAATTTACCAATGAGTATGTTATTTAAAGGCGCTGCTGATTTGATGCATTTGATGCTAAACTTTTAAATTCCAAATAAATAATACTGTCATATTTCCTCTGTGTTCATAATTCATTACAGTTTGTGTAATTAATGATTATCGGACTGAACAGTGACTATTTTTAGCAGGGTATTTCAAATCCATAAAGTTTTATGATTAGAAAGACAATCTCTTCTTTGAATATCCTAATCATATTCTATCTACAAGATGTTCTGCACAAAAGCTTGACTTTATGAAGAACTTTTAAAACTGAGGTACAAATCTGACTCTCAGATTGAGAGTAAGTTAAAATTTCAATATTGTTCATTGGTAATGAAGAATTTAAAAAGTTAAGTAATTTTCATGAAGAATTGTGGTGCTTTTAATAATGAAGTCTACCCAGAGCTGGCAGATGGAAGACTGGGAGATTCATGATGCCAAAGTTTTGGAGAAAGACTTGACAACTACCTTACAGTACCTGGCTAATTTTAAATGGTTTATATTTAGTAAGATTAATTTTCACCTATATTGCTTGCATATTCAGTATATGGTTGGAGGTAATTTAAGTTAATAACAGCTGAGATTTTTTCCTTTTTTTACATTTATTTCATATTGATATGATAGCTTGAACTACAGCTTGAAAAGCTACTCATCTTAATTCTCTGGCCAACTTCTTTGAATCAGTCCACCCTTTAATTATATGATTCATTTTTTTACATGCTTAGCAATACAGTTTTTTTGATTGGTGTCATAAGGTAGTATTTCATATAAGCATTCATTAATAAGTGTTATTATATTTCAAGGGTTGTTATTTACATAGAGCCACACATGTATACTGTGAAAAAATGTATAGGTTTTCTTTTCTACTGTGTGAGAGGAAAGATTGCAAGCTTTCTATTTAAAAACGGTGTTAGTTATACATTATTTATTCTGCATAGCATATTGTTACAAATTAGTTGAGCAATTTTTCCCCAACTCCTCTCCACTTTGTTAAATTACAGGCTTCAAACCCTGGTCAGTACTTTCCCAGAAAGCTGTTAGTGACAGTATTAGTTAAGACTGATTTTGAAATATATTTTTCAGAACCTCAAATTCCTATTCAGTTTCTAAGTTACTCCCTTACTAGTCTGAGCCTGTCATTTAAAGCAGGAAGGAACACTGGAAACTGCAGTGGGGACATCTTCCCAGGTAGCTGCTCTCCCAAATTTGAGTTCCCATAGCATCCAGCATTGTTCTAAATATCAAATGCTTGCGTTTTAAGAATGTTCATCTCTTGCTCAGTTCTGTTAAACTCCAGCTTGCCTATTTTATTCATTCAGTAATAATTGCAACTCTTTTACATACAGTTAATTTTTCACCTGGAATAGAGTGTTTTCCCCTGCAAGGTGTCTCAAAATGCTGCACATTCTGCCTTGGTACAAAAAAAATTTCTTCCTATCACTACAGAGACAACAATCTTTGAGCACTCATGGCTCTAATGGCCCTCAGTGAGAGAGGGAACTCAGACGTCACCTGAAATTCGACTAATAGTAATTTCAGTACTCTGCCTGAGCTGAATACTTAATGTGCCTGTCACCTTCTCAAAATCACACTTAGCACAGGGAAAATTATGTGCATGTGTGACTTCATTACTCCAGAAAGACCAACACATTCAGGGAGAGCTGGGCAGTTCCTTTCAGAAGCAGAGTGAGGTAGACAGATGTGAGCCACCTCCTCAGCCCATTTTGGCACCCACAGCTCAGCCCTTAACCACTGAGCATGGATACTTGCTCCATTTATCTCTTGTTACCTCTTCCACCAGCAGAATTCAGCTCCCCTTTTGGAGTCCTTGGCTGCTCTGGCCAGCCCAGTCAGTGATATAAAAACTATGGAAGTCTCATTTCCTCTATAAGGAACTTAATGGAAACCCTAGGCCTATTATTTTGTGCAAAACAAGTTTATCTGCAGTTGAAACTTCATAAAAAGTAGTGTCTCAAGAACCACTTAAAAAATAATTCTTAATATTTTACCAGGGAAATAATGCCCATAGGTTGTGATAGTAAATTGCTTGAATTTGACATTAGGGAATTGTGTGGATCTTAGCAAAATGCAAAATAATGATGCAGTCATACAATTTCCACCTGGGAGGTTTGCTGTAGATCTCAGGGTTTTATTCTGTTTCTTTACATTGGAAGCTACTATTGGGATAACACCAGCGGAGAGGCAAGCTTTTTTCCATCCTTCCATTGCCGATGTTGGGCCTGAAAACCTAAGACAAGCATAACTTTCCTTCCAGACCAAAATAAACTAAACTCCTTCTCTGAGATAAAGCAGGGCAGCAAATCTGGGCAGTTCATTTTCATGCTTTGTAGCAACTGGGGCAACACTCTACCCTTGGTGACCCATGTCAGAAAAGACTGGCTTTTGCACCAGTCTTGAGATAAATTTGTGTTTACTTGCTAGTCATGAAACTCGTGGTATAACTCAAATTCTATGAAAACAGTGACTGGTAGATGGTGTTTTGCTCCTCCTGCCCAAAGCAGCCTCCCTGTTAATTTTCCTTTTCTGGGGCTTAATGGCCATGTTTCTAAACTTGACCTTTTTTTCTTTCTTTTTCTCATTACAGGAAGAGACTCCTCTTTAAAGAATCATGCAGAAATGTGAAAACAAAAAAAAATATTGAAAGGCTTTGAAAACGTCATTTATTATTATTACTATTATTACTATTATTATTATTATTATTATTATTATTATTATAATAAAAGATTCTCTTACTTTAATCTTTTTGTAAGTTAAATATATTCTGATGAACTGTAACTTGCCATGTCACACATACAGCCTAAGACGACTTTGCCCTTATGGTTAACATTTTTAATGCTCATTAGCCAAACACAAAAGGGTCTTCCCAGTCAGACCAGTCTCTTTTGCTAACACAAATAGACAAATGTCTTTTTGCAGCTCTAGCACATGAGGGTGTGATGTGGCTTGCTCTGCCCAGACTCCCCTTTTTAAGCTCCAGTTCATAATCCATCCTGGGCAGCTGTGAGGACGCAGGTATATTTCCATTCCTGCTGCCAAAGAATGTGTCTTAAATGCTCTGTTTGGATGCTGCTCAGGGTAAATATAGCACCAAATATATATTACTGTCCAGAAAGAGTTTAACTACAAAAACTGGGGAAAGTGGTGACAGGGGAATCCTTCAATTTTCTTACTTTTCAAGCCTAAGGATAGTGACGTGACATTAGTCCAATTTACTGAGTATAAAACTAAATTAAATCAATGCTTGAAGCTTTCCTTGAATATGTCTCAAATTCAGTTCATCTACCATTACTGAAAAGTATCACATTTAAGTCTTAATAATTCTTTACACTAGAGTGCTATTAATGTCATCATTATTATTATACTTCCCTATCTTCAATATATTATAGCTGTTAGAATTCAAGTGCAAAAATCAATGGGAAATTTGTATTTGATATAAAATATTCTAATATATTACAATTAATTTCTTTTCCTGCATTATGTTAATTACCCTTTTCCCCACCTGGGAAGAAACCCCTGTTGAATTCTTGACTAGATTTAGATCTAACATTGGTTCCCCAGAGTGCAAATCTGTAATAAAAATTCCATTTTAATATCTCTTTTCTTCTGCCTTTTGTACACAAATCACAGTGAGAACTATTAAGTGAAAGGCTTGGCTTGACCAAAGGTTTTGAATACAGAAGACATCTGGTCTTTCATGAAATAAAATTTTTTTTAAAAACAACTCCCTCAGCTCTTGCCCATGGGCAATTAAGCTGTATACATGCTATTTCAAGATGAAAAGCAGCACTGAAAACCCAGTCATGACTGACTGTTCAACAGTTATATACACATGTAAAGAAATATCTTTGACATGCAGTTTTGTTTCAAGAATTACCTCCTTCTCTTCCTAGCTTGGGGAGAGCTTTTCATCCTTTCTTAATTGAGACATTATTTTGGATAAATTATCAGTTATTGTTTAAGAACCTACGCGCCAATGAAAATGTTAATGTTTGTTTTAATTATACCAATTATTCTTTTAATTTCTTGATATCAATATCATACTAAAAATTTCTGGCTTTTCTAGACCTTTCCCTAAATGTTAGAGTAAAACATTTCTTCAAGACTTCATTACCTCTGTTTTTACTCTCTCTTTTTTTCCTCCAATTTTTCTTACACAAATGAATCTCACAGAGTATGGTCATGAACTCTATTCAGTCCAGTACCTTGAAAGAGGTATATGTACCAAAGAAAAGTGAACCACTGAAAAGAACAATTCAGAATTATTTTGGATGCCCTGTAAGAGCAAGGCTTGAGCCTAAAGGTTTAGGTTGGTTATATATCTGACTCTGCCCATTTTTAACAATTTATTTACTTGATTATAAGGTTATCACTACCAATAGAAAAGAGTTATTAGTGCTGACATCTTCTCAAACTCTAGGTTTCTTCTGAATGGCATCCAGACAACACATATTATTTAATATTTTTCTTTAAATTTAATAGCATTTACTCAGACTGCAGTTGAATTTTTGTAGTTAAAAACTTAAATCTTTTCCCAAATGTTCTAGATCAATCAAAAATTAGTTTAGGGAAGCCTCAGAGAAGGGTCTGCAGTCAGTGTGGGAATTGGGTGACATTAGCAGTGTTCAGAAGATGAGAAAGTGGAAGGAAACAGAAACTAGAAGTGTACACTGGTTCAGTCTGGAACTACTAAACCCAGAATGAACTCATTGTTCTTTGGGACTCTTCTTCCCTTCTCATGATCTCATCATCCCACGTTACTCGGACAGTCGATCAATTGTTTCCTTGAGTTTTCCACTAGATTTTGTTTACAACACATTGTTGTATTTATTCTCTTGAGCATTAAAAGTTTGAGTGTGTCTCTGTTCCTGTGCTGCACTTGTGTGAACGAAATTCTCTGTGATGGATCCTGCTCAGTGCCTGTGGTGGGTTGTCCAAGCAGTGTCTGGTTTTGAATTGGCAATCTTATCATGAAGAAACATGTCTTCTTCAGTTCAGAGCCAAGCTTATCTCGCCTCTGAGACTGCACATCAACCTGAAGGTCTGAAATGAAATGACTTCAGCACGATCAGATCAATGTGCTGTGAGAAGCCCACATCACAATAGGAGCCCGCATAACTCAGCTGGCTTTGGCAGCTCGCTCCGGAGAGAGCTGGGCCTGCATGGGCACGAGCACTGAATTATTTCTCCTCTCTGGAGATGGAGAGTCAGAACAGATCCCTTCAGGTCAGGGTTGAAGACTCATGAGGAAGTCAGCAAGGAGGCAGCTAAATTTTACTTCAGTATGCTGGGCACTCAACTTTTCAAGGCTAAGACAGCAAAGGTCAAGAGGCTAATTTTCTCAAAAGCAGATGATCACAGAAATTAATGTGACACATCCAAATGTTGCATGTGCCTTCCTAATTATCCTACCTATTAAGTGTTTTCTCCTAAAATAGAGTCCTTTCCTTTCTTGGAAAATAGTAGCATTTATTCTCTGATTTTCCTAAGATGTCAAAGAGCTCAAGAGTTTTGTCTTACTTTTCCTTTTTAGACACAAATATATTGCCCTTCATAGACATATTTCATGTCAAAAACATACTTGACTATTTTTGACATTTAGCATGCATGTAGTAATACAACATACTGTTTTCCTTTATTACTGACAATCAAGTTTTACTTTCCTTTCTGTAGCAATAAAAAGTAGCTTTATCAGTACATCTGTCAAAATATTTACCTCCTCGGCCGCCAAATTTAATGTCAGTATCTGCTTAGTATTTTAATTTCTGTTATCAATGCCAGAGGAATGCAGATGACAGTAAGACCATGTATTATGCAGCTCAAAAGTTACAATAAAATAATGGTTTTGATTTGGGGTCTATCCTTAAATGTGTGCAAATTCTAAATCAGATTGACACCTATCTTAATGCCTAAAGCACTGATGTATCCAAGTTACTGATGTAACTAAATCTAAGTTTCTATGAGATAAGCATTGGTGTTAGTGCAGCACTTTTCAATAATTTCTTTTAGTTTGGATCAGTTTGCAAGGTGTTGATGATCATCAGATGGATTGGATTTGTTTGGATTTTAACCCCAGGAGTCATGAGGTGCTCTCAGCCCATAAATAGGTACAGGAAAAGGGCCCTTAAAACTGTGAGCAGCTATCATTGAATTGGTCAAGCTCTGCAGAGGAAGGGACTGGACAATTTCAGAGAGCTATACTTTCTTCTGAATTCCTTCTTTTTTCATCTGAGCCTTAACAGGGTGTGAAGGGGAGTTTTTCTAGTAGGTTAATTAAACTTCGTATTTTAGCACCACTATCTCTGTCTCCTGCTGGGAAAATTCGGATAACTACCCTTTGAACTGGGGCATACTTGGTATTTTTCTGCAGCTTTAAATTGAATTAAGAGATGGAGTATTTCACTGTGGGATGGGGAAGAAGGATAAATAAAGAAATCCAAAAACTTTTCAAATGCTGGAAATATTACATGAAGGAAGCATTATGAATGAGTGATAGTTAAAATTATTTTGCTAAGCCCCCCTGCCTCTTTTACCCCTGCTCATGCTATCAGCGTGGAGGCAGGGAATATCTATTCTCCTTTCACTTACCCACATTCTCTCTGACACCTTTCACTTACCCACATACATTGTGCTCCCCATGGAGTTTTTCATCTTGTTGTAAAAATGACACTTTCAGGGATATGAGTGTAGAGGCTGAAATGTTGATTACCTAGCATTAATCATTTCTGGAAATACCAGTCTCTAAGGATGCTAGTCCTCTGGGTTTATATAATATGCATGGAGAGGAGCAGACTGATACTGTGCGTGGGACAGTACATGTTTACTCCTGGCCATTTTGGCATTGATTTATCCTTTTGTGGTCACATTTTAAAAATATTGTTGACTTCCCATCCTACTTAATTAATTGAAGAAGTCATCCTCTTTTGGTGTTGCTCTCCACTGGTTTCATTAATATGTAATGAAATTTCCCTTTGTGCCTTTATTGTCAATGTTAGAGAGCATATCTGCAGGAAAGGCTTTATACCATCAGTCTGGAATCCCACCTCCCTCTCAGCTGCTTTTCTCCATATTGATGGCATACAGAATAAACAGAACAAGTTAATTTGTAATCTTAGATAGAAAATGATAGCTGCACTGTTTCTGTCATTGAGCACTCTGCCAGTTTAAACAGCTGATTAGTCAGCTTCTGTGGAATCGATCTGAATCAGTTCCACCTGCGTGCACCCACCAGGAGCCACTTTATTGTAAATCAATCATTCTGAAAACATCACACAAAGGGGCTAGTCCTCACTAACAAGCCATCAATTTAAACTGTCTGTCTGGAGAACGCTAGAAATTAGAAGTGCAACATTTATTCTAAAATTATGGAGAAGTTGTTTGGGTTTCATGTTGTTTGTTTCTGGGGGGTTTTTTTGTTTGTCTTTTAAATGACAGCCTGTAAGATTTGGTGGTGGTGATGGTTTTCTTACCTTTTTTACCTTTATTTTACTCCTATGTATTGGGTCACTTTTCAGACATCCCAAAAGTGCAGGTACTTTCTCATCGGAAAAAAACAATAGGTTTGGAATTTTAACAACAATGGACGGAATAGATGGCCTTTATTACTAGAAGGCAACATTAACAGTAACTCAGAGACTTTATATCCTGCCCTCGTGCCCCTTGGGTGTTAAGATCGATCCCCAGAGTCAGAGAAGCTCTCCTTATTCTTTGACATGATGAATTACTAAATTTTGCCTGTGCAGGGAGTGGGTCTTCCAGCTGGCAGTGGTTGGAGAATCTGCCCCAGGGGAAAGATACAGATATATGATTTGGTCTCCAAACCCTTCCTTTAAGACACTTCATACTACCCTAAATAAAAGAGAGTGGAGAAGGTATATTCTACCTTCTTTTTTTTTATTTTTTTTATTTTCCTGTCTAGGCATTTCACTTATGTCAACAAAAAAGCTGTGAGAATCATGTTTTCTGGTTCTTTAGAATCTCCAGAGTCTTATTCAGCTTGAGAAAAAAAAATATGGCAGCACTTAGTTTGGAGGTGTAGAGCAAAACACTGTGTGTGATGTTTTGCTGTGTAATTACACACTGCCACCTGATTGCATTGTCAACACTGTCTCTGATTACAAGGTAATTGCTTAGTTACTAGTTTGGATGCAAAGCCTTTCAGAGACTTGTGTATTAAACAAGTGTCCCACTCTTGGAAATGCAGTCAAAATAGAAGTTCAGTGAGGTCTCATGTGATTGTGCAGAAACTAATTTTTCACTTGGGTTGCACTGGGCCTGATCTATCTCTGCTTAACCCCAGCTGAAATCCTCTCATCCATCATCCCATTTATCGTAGGATGCTCTGGTGAGATGTCTCTTATCAAATAGTGTAGCAAGCTCAGAGCTTCAGCTTCTCTCGTTTTGCAGGGAGAAATGTGAAAGACTAAAATGTTAATGGTTAAGGACTCAATTGGTCACTTGCAAAGCAGCAAGTTCTTTTCTGGCATTCATGGTACAGCCCAGCTGCAGAGAGGTGAACATCAGAGGATGACCACCACAATCCAACTTTTGTTTAACAAAAAGTCGAATTTTGAGATGGGTAAGGGATCCACCCACAGCCCGCAGGGATCCATGGGGATGCAGAGATCCACCCACGGCCCATGGGGATCAACTGGGGATGCAGAGATCCACCCACAGCCCATGGGGATCCGGGGGGATGCAGAGATCCACCCAGAGCTCATGGGTCCATGGGGGATGCAGAGATCCACCCACAGCCCATGGGGATCCATTTGGGATGCAGAGATCCACCCACGGCCCATGGGGATCCATGGGGGATGCAGAGATCCACCCACAGCCCATGGGGATCCAGGGGGATGCAGAGATCCACCCACAGCCCATGGGGAGGGTGCCATGCCAGAGCAGGTGGATGTCTGGAGGAAGCTGTGATCCAGTGGGAGACCCAGTGGAGAGAGGGGCCCTGCTTCCAGCAGCCTGTCCTTAGGGGACTGCATCCCATGGAAAGACTGCATCCATAGAAACTGCATCCCGCACCACAGCAGTTTTGGGAGGATTGTGTACCCGTGGGAGGGACTCACACTGCAGGAGGTGTGGTTTGGCTCCTGCTCGTGAGATTGGAGCCATGCTGGAAAAGTTCACAGAACGGTCTCCCATAGGAGGGACCCCATGGCCTCACAGGGGAAGGACTCCTCTCCCTGAGCAGCAGAAGAAAACCTCTGGTGATGAACTGATCAAAACCCCCAAGCCCCCTGCACTGCCAGTGGGAAGAAGGGAAGGGTTCAGGGAATAAAAGGTGTTTTAAGGGCTTATTTTATTTCTCATTATCCTCCTCTGATTCTGTTAGTAATAAATTCACTTTGCAACTTTTAAGTTGAGCCTGTTTTGTCCTTGGAGTGTTTCTCTGGGTCCTTATCTCCAATCACAAACCTTTTGTTTTGTTTTTTTCTCTTTTCTCTCCTCTACCCAGCAGGAGGAGGGTGAGTGAGCCACTCTCGTGGGTGCCTGGTGTTGGGCCAGTGTCAAACCACAACAGCAGTGAAAAGTCTGCCTGTTACAATATAGCTAGATTGGTCAGGGTTTGTGAGGGTTTTGGATTTTTTTGGGGGGATGAGTTTTGTTTTCAGGGGGAATGAGGAGAGAGATGAGGGGTTATTTTCTGCTCTTTCTT
>JAOTQP010000304.1:12894282-12917572 GCA_026413545.1 Cichladusa arquata | reverse complement strand
TAATTCCTCTTGTTAAAAGTAAAAGCTACTTCTATCAATCAACATGAAAAATTTCCCCATGGTGGTGAACTAGGTAAGTATTCTATGATCACACTGAATAAAATATGAGGTAGTGGTGTAAAGTTTAATCATCCTGTTTCCTCAATTTCCTTCTTTCCTTTCAACAGCAGCCACTGGGGGAACAATTCACTTTTCTGCTTTGTGGAAAGCTCAGGCTAAGGATTTTCTGAGCTCTTTTAATTACTCAGTTTAAGCTAGAGATGCCAAAGGACCCACTAAGCAACAATAAGGGGTAATGACTTATGCATAGAAAATTGAAAAGTGTTCGTCTTGGTAGAACAAAGGAGAATAAAACAGAACAAATGGCAAGTAAAATTGAAAACACAGAAGAAAAGAAGGTGAACTGTATAGATTTCAAAAACAATCTATTGCTGCAATTAGAAACTATGCATTAAATCAATTTTTAGCTCTTTTGAGGAATCGAAAGTCACAAGGGTAGTTCAGAGTACTGTACCTACTTAATAGATTATTGATTTTCAAAAAAAAGATAGGACATCTTTCACATACAGCTATCAAATTCGCAGTTAAGGTACTTTACATTCCTTTTCTTCCCCGCCCCCCGCCCCCCCCTCTTTTTGCTTAGTTGACTGTTAATTGTATTTTGCTTTAATATTGAGGCAACAAATTCATGATTGCTTTTGGGAAGCGTTGTCTCCCAGGCACATATTGTTCAGGATGTCTAAATGAAACCCTAATAAAACTTTTGCAATCTTTCCTATAGCTGTAAAGTTATAAGAGAATATGAGAATATTTTGAGTTCTACTGAGAATATGAGTGCTATTTCAGTGTTTTGGTCTTCTTTGCTACCTCATCCTTCCTGCAAGACCTGGATAAAATCTCCCTTGATTTTCTTGTCACCTGCAGTAGCAAGGGTAGTCACACTGGGAAGAATGGCTGTTAGAAATTCCTGATGCACTTTTGGGATCACTAGACCATGACAATAGCCAATTCTGAGCCACTTTCATGCAGAGGGGAAGAAAAAGGTAAGAAATGCTTAAACTGATATTACAAAATATAGGGGTAATGAAAAAAAACATTGCCTTTTATGTGGAGTCCTGAAAAGAGGGAAGTGCCAAAAGTCGCAAGTCCAATAGGGACTTTGATTTTTCTCTCAATGTTGCATACAAAAAATGCAAGACTTTTTGAAGGGACTATTTTAATTCCATTATACATCAATAGTAATGATATTTCTGTCTATTGGAAATACAAGCATTTGGACCCGAGGCAAATAAAATCTTGCACATTAGTAGGCAAGATAACATGATGATTTCCATTTAAAGCAAATTTTTGGAAGATTAATGCCTAAAATATATCTTATGCAATGCTGATATTTGTATAGACACTTTGATTTGCTACATTATGCAGCTGATTTTCTACTACAAAATATGCCTAACTCCACATGTGACTTGAAGAAAAATCTGTTCAAGGCTACTAAGAGAAGTGACTGAGCAAAAAATTTTTGAAGTTTAGGAAGTTATTCTAGAGAGGAGTTATGATGTTTATTCCATATTGATATTCCTTAATATCCAGTATTTGTTGCTTTCTTAAATAGGGTGCAAGAATGGGAAAACCTTTAATTTGATTCATCCTGCCTGCCTTACCATTAGAAGTGAATTTTTAAAAACAGTTTGAAATCAGTCACTTTTTTGATTACCATTATTCTCTCAGTATGACTACAATGGCATAGTTTAAAATGTGCAGAAATATATTTGAGCTAAGAACTTACCTTTAATTTTAATAATCTTCCAAAAAGAAACTAATTTAATTTGAGAAGCCAAACATTCTATTCTTGTTTTACTGTGCTTTCTTTGATGGCTAAAGCAGTTGCCCAGCAAGAACATGACCCACTATACCCTGTTCTTTTAGTGGAATTAAATGATCTGATACATCTCTGCAAAGCTGGTTTTATTTTTTTTTTTTTTTTTTTTTTTGCTTGTTTGGGGTTTTTTGTTTCTTTCTTTGTATGAAACAAAACTCTGTTGGACTGCTCTATCAAGCCCTTTCAAAAATAGTTTCAGAATTTTTGTTTTCATTTTGTTTGGATGTAGCTTCCAAAATTGCGTTTTCATTATGACTTTCTCTTCAAGGAGTGTCATTTAGCCCCTGTGATGCTAAAAGCAAATTTCCTATTTATCCTGTTTAATAACTTTTTTTTAATAGAATGTTTGGTTTCAACATCTTAAATCTTCTGAAGGATGAGCTTTATTTCCTGCTTTTTTTTTTTTTTTCCTCCAAAACTGGATTCCATTATAAGCAATTACTTCACTGCATTTTTGGACAGGTACTATATTTTCTCTATGAAATTACTTATTCTATATGCTGTATGATTATCCTTGACAATACAGACTCACTGCTACTGTATGAACCTTAGTCCCAAAATTGTAAAGAAAATATTTTTTCTTTCTTCTCCTATATGAGCTTTGCCCTTTTGAAAATATATGACAATAAAATTACTCATTTTTTAGAAAGCAAAAATTTGTCATTTTTCTCATCTAACATAGTATATCATATACCATTTGAGTAATTATTATGTCACAATATTCTTTGGAAATTCAAAATGGTGCTCAAAAATATAAATTCAATCAAACCATTTGAAATGCCATAGTAATTTTTCATTGTTAGTTCTTTTCATTGAATTGAAACCTCCTTCATACCTAAAATAAGGTGAGAACATTAGCTTCTCTACTGACAGGGTTCTGTGTCTCATCTCTGGAGAAACATTTCTGACTGGCCTTGAGTTTACTTTGATAAATAGGTATTCAAATTTGGTGTCAAAAAACAGTTTTAAATAGAAAGATTATAAAAGCGACACTTAATTTTAAAAATATTTCTCCTGATTTCTTGTATATAAGGTTTTCAGACAGATGAATGCTGTTTTTTATTTATTTATGCTTATTAATATATATGTTTAACTAAGTGGAAATTTCAAATCCAAATGAATGATAGTCATGTAGATCTAGTGTATCCAAAATTTTTTCAGCCAGCAATGTACTCTCAGTCTTTATTGAAACTCTAAAATGGAAGAAGACTCTGGAAAGACTGACAAAGAAGGCTCATTTATGAGGCTCAGGGAAAAAAAATATGCAGTGACTGACCGTGGCTGTTCCAAAGAATGCTGAATTTATCTCAGCACAAATGGGGCTGAAGGGTGGCCCTTGGCCTGAATAAATGGCTACACACGAACCAGCCAGCCACATCAGCTGAGCACATTTGGCAACAAACTTCATCAGTCAAGTGGATCAACTGGCTTTATCTCTACAGTGAAATATCTTTTAAACTATAGAACACTAGTGAGCATTCGCCTGTATTGTGATTCTGCTGTAACTTACAAGCGTCATATTCTCATGTGTGATTTTTATCTATCCTGCAATTTACCTATACAGTTGTATCCCTCACTAAATTATAATTCAGTATAGCATAAAAAATTAAAATCCGATATTAAGCATCAAAATTTCCTCAGGTAGATAATTTTAAAAAGTTTGGTCATGTATTAGATGCTGATAAAGCCCTAAAGGAAAATCCTCCCACTCCCACGTTAGCACTGTTCACTCATCTCCCTGCAGTCCCATCCAAATTTACATGAGGGAAATAAATGAATGTTATCAGACAACTTGAAAGTAGTCAACTGTACTAATAACCAGTTGTAGCATTTAATGTTCACATGTAAAGAGCAGAAAGGGAGAAAAGCTTTGGTTCATGTGGATTTCAAAGAGTGAGTTTCAAAAGGAAGTTTGCCTTTTTAATGCAGCCTTACCTCTCTGAACAGAAGTATGCCATTCTCAAAGTAACCTACTCCTTTACACCCCATTTAAGGCAGATTTATCATTTACAGTTCAAAACACTCTAACATGGAAATTATAAATTGACAAAGAATCATAAATAAATGCACTAATATGAACACAAGCTAGAGTAGTGGTGAAGAATTTACAAGCTGTTTTTAATTTTGTTATTAGAAGATTAAGCTTTCTTGGAAAAACTATTGTCTGGTGGGTTGTTTTAAACTTAACCAAAGTAATTCAGTAAAAATGCCTCTGCTATATGTAGACATCAATTCAAGCTGTCAAAATGTGCAGTGTTTCTACAGTATTTTTGTATCTTATATAAGGCTAATTATTTTATTTGTAACATTCCTGCAAAGCAGGAAGTATCTCCTTTTACTAGAGAAAATGGAGAGTCACCTGTTTTAGTGCTGGGGTTTTGCTTTGGTTGCTTCTTCTTTTTTTTTTTTTTTTTTTTTCCTTTTTCAAAATGACACGGAACAGAATACTTGTATCACAGAACTATAGAGTAGTTAGATTAAAAGGAACCTTTAAAGATTGTCTGGTTCCAACCCCTCTGGCATGAGTAGCTCCCATAGAACCCCCCTCTAGATCATGTTGCTCAAAGCCCCATCAAACCTGGCCTTGAACCTTTCAATAATGAGGCATCCACATCAGCTCTGGATGTGGATCAGCCACACTGGAGCGTGGTTTCTCTGGGGAAGTCCTCACTGGATGAGTCTCTCGTCCAGAACCTGTGACCCTGTGGAGAAAAAAGTCAATGTTGGAGGAGCTTCACTGGCAGGACTTGTGACCCTATGGGAAACCCACACTGGAGCAGTCTTTTACTCAAGGACTGCACCCTATGGAAGGGACCCACACTGTGAGGGGAGAATTTGAGATGTCCTCCCCCTGAGGAGGAAGAAGCAGCAGAGATCTGTGATAAATTAACCACAGCCCCCCTTTCCTTGCTCCACTGTGGCAGAGGAGGAGGTAGAGAATTCAGGAATAAAGTTAAGTGCGGAAAGAAGGAGGGCTTGGCTGGAAGGGGGGTTTTAAATTAGTTTGTATTTCTCACTATCCTGCTCTGTTTTATTGGCAATAAATGAAATTATTTTCCCAAAGTCCAGTTATTTTTGCTTGTGTTGGTAACTGTGTCTTTATTTCAGCCCATGAGTTTTACTCTTTCTGTCCTGTTTTTGGAGAGGCAATACTGGAATGACTTAGTGAGTACCTGTTGGCCAGCCCAAGTCAACTCACTGAAGATTTGTCCCAAGATTTTTCAGTGCTGACATTAAGATCATGACTTTCTGGCTGCCCAGCTGGGCCATCATCCATGACAACTTTCTAGAGAAATATGTCCTGATTCCTCTGTGGATCATCACAGGTGTTTCCCTGTTGTTTCCCAATAATTCAGCAGGCCTTGGTTCTTTCATGTTGTGAAAAACTCCACTCGCTTCCCCTCTTAAAAGGCAGGTATTGAAACAGGCAGACTGAAGCGTAATATCTTATATGTATTAAGAGACAGAATTAAATGAACTGTTTAATAGCACTGTATTAACCAAAGTGGAAAATAATGCTGAATATAACACAATCTCCTGATATAAGTTAAACTAAGCAGAAAAGAAGCATTTTGATTTTGTTTTAAATAGTACATACAGTAATAATAAAAACTTGAATTCCTTTTAGGAGTTTAATTCATATAGTATCAAGAATCTTCTAAACATTTTCAGCTCTGAATAAAGAATATATGACTTACCACTAGGAACTTATGATTAAAATATTACTTCTTCAAGCTGGTTTAGCTATTCTTAAAACAGATATATTACTAAAGAACTGTGCTTAGGTTTGAATTTCTACTTCCCAGCTCTCAGCAGTCTTTATTTATTAATGATACATAACTACCTTCAACTTTATATTTCTTTATCAAAATGCCTCAATGGACAATTTATTTTATCTGATTAAAATTTCTCTTTTCTACTGTAAATAAGTATGTACATATATGAAGATTTAATAAAATTTTCACCATCCAAGGTTCAACAGATACCTCAAAGTGTCGCCTATAGGAAAGTATTTGCAAATATAATGCCAAATATCTTTTTGAAAACTCTGGTATTTTTAAACATTAAATAAATAATATAACTTTTCTATTAAAAACAAGAATACCATTTCTAGATCTAATGATTATTTTCTATTTCATATTTTCAAAGAAAATGTAAACTATGTGCCTCATATATATATGCAGTCATAAGTATCTTTTAGTCAATATGATTTGCTTGTTTACTTGTTTGTTTATTTCATTAGTTGTTTTTATTGAGAGCACACGAAGTCCAGCATTAAGGGGATGCACTGAGGTCTGTAATGCTACATACTGGGCTACAGGTGTACCAATATATCTTTCATTCATATACATTTTAAAGAATAATGAAGAAATGCACCTACAAATGTCTCTGCAAAGCTCAAAAGTTCATCAAGAGTATTTTGGAAAATTATGTAATTATCAATAGAAGTGTTCTTTGAAAGCTAAAGCATTGTTTATTACTAATCACTTAAACAGATCTTTAATTTTTTTTTTTTTTTTTTTTAATTCAGCAATGCGTACGAAGTAAGACAATTAAGAGGGAAAGACTTTTGGAAAGAAAACTGCAGAATTTCATGATGTGTAAGTAATAAAATGCATCTCTCAGAAAAGGCAAAGACACAGTACCTACTGTTATGTCTCAGGGGAGGTATCAAGGCCCAACCAAAAACAGATTCTAGACTTTCTTTTATCTGAATTTTCCGTCAGTTGTGAACAACAAAACCTGTAGTGATTAATTAAATAGTATAATATCTACATTCCCTATTTATGTGGGAATTATGAGGGATTCTTCTGAACTAAACAAAGTAACAAGATTTGGTTAACTCTTCTTCAGTGTGACTATTAAAGAAAGCAAAAAAAAAAAACAACCCTACACATTATTTGGAAAGGAATTACTGAATATCTGGAAGATATTGGATTTTGGGTCAGTCAGACACTATTCAGTAATAAAAAATATGTTCTGTATTTGCAAGTCTTGGCTGAAAACCCTCTGTGCTGATGTCTCTGTGGGTGAGAGTACAGGATTTGTTGTATTACTGTGGGAAATAGTTCCACCTTAGACTTTCAACACCTCATATAGCATGTTACAATTTAGAACTAAAATCTTAATCTAAGAATGACTTGTAAAAATAGCCTTTCATATCCACTTGGCAAATGTTTTTCTCCCATATTATAGTTTAATAAAAGAGGAGGGGAAAAACATATTAATTTGAAACAGTCATAGATGACGCATATAGATATATTACCATGTAATATTTTAAATAATTATAAATTTTAATAGTATTAAACTCTAACACTGAAAATTTTTTCTCCTGATATTTTTTAATACAGACATATATCTATCTCTGTTCTTCACCCCATAGTCTTTTGTTTGCAAATCTACTTCCATTTTAGAGCATACAGTAACGTATATTCTTCTGGTGAAATTCACTAAATGAGTGAGGCTATCACGATAGTAAATGAAAGTGGCAAAAAATAAGGTTTTCTAAGTAAGACCTCCTAATCCAGTGGCTGTAGCTAGCACAAAGATAGCAACTTTGTGAGATGTGTCCCAACACATTTTGGAGACATGTTCATTATCTTAGAAATGAATTGAATTGTAGAATGCTAGAATAGATGGATTAGATATATAAAGACATCTATCTTGTACTGAACCATAATCTATACAAAACAAATTGTTTTGAAAATGGTGGGAAAACTGTATTCCATTAGATGAGAAAAATCTAATTAGTTGTACTCTTTATACAAGACAGAAGTATGTCAGATTGAAGTATTACTGTTTTTTCCCATGTGTTCCACATTTTCTACAATCTTAATTTTCACTTTTCATTCCCCCGGATGGTGTAGTGCTATGATTCTTACTCCTTATTTCTTCAGAAAAAAGAATGTATCATAAAAAAGCAGAAGTTTTTGTTTGTTTGTTTTTTCTTCTTTATTTTCATTAACTTCTGCTTTTTTTCCTTAACATTTGGTAGTTTTAGTAATACAGTAAGCAAACCTTAAATATTCTATCTATCAGTGTATTCAGTTGTACTGGTTTGGTACAGCCTGGTTTTCAGTAGCAGAGGGCCACAGAGGTGGCTTCTGTGAGAAGCTGCTGGAGCTTACACCAGGTCTGGCAGAGCCAATTCCTGATGGCTCTGAAGAGAGACACATGACTGGCAAGGGCTGGGCCAATTAGAGAAGCTGGTAATGCATCTGTGATGGCATATTTAAGAAGAAAATCAAAACAAAATCACACTGTTTTTGCTTCTAGCCAGAGAAGAGGAGGAGGTGAAAACTTGTGAGGGAAAAATCATGGAGACACAAAGGCCGGTGGAGAAGGAGGGGCAGGAGGTGGGGGATGAGAGATCCACCCACAGCCCATGGGGATCCACAGGGATGCAGAGATCCACCCACAGCCCACGGGGATCCACAGGGATGCAGAGATCCACCCACAGCCCATGGGGATCCAGGGGGATGCAGAGATCCACCCACAGCCCATGGGGATCCATGGTGGATGCAGAGATCCACCCACAGCCCATGGGGATCCATGGGGGATGCAGAGATCCACCCATAGCCCATGGGGATCCATGGGGGATGCAAAGATCCACCCACAGCCCATGGGGAAGGTGCCCATGCTGGAGCAGGTGGGTGCCTGGAGGGGGCTGTGATCCAGTGGGAGACCCATGGAAAGAGGCTGTGCTTCCAGGCTGGAGCAGCCTGTTCTTGTTGGTCTGCACCCTGTGGATGAGTGACCCATGTCACAGCAGTTTTGGGAGGACTGTGTGCCCACAGGAGGGACTCACATTGCAGCAGCTCTGGGAGGACTGCTGCTCCTGAGATTGGAGCCGTGGTGGAGAGGGTCATGGAGAGCTCTCTCCTGTGGAAGGGACCCCATGGTGCAGCAGGGGAAGGACTCCTCTCTAGAGCAGCAGCAGAAAACCTCAGTGACAAACTGACCAAACCCCACACCCTGTCTCCCTGCTCTGTTGGTGGGACGGAGGGAGGGATTGGGAAGAAAAGGTGCTTTAAGGGCTTATTTACTTCTCATTATCCTCCTCTGATTTTGTCAACAATAAACTCACTTTGTACTTCTAAGTTGAGCCTGTTTTGCCCTTGGAGTGATTTTTGCCAGCCCTTATCTCAGCTCATGAACCCTTTATTTAATTTTTGTCTCCTCTGCCCAGCTGTGGAAGGTGAGCGAGTGACTTTCCTGGGCGCCTGGCATTTGGCCGGTGTCAAACCACAACATGCCCATGTTAAAATGATACCAAATAGAAAATGCTGCAGCTGAAAACATAATGAAAATTACAACTTCTATGTGGTAGAAAAAATATTTTAATAGACAGAGAGATCAAATCATTAGGTTATTGAGAGAGGTTGTTACCTGTAAGCACCTGGCTCATAGTAGCTGCTTCTGAAAAATCTGAATTGCAAGATCTCTCCAGAGACTCTTTCTGCCCCTCGTGACTGCCTTGCTGGCTCTGTTCCAGTGCCTTTCAGGGTGAAATGGGACAACTCAACACAGAGTAATATGCAGAGTAATATCTTCTCTTCCCCATCAAATTGTTGAGGCATTATGGACTTTTTTCATACTTTTGATCAGGAAACATGTAAGGAGGTAATTAGCAAACACAGAATAATGTGTGTGATGGGGCAGTGTGGTTTTATTGAGCATAACAAAGTGTATTTTTGTGGGAACCCTGGTACCCCACTGTGGGCTGTGCATGCTGGCAGTCTGCAAGGCTCCTGACATGTTGGAGTTCCCTGGCATGAGAAGTTGACTTCCCTCCTATAAAAGAAAGCTCTGGGCACAGCCACCATTTCAGCAGCTTCCAGAGTATGGAAGAGCTACGTTAACCAAGATTGAAAAAAAAAAAAAAACTCAGAAGTGCAAGGAGTTGAATTGCAGGTACAGAAGAATTATTAGCTTGATGACAGCTTGTGCACAAGGGATCAAAGGACATGAAAAATGGGAACAGCTCCTTCTGTTCTTGCCAAAAGAAGCCAGGGTAGAAAATCACAAATTTCTGACTGTATTTAGTACATGAGATATATGTTCCCTTTGCTGGCTTGCTTAGAGTTCCTATTTAAAAAGACACTTCAGTAAATCAGTGTAAAACTTCTATAATTTTAATCCATGCTTAAACATGGATTGTTTTCTCCTAGTCCATCAGCAGTAAAAACACTGTCTATTGTAGCTCTCCTACACTCTTACTGCATATGTAGCACAGCTTTGAAAATGTCTCCATTATATACCTTTTGGGGCTTCATATTTATTAGTTTGCTGTATCAGTTGTGCTCAGTTGCAGGCAAAATAAACTATATTTATTTTAAAAGCCAGTTCTCCAATCTTGACTTGGGAACTGGGACAAACAGTTTCTATTTGGATCTGTATTTTGACCCTGGAAGTAAAAGTTGAGAACTGGCAGAAATTTCCATAGCTAAGTTGAAGCAATTCATTAGTCCAAGGCCTAAAAGAGAACATATTTCAAAATAGTAAGCATTGTGTGTAAAGTAAAAAGGGCTGTGCTTCAGTCACTACAGTGCTTCACACCTAGTTGAGCTACAATAATAAAAAGTGTTTAAATATATTTATAATAGGTGAGCAGATCAAATTCTGGATACAAAATTTGAGATACAAATTTTGTGTGACATGAGCAAATCCTGATCTGTTACTTTAGCTTAAGTAATTTATTACTCCACTGATTTAAACTGAATTTTCTGTGGCCAGTGTAACTGAGATCACATTCATTAAAGTACAGTGAAGTAAAACTCAGCTTGATGTGAATGATGATCTAAATTCCACTACTTGATCATCTATATGTCTTTTTTTCCAACCAACACTTGATAAACTCGTCAATATTATTTGCTTTCTGACATGTTTTGACCATCATTTACCATATGTAGCCTTTTATTCCAGGCTGTATTTTAATAAATTTGACTCAAGTAGGCCTCTTCAACTTCCTTTGGGCTCTGTACTCTAGCAGTTTTTTTGTGATTTAGACACACAGATTTAGAATTTGTACAGAATTTAAAGGATAGCAAGATCTAAAGAAGATAGGATAAAGGTGATAGAATAGGTAATAAGATCTGTTTCATTTTAAAGAGGCATCAAATAGTGTCCTTAGAAGTTCTTCTGTCATATCTTTTGCTTGTACTAGAAAGCAGAATATCATATTTATTTAATATGGTGGCTCTTATTGATTAGATTATTTGAAAAGAGGGATTTTTTTTCTCAGACCTCAGCCACTGTTTTTTGGATGAGATGCACTGCTTGCTGAATAAATAGCAATGAAACAGAACTATCATGGGAAGTTTGTATTTTTGTTGCTTACTGATATTACAGCATTGGCTAAATACAGAGGTGTGTGTAAAGAGGAACAACGCTCTGCTTAGGCATCCAGTCCCAGACAGAACTCTGCAAAGGGCTGCTCTATTAATTACAAAATATATTGGTCTCACTAGCAAGAGTAACAAGACTGATCAATCCTCCTCAGCAATGAAAAATCAGACAGTCTAAAACATTAGTGTGACAACAATGTATAGTTTGGGACCTAAGAAGTGCAATGACAATAACAGTAAAAATCCCCATTTATGGGGCACTTTATCAAACAAACATCTCAAGGCACCACACAGTAAAAACATAAGAAAATGAAGTCAAACAGAGCTGTGGGTTTGATTGAAGGGAAATCATTGATCCTTTTTCCTAAAAACAAAATGAAAAAAACAAAACCTTAATCTCTTGAGGTCTAACATAGAAGTTCAAAACCTGTTTCAGATGTGCAGTACTAACATTCTGAAGATGATTTTTTTTCTTGCTGATTCCAGATTTGTTCTGGCAGGGCATAGAATATGATACCTAAAACACTAAATTGACACTAATTTGGAGTGTGCTTACCACCCTCTAGTACAAAAGCTTATTTTCAAGGTTTATAGAAAAATGACTTTAATTTGAGGAAAAGTAGAAGATATTAGCTGATATAATCTCTGATGCTTCGGATATTTCGGATATTATCTCTCCTTTTTTGATATGCCAACATCCGTCTTTGTGTTTCAGATTCATGCAGGTGGCTCTACTATGTGATTATACCAAGCCACAAACCAGTTCTAGTCTTTTCCTGCTTTCCCTGTCTCAGGTTCCTTTCTATTGATACTGGGATTCCCATCCTGCATCCAGCTGCATGATGCAATTATGTCTGTAAATCGCTTTTCTACCCTCTCAAAGTGTCAGAGTAGGCACTCCTCTTGGAAGACAGGTGAGGTGAATATATAGAAAATGCTTAAAAATAAAAAATGTCATCTCTAATGACTCATTCCACTGCCCATCCTCATTTCCATGCTCAGTGTGATGTCTATGTCAACTATCAGGGCCAATGAATAACAATGACCTCAATAAAGCTTTTCATCAATATACTTTTCCTGATATTCCCCACTCATTGATATTTCTCCCATGTTTGCTGGAACAATCTTTTACGTCCAGTCATCTTTACTTGTATGAACCCAGACACTGCCTAGAGAGGTTGCCAGGCAAACAAAGACATCTGTAAAATCTTCACCATTGAGGAACTTCATCAAACTGATCAGCCCAAAATTAATTACCTCCTTTGTGTGAATTCTGTCTGAGCAGCACAGTTCAATGCTAGAAACTATTCAGTAGATTTAGGAAACAACTACACAGGCAAACAGTGCTTATGCCAGCTGACAGTCCAGAAAAAGAAGCTGCTGGTCTGTGCAAGAAGTTCATTCTTTTGGGAAGCAAGATAAAGCAAACATACATACAGAAAAGCCTAAAAATAGGTTTGATTTCTCCAAACTTGAAAATAAATTTCACCTCTGTGTATATTAGAGGCACTTGCAAAAGAGCAAATCTCTGTTACTAAAGGTAATGAATAAATTTGCTTTCTTTCCTTCATCCAGACAATTTAATCTCAAAGCTATTAATTTTGGAGTTTTTCTTGAAATATGTTGTAAAATACTAATGCTTGTAGCTTTGGACAAGTTTGCAAAAACCTTCTGTAAAAAAGGTGGTTGAATTTTATCTAATTTGGCATCAATGGAAAGCCAGAAAGAAACACTTCCCTGAACGTATTTTGCAGGAGTTGCAAACATTCATTGAATTATTAAACATTCATTAGCATTCATTAAATACTCTTGCTGGAATATTAGTTCCCATCAAGAGGCACTATGCTGACTATGTGAGTGCAATTTTATCTCTAGATAGATTATAGATAATACAATAGATTTTCATTAGCTTTTCATTTTCTGGTCCAAATACATTAACACAAACAAACTTCTATTAACTTCAGTAACCTGTTAAGCAATGTTGCTTTTCAGATCTCCGGGGCCATTCTGCAGTTCTGCTTCATTGCTGGAGTTTTATGGAGGCTTGTTTGGACTTGCAGAGAATTGTTTAGACAGGGAGTACTCAGGACAGAAGTGCAGTAGGTGTAGAGAGACAGGATGCTCTCAGGTTTTGCTGGGGCAGAATTATTCTGAAGGAGCAAATCCTGGTGCACATGGAAGTCTCCTTTAGCTCAGCAATGCCAGGTCCAGGATACTGATAATCAACAGTCAGCTTTCATAGGCATAAGGTATCAAGTGCTGTCAAGATGATAACTTGCTTTATTTTTCTAATTTGCACCAGGAAAAAAAAGCAATTGTTTTCCTGAGGAAAATAATAAATTTCAGTTTGGCACGGTTTGGCCTGGGGTAGAAACTCTGCTCTAAACTTTCTATCCTACATTGCATTATTTTCTTACATGGCTAGAATTACTATACCTTGTGGCTCCCAGGTTATGACCTCGTAGGACCAAAAAGAAAAAAAAGACTGTTTATGCCCCATTGGGCTTGATGAAGTTGTAACAACCTGCAGTGTTTGTTTTTGTAGTTCACTCATACACTGCCATGGAGGTCATACTACTGACCTGACTGGTTGGAGAAAACACCAGAAATTTTATCTCCAGAAACAAACATACAAAAATTTAAAAAAATAATATATTTAATATTTTTCATATTTAGGAATTACAACTTCAGAGCTCGTTTTATTTGTGCATGCATGCATTGTCCTTTGTCCTTTCTATTAATGACAGCTTAAATATGAAAGAGTCCAAGCACTTTCTGCCCCAAAAGAAACTGTGACGTGTTACATTTTGATAATTTTCTGCCTTGAAAGATAGTGGTTCTTTAATGACTGATTTTAATTTAAAAAGCCTCTTCTACTTATCATTTTATTAATGTTCTGTTTAAACACACCTTTTTTGCAGTATAAGGCCTTTTTAATGACAATGAAACATATATACAATGTTTATGATCTGATTTAATGCCATTTTTAAATGAGAAAGTTATTAAAACATGAATCATGTTGCAGCTAATAAAAAATGAGAGGAATCACAGGAGCAAGGGCCCAGTCAGAAAACTGTGGCTCTTTAATGTAGAATATTTATTGTGAGAAGCTATTAAATGGATGAGAGACTGAGCTTTTAGTTCTTTACCAGGGCAGATCTGAGATTCATACAGTACATGTAACTCTACATTTACATTTGAGTCTTGCATGGAACCTGTATCACAGAGTGCTTCGAGGAATTGAATAAAACAAAGTCACTATAGCACAATGAAAGAGTTGCAAAGGTGGAAATTGCCCTTTGCAGGTGCAGGTGGTGGAACCTTTGAGGAAAGGCAATCTGAGCAGTGGGTGCTGTGACACATGGCCCACCTGAGAGAGAGCCAGACCCAGTCTGGGGCTGGAAAGCCATGGGGACAGGCTCTGGGGCATGGGCTGGAGCAAGGAGGAGACAGGAATGGGAAGGTGAAGTAGCCAGGAGTCCTTTGAACTCTCCTACACTTTGTTGTATCTTTGGTTCATTTGAAGAGCTGTCACCATACATACAGTATGAACCAGTACAGAAGAACCAGTAAGGGGAAAGGAGGGGTGTGCACCAAGAGGGAAAAGATTTCTTTTATTTTTTCACCGTAGGTCCATCAAAACCTGGAAGTCTGCAGTGATGGAAAGGATGCATAATATGATAAACCTTGGTAACCAGCATGTGTGATTGAACAAACCAATGAAGAGATAATATTTGAAAGCTTTACAGCTTGGAAAGCTGTTAGCAAGCTGGTGTCCCCTTCATCATTTTTAATTTTACTTTTACTGCCCTTCATTTGCTTTGACGGGTTGATGTTGCCATGGTGCAGTTGAAATTCTCATAAAAGTGCTGTTACCCTTTCAAGATGGCTATTTTTTCCTAGGGTTTATACCACATTTTATAGTTATGTCAGAAGGTTTACTTGGTTTATGAATTCTCCAAGCTCTGAGACTGCTCTAAAAACTCTAGGTTGCAGTTCAGGCTTGCTTTTTAATTTCTGAGATTTAGCAACCACTACATCAGTGTATTATTTCCCCACATAATTAAAAATCTCATTTTAAATGTATCCTTTTGTTAATATGGGTAAAAAAATTCTGCTTGTCCCTCACCTTTTTGATCTGTAGTTTCTTAAACAGCAACAAAAACAACAATAAAATGCATTTTTTACTTACTAAAGCTATGTGTCTCCTTTTTATACTATGTCCCAGGTTTTAAATTATTTATCTGATGTAATAAAATAATTCTAAAAGCTCTTTCTGCTCCTTGTGAAATATCATACCCAGTGTTCATAGAGATATTCTCACACTTGCAGTGAAAGTTAATTCATGTCAGATGTCAATTGGTCCCATGACACTTCTGCAATCACAATTAATTTCCCCTTCACTTGCTCTGTAGCAATTCGAGTAAAATATCTACAGAGAGAAACTCTTGTCAGAGGTGTTGTGGGTTAAACTTTTTGCAGGGTGGTTTTTAAAGGGAACATATACATATTGATAAACCTGAAAAGCCTGTTAGTCATTATCAGCTGTCCTACATGACCCCTGCTCAGTGTGAGCAACAGACCAGCTTCACAGCTGGAGTGGAACTGGGGGTGGGAGAGGATGAAAAGGCCACAGGGAACTTTCCTTGACTTTACATTAAAGTTCAGAAAAACTGTTCAAAAGAAAAATATGCCTGCTATGAGGGCAGCTCATGAGATTCATTCATTAATTACCATTTCTGTTGTTTTTTTGAAGAAAAAGGGACTTTTACAGGTATTGTGTAGCTGCCTTTCACAGCAATGCTGCTGCTAAGGGGAGGAAGGAAAGTTTCAGACCCCACTGTGTTGAGCTGGTATTTATTGCCATCAGTTTAATTAGAAGCAAAAATCAGAAGGTCTGATTTTGCTGTTTCTTCCAATAAGCCCTCCTGTAGGACTCTGGGAAAGAGATGAAGTAATGTCATTAAAGACAGCACAAACTAATACAGAGACAAATGCAAGTTGCACCCAGACACAACTTTATAAAAAATTACAAATTTTTGACCTGCTGAAACCTAGTTTGGTCCAATTTCTGGCACTAACAGAAAATTAAATGAGCAGACAATATTTAAATGTCAAATAAGAGTCAACAGGCAAACAGAATAATGCACAAAACCGGCATCTTACCTACTACAGGTAGCATCAGATACACCAGCTCTTAGAAGTACCTTGCTGAAACAACGTGTTGAGGACCAAAAACGGGATATGATTTTATGACTCTTTAAGCAAAACCTAAATAAAACCTCAGGTATATACACCTCAGGAGTCCTACACTGTATTTTATGTAGTCCAGCTTTAACAGGAGGAGTCATTATTAAAGCATTTCACAGCTTTGCTTTTCTTTCCTTCTGATTTCTTATTTTACAGCAGAGTCCAGTGCTGTCATATTTGTATTTGTATTTTTGTATAGCACAAGGGCTGTTTCCTCACACAGGACTGACATATCCTTTAAGCAATTCAAGAGCTTGGAGGGTTTTTCTGGATTTATTATGCACTAAAGTAGTGTCCCCAAAATTTGAGTTATACATTTTAAATCTCGGAATTTAAAAGGAAGCTTGTCTTTAAAAACAGAACATTAGAACATTGCACCTAGGTATGTCAATCATTCAGGTATAGATTTGATAAGGTCATTTCAATAAGAAACTTATATTTGCTCCTGCATACACTTGTAATTTAGTGAGGAATGAAAAGGAAGCGGAAAACAAATGTTCTTGATTTAAAGGTATTATTACAGCATGCAGTGGCTTTTTTTTCTCCTAAGTTAATAGGTTTGTTCCTGTCACCCTTGTGAGAGTCCTGTGCAGGTCTATATTGTTATTTTATTTTAGCTGAATGACAGTTTAAATGTCATTGTAATCATGATGTGCCCTTAAAACTGTATCGTTTTGGTTTGGTCTCTTGTTAAATACTTTCCCCCTTAATTGCCTTTTCATTCAACCAGAAGACTTATAATGGTAACCACAGCAGAGCTGAAAAACAATTCATTGTATCAGTCACAGACTCTCATAATGGAGCACCTTAATAAGAGCAAGTTCTGTACTTCTTGAAGGCACAAGATAAATTAGGTTCATAGTCCATTATTTGAACAAGGGTATCTGACTTATGGCAAATCTATCTGAAAGAGTATTGTAGAATTGTATTTTATCTTTAAGAAATGTGTTTTCTAAAAGTAAGATATTTGCTTCTGTTGCAGTAAAGGATTTAAACAGAAGAATTTCTCTCTAATGTTTGTTGAATCATACTAGAATGATGAGGTAGAACAGAGCCATACATCAAACAACCAGTGAGAAAAACTTAGCATTGTATTTTATTTCAGGAGGGCAGGCTGAGCACAGAATGGTTTTGCCAAGAGCACTGTCTCCCCCTTATTTACCCAGCTATATATACAATGGAGAAGGTGGCAGCACTCTTAAACTTTTCCTACTGCTGAAATTTACGGATGTGCACATTTCCTTTTTCTTTTGTGAGGAACATCACACTGGCAGAGCTGGAGACTGCATTTCTCTAACTCTGGTGAACTGCTATAATATAAAGAGAAGCAAGACACTTTTTCAGTAGGTTTTTTTGTAGGTGCCCTATCGGTTTGTCCTCTTTGTCAAGCATAGAGCTGAGAATGGGTGAAAAGAGAACTCTGCCTTCCTTCCAAAACCTGTTTCTTTTGGCTTTGGCTTTTTCTTGCTGTGTGGTAACGACTACCAAGTACCACAGGTAGTATTTTCTGTGGTGTCTATTTTCTAATGAGGAGTCTTCTAATTTAGGCATTGAAATTACACTAAGAATTCTTTTTTTGTGTGCCTGTCAGGCATCATCACACAACCACGGATGTTAGTGTGACCTGGAAAGGATTCAGACTTATGGTTTAACATCTGAGAAATGCTATAATGAACTGAAACTTCATTTACAAGACCCTCTGGTTTTGGCTTAAATAATGTAATTGGATTCAATCTTCTCATGCAAACATTTTCTTCTAATTTTTACCACAATCAGGAGGTTAGCAAATTCTTTATTAATATTTCTTGACCCATGGCTAAATACACAGAAGATTTGAGGAAATCAGTTACCCTTTACATAAAACTTTTAGGGCATAAATGGAAAGGAGATCTACTGTGATTTCTGATCCCATCTTACCAACACTTCATTCAACTCTCTCATTTTCCTTGGGTGGCATGTTGAACTCCTACTGCTGGAGGAGGGATATTTCACTTGGAACAAATAGATGGGGTTTCTGTTTAAATAAAATAGTGTTTATTTTAAGTATGTTACTGACCACTCTTGCTATGTTATCTACAACTGTACTTCTGTTTACAATGTCACTTTTTGAATGCTGAGCCCATGACCAGTGCTCAACCACTGAGTCTCCCTGGTCCTAGGGTGGAAGAATGCATTCTGCAAAGCCATTGAGCTGAAGTGGAGACAGGAACAAAACCAAGGAGTCACTCTGCCATGGCTGCAATATGGTCTGCAACAAATAGGGTTTCATGAGTGCTAGCAAGAGTTGAGTCCAGTTATGCAGTTTTTCCCTGTCATGTATACAGATTGCCTTCCTCACAGGTGGAGATAATGGACTGCTTAAGTCCTTCTGGTAAAGTAGCTTTGATTTAGAGCAGTGGGTATGTGGTGTTGCAGGCATTTACAGTGATTATTGGAAATTCTGCGATAGAAATTAAATCTGTCAAAGCAGGAAGACCAAGGAAAGCCTTACAGCTGCTTCCTCCAGCTGTTAAGGGTCCATAGCTGGTGGGTACCATTTTCCTCTTTTTCTCTTTCCTAGATACTGGGCCAGATGCTGTGCTGATGTCACACCTGCTACTTTGTGCTCTCTTTCCTTTGATTTGCAGACACAGACTCCTGGCCTAAGAATCCCTGAGTGAAATTAGGAGTACTGTGCATCCATGTGTAGTTATTGTTGTCACAAGACAACTGATATTTAAAACTTTAGTTTATGAAGCCATTTTGGGAACAAACTTCCTGAGTTGTGAACCCTCATAAATATGCCAGTATAGACAGTTTCCAAAATGCAGGAAATATTTCCATAAAGATTACAGCCTAATATCTAGCACTTTGAGATATTCCAGTAGGAGTATTACTTTTATTAGACTTTCATCAAAGTTTACTCATGATTATAGAGAGTCTTTCCATGATGTTCAAATATTAACACACCTGCTTACAAATTTGAGTGTTTACTGTTGCCTTTTAAGTGACTCCTTCCTCAGAAGGGATTAAGAGGCCCATTGTTTTAACTCAATTTCATATTGACAATTTAATGGATCTATGATGTGATGGACAGGATATAACTTCTGCAACTGAATATTTTACAATACTAAACACAAAAAAATACTCAGTATTGTGATTGGAATAGAGTTACTATCATTGCTGGGAAAAAATTATTCTCTGAAGAAAAAAAGTAATTAGTGTTGGTTTTCTTTCAAAAACTTAAAAGGGAAAGCATTCTATTTGCCATATTAATGATATAGACCTTGTCCTGTTGACCTCACTTTTTAATCAAAATTTTTTACTTTTCTGAATTTTGGCACAGTAATTTTATTCTCAGCTTTTTCTCTTCTGTTGCTACTGCATTTTCAAGTGTCCATGCCTGGTTTTATATCCAAGGCTTCTGAAGATTGGAGTTTGGGGATCCTGGGAGTGTTTCTCGTGGAGATTTTTTTCTTGGAGGAAATTTATCATGAATAGCTGGGTGGATTCTGGTGCAGCTGAAGTGTCGGATACCAAGGCAAATGACATTGCTTAAAAATGATGGCCATGAAATGCAAGTACATTGCAAATCACTCAGCTGCAGAGTCTTGGAATAAAAGCACTACAGGGCTGATGTATGGACTGATGTTGCCATTTAATGTGGTTTCCCAGCAAACCTTTCATAAAATTCATGACTGTAGCTGACCTCTGTTACTGTGTTCCTCTTAGGGGGAAAAAAAAAGGCTATAACCCAGCTCTCTACAGCAGTGCACTGAAAAGTGATGTGTGATGTGAAGCAAGGTGAGGGGAATCATGTTCACTTCACCACAGACACTAAAGGTGAGCCTGTAGTCAAGCAGTTGATTAAATGTCACAGCATATTCGACAGTCTTCCAGCCTGACAAGGTTCTATTCTGACCAGCTTCAAACTAAGAGCCTCATTCAAATCACATTTTCTACCATCTTTACTCCACTGCTTCAGGAGTGCTGCCCTCTGTAAAAGCAGAATCAGCCATCAGCTGCCAGCAGGTAACACAGAGCTTCTTTATGTTGCAGTAACCACAAAATACCAGACAAGACACTGTTGATAATCTTTTGCTCCTGTATTAGGTATGGTTATTTGGGTTTTGCTTTATGGCTGTGAGTGCTGATTTTCCCTGAAATCAGCAATTCTGGCCTGTCCTAGGAAGTCTTGGCTTCCTGTGTAAAAATTGGTGTACTGTTTTTTCTTCCACTATAGCTTATGGTCAAGGGACAGCTGCTAATGTATATTAAGTTGCCACAGCAACTGAAATATATTAATGCCCCAGAAATATGGATTTGAGGCAAAAAGTCTGGCTGGCATGGTCACGTCTGAGGCTCCTCCAGAGAGAGCACAAAGCAATACAGGTGGGGAAAAGTGTAATGAAAATGTGAAAAGAGGCAAAGAGTATCTAATCAGAAGGATGATGAGGAATCATCTGTTTTCTTCCTAGCTCTGTGTAAAATGGTAAATGGAAATCCACCTCTTATTATGACCTCCCTATCTTTTAACTTCCCACTCCTTCAAAGCACCTCTTTAAACTGTGAGTGTTGAGATGCTGTAGTCTTTCACATGTGAGATTGATTCCATATTTTAGGAAATGGAAAATGAACTGTTACTGTAAGTGTGCACTTCTGCCACCATCACCAGCTAAAGCCAATTTAGCCCTTCCATTCCCTCAGGTAAAATTAATAAGCAAATGTGAGCACAATGCTTTTGGCTGTGTGTGAATCTCTGCCTTTTTTGTGAAAACCATTAGTGAGTACAGATTGAGGGCACTGTGTGTCTCCAGACCACCTGTGTGACTGTGACACACCATCTATCAGCAGAGCATGCCACTCTCCATATGCTTTTCCAGCAGAGTGATGTGTTAGTCATCAAAGGTCTGTGGCACAGCTGAGGCAGTTGCTTTCTTGTTCCTGCCTCCCCTTGTCTCTCCCTGAGTGTTTCTGTGTGTGGGGGTGGATCTGTGTCCTTAGGATACTGCTGGGAGCCAAGAAAGCAGCCCTTTCCCAGGCTGCTAAGGACAAGAAGTTATCACAATGATTAAACACCTGCTGGAGGTGTGTGCTACATGATGTTTTGCAGAAAGCATGTTTTCAAAGAGGTGTTGCCTTCTTGGACCTATTCTGTTTTGCACGAACTACCCTATATAACTGTAGTGTTTCTTTAAATAAAGCTCTCTCTTTTGCTTCTCCATTACACGAAGAACTACATTGCATTATCCTTTCTGCCACTCCTGTAGCCAAAATGCAGCAGGTCTGCATGGAAATGAGGGAGGTACATCTGGAAGAAGAAGCAGGAAAAAGTTCCATGATGACAAGTTAGTGATGCAGGGTTTACCTGTTGGACAGTGAGCCCAAAATTTGTTTCAAATTACCTATAGCAAAACTGCAAAAGTGTCCTCCCAGCAGGGCTTTGATAGCATGTGGTGGCAACTGCAAGTCAGAGCTTCCACAATTCCACCCAATTTCTAACCCAAACAAGCTGTATGTATAGTAATACAGTGCAGCAGTGTAAAAAAATTTACAATATAATTAATTTTTTTTATTCTGGTTCTCTCTGGACTATATAGTCCCTGCCTTTTATTTTATTTACTCCATAGCTATTCTTGTTTTGCAGTTATTTCCTTTAGATTGTAGCTCTAAGGTCAGTCTAAGGACAAGATGTTCCTTCCAGAGATGAGTTGTGAACAGTAACAAGTAGGCTGTGTAAATGCTTCTTTCTTCTGTGTCATTCTGAAAACCTAGCTCAGGAGAAAAAATTAGTCTCTTTCAACTCAGGATTTAGATCCTAAATTCAGATTTTGAAGTTGACATCACTCCTTTGATGCCTCCCAGTAAATTACAGCAGAGTAGTTACAAGGTGATCCAAAGCCATGCCTATGGAAGTTGTAGTTCTCCAGACTGAGATTGAATTTTGTAGTCATTAAAACGTAGATGACAGGATTAGTTGTTTTGTTTTGGTTTTGTTTTTTTTTTTTTTCTATTTCACTAGATTATTTTTTCAATAATTCCCTGGCATTTTTTTCTCAATTTTTAAAATACTGTTTTGATTCAGAAACAGTGTTACAGATCTTGCCTCATACTGGACTCATCTGTACATTGCTGGGACATCAATACAAGTGAAAGAGGAAAGGCTACCTTGCTAAATATTTGCTCCATGAGGGCAGAGGATTTTAACATCCAGGTAGAACAATTGATTAATAGAAGTGGAAAGAGTAGTTGTAGTACCACACTCTGCTGCTCTATCTCTTTCTTCTTCTGGACAATATAAATGTGCTGGTGGTGCTAAACGCCTTCATTCGTAAGTGAGTACAATAAAGATTAGTCTTTAATTATTTCTGGCATATGTCCTTTAAATTCAAAGCCCGTAAATCGCAATGGGCAAAGGGTAATATGTCTTAACAGGTTACACCTCCCGAAGGATTTGTTGATTGACACCAAAATTGTTTCCCCTCCCTCTCCCCTGACTGACAGAATGACAGGTGTGAAGTGATGGCAGTGTGCTGTAATAATGTGTCACAAGACCTTAAATCAAGACTAATGTGGCTTCAACGATAAGCTCCCAAATGTTTGTGTGGCAGAAAATGGAACTGTGGGGCAGATTCATCTTGGGACTATTATATCTTTGCACTTTCTAAAAGTGCTTTTCAGTTAGGGTCCTTGGCTGATTACAGGGCAGAGGTTTTAGCAGTATTTCTTTTTACAAAGCCACTGTGGGGAGAAAAACATTTTTAAGCTTACTACTATGACAAACTCACACCTAGGGTTTTGTTTCTTTTTTTTTTTTTTTTTTTTTTTTTTTTAA
>JAOTQP010000304.1:12876694-12894272 GCA_026413545.1 Cichladusa arquata | reverse complement strand
ACAGTAATTTTAGTATATATGTAATGCAGAACCTGTGGTGGTCACTCCTTTGGACAAAATGCAACATTTATTGCTTGAGGAAACAGTAGAAAGGCATAAATAAGGGTGAATACATCTCTCATTTAAGCCACCTCTGATGTGCAGCTTGTACAGAATTTTCTGACCAAGAGGGAAACTGAGCTTACAGTTGAAAGGATAACAGGTAACTAAATCAAGATTTTCTTCTACAAGGATGAATCTTTGCACGCATAAATACAAAAAACTGAACAAAATAGAACAAAATTTGAAATCCAGTGCAATGGTCAGACAAAATACCCCAGAGACTCTGCCCAAGGAGTCCAGCAATAGCCTGCAGTCTGCCCACAGGGGCAGATGGATCATTTCTGACCTTCCCAAAGGTTCAGATCAGGGCCTAATCCCTCAATTTCTGTATTTGAAGGTACTTAAATGGAGTGCTTGAGAGTACCGAATATTAATTTTTGTGTGCAAAACTCCAAATGCTTTTAAACATTTTTACAATGTCTCTGAAGAGATTTTTGCATTTGTTATACAGGTTTAGTCAGAATGTTGCAAATTTTAATGAGGGAAAAATGGAATTCCTGTTGATTAAATCTTTTCTTGAGAAATAATTTTTTGTGCATTAAAACTGGAGGGAATTTTGAGAGAATCATTATCTGGAGAACTTCGTGCTGAAAATTTAGATAAAAGCCCCAGCTGGATTTTAGTAATTTTCTATAAAAGTCAAATATTTTCTGGATTTAAAAAATGAAAATATGTATTATTTATATGCATGAACAAGTGCCAAAATAGTTTTATAATAGATACAAGGCATGGATGTAGAAAGACACAGATTTTTCCCTTTAAGCTGACAACTCAGAATTTGCACAAGTTGCTTAGGATGGATGGAAAATCACCCCTATACCACAAACAGTGGGGGAACCTCTACTGAAAACTGCTGGGCAGCACAATTCAACTGGAGCTGAACAAGCATTACAGTGCTATTGGTGTGAGGAGTGTATGAAGGTTAAATTAAGAGTTCTAGAGTATAAACACCAGGCTCAAGTTATTTATTTGGCCTTGGACCACATTCAGTATGGATAAGAGATAAACCATGTTGGCAGAACAAATAGGAGAAACTTCCAATAATTCCTCATGTGTGTTCCTGACCTGTGAGAAAGCAAAGGGTTTGGGTTATCAGGGTTCTCTACACAAAATAAAATGGAAATAAAAAAATTTAAGATCTTTGCTCAATGCATGGCCTCTTACTTCATTCTCAGTATGCTCTGGGGCAATTAGCCAGGAGAATTCCAAGGAATTTTGCTCTTCCTTGGAGTCAGAGTTTTCAGGGGTGTTTCACAGAAGGCCTATATGGAAATATTTTGGTTAGTTCTTAGCAATATGGTAACAGATGCTCAAAAGGAAGGATTTGCATGACAACAGCTGGATTCCCTGTGAGAAAAACCCTTACCATCCATCCTATGGTTTCTGGAAATGCTCTGTTGCAACTCCAACTTCCTGCTTTTGTATTTCTTCCTGATGGAACATTATGAAAAAATTAGGATAGAAGGAAAGCCAAGTGAGGCAAAAAATGAAGGAAATAAAGTTAAATAATAAATCAAATTGAAATCCTAGATAGTCTCTTCACTTTAAAACTGTGGGTCAGTTTAAGAAAAAAAACTGACACCAAAAATTGCTGACTGATAGCAAAGTAATGGTCATGACAACTTTGGAGAAATATGTTCTGCCCCTCTGTCAGGGCACAACTTGGAACTTCTTTCTGTTTTATATATTTTTTTCTATTTTTTATATTTTATCTATTTCTGACAGAGGAGATTCTAAGCACAGAAAGAGAACGGATTTCAACTTTTACACAGTAACATGAGTGAAATTTGGCATTTGGGAGGGGGAGGAAAGGGTCTGTGGTCATGAACATAAATTAACACAAAAATTATTAATTAAACACTAGAAGAATGCAAAATTAGGACTTCATTAAAATTATTTATAAATAAGCTGGCTTGAAAGTAAGAGTATTAAAAACCATTCTAATTTCTTCAGAAAAAGCCAAACTACGATTCCCTCCTCCTTATCCCAAAGCAAGGCCTCATGAGTGAGCTGCCATTGAATATTTACAAAACAAGAAATAAATGTTGCTTGAAATTTGTTCCCTTGATGAAGAGGGCAGCAGCAACTGAGCAGTGTCAATCTGCCTGCAGTCTCCTATGTAGAGCTTTAGAAAAATAATTTAAAAAACCCAAAGCAACAATCAAAAACAAAGCAACAAAACACTGCATAATCACTGTAGTTTTGTATTTAGATGTACACAGTCTCTTCATGCCTCTGTAAACTTCCCCACCCATGAGGATTTTCAGTTTCATGGAATCAGTCTCCTGACCCATAATCATGGTCTAGGACCAAATCTAATTCACAGAAGTGATTTTCAAGTTAGGCTGTTCCAAAATGCCAACAATCAATAAATAACAAGGCCACCAGCACACAAAACAAAGCACACAAGCATGCAGTCAGTAATCTACACTATAGACACTGTTCAAATGGCAGCTTGGAACATCTCCTTTTCACCATCCAAACACTTTAAAACATGGGTTTCAGAACATTTTCCTTTTCCACTTCTTTCCCTTTCTTTTTTCGTCTCTTTAACTAAGTCTTCTTTACCATGTCTGTGGAATAGCAATAATAACTGAGAATAATATATCTGTTTAAAAAAAATTGGCCTTGCTTTACACATAAAGATTTTTTTTTTTTCCTTGGAGATGAAGCTGAGAGCTGGTTATTTTGTTTGATTGTCTATTTTGATACATAAAGCACTGTGGAAACATACACAATAGTGAAGTCTAAACCCTCCATCCAAGCAGCCATTACAGGAAATGTTTCTGTTGGAAAAGATGGTAACATATGAAAATATTCTTAAATCTCATTTTTCCTCTGAAGCATTACTTAACCCTCAGGCAATAAATTCCACTGAACTCACTGAAGTGAGAAATGGACTCTTTTAATAAGGCTTTTAACTACACATCTTAATGAAACTTAAACAAATGGTGTCCCTGCCATTATGTTGGCTGCATGTGTGTTTATGTATACTATGTAAGAAGAATAAATATTTTTCATATTTAGAGATTTACTGTTCTATGGTAATTTTCAAACAGCACTGGAAAATAAACAGACAATTCTTTCTTTTTAATAACTGCAGTTTGCCAGCTTTCTTCTTTACCTGAGTAATGACCACCAGGAGGGGCTTCACAGCAGTTTTTTTGTTCCTAGATCCAGAAAAACATTTACATTTGCCTACAAGGACAGTGTGCATTTTAAGGTACATTTTTCTTTATTTGACTCATTTGTTTCTTTCTTTCTTTAGAGACAACTCACATCTCTGACCTGTGACTCTGGTAACACGTGCTGTGGGCTGTGCAAAGGGAAATTTCCTACATCAGGCATCCACTTTGCATAAGTTAAGGCTCTGCATGCTACTCTTGTCCCCACTCCTTTCTAATTTTAGTGGGTTTTGTGCTTTATGAAACAGGCTGTTTCAACTATGAATAAATCTGTATGTCAAGCCCACCCTCTTCCCCACAAACACAAATCTGAATATGGATGTCAGGACCCGTGCACATGCCTAGTTTCTGTGTGAGAGCATTCTGCCTATCTGGAGAAGTGATTTGACTTCTCTGTGTTGCATTAGACCACTGTCATTAACAGCAGAGGTGTCATTTTGATGTGATCTGTGAGGCAGTAGAAGCTTTGAAGTTGAAAGATAGAACAGACATGGATAAATTGTGCTCTGAGTATGCTGCTATTGCACCATTATTGCTGGCAATTATTTCACCAAGTGACACATCTGATAAAGAGTCATCTGCCTTGCTATGGGAGGGAGCCACAGCTGCCTGGAGCTCGTGGCAGATCTGTGGATTTCAGAGCGTGACAAAAACCTCATCAGCTTTGGCCTGATCATTCTGCACCAATCATGAGCTCCTTTGCATTGTTTCCCCCCATCCTCATGTTTCAGTTGGTTTCCTTTCCTCATCTACAACTTGTGCTTTTCTGTTTTAGTGTTTGGCATTTGCTCTCTTCTCCACTACACTTCCTCCAGCACATCCTTTCTTCGCAATGTGCCAAACATGCTTCCTGCTTCTCTTACCCTCTTCCTTAACAATTTTGAATAATGTCTATTTCTTTGTTGATCTCATAAAACAGGGGCTTCAGAACTTTTTTTTTTTTAATCTGCAGAGCATGTGAAATCTAACTTCTCCAAACAGAGAATAGCAGATTCCATGTAATTAAATTTCAGGTTAACTCTAAACATGGAATGCAGATTTGCTCCTTCAGCTGTGCACCATGGGCTGAGTTCTAAAGTGGATTCGTATTGCAGGGCTAGTAGCAACCCATCAAATAAACTGTATGGACAAAAGAAAAGGTAAATGAAACCACATCTTTAAGTATATAGGGTAACAGGGTGAGATAAAAGGATTTTATAATCGGATTTTTTACCCGACTAGCAAAAAACCCCCAAAAACTACAGTGTAGATATATCAAGAAAACAATTATGTTGCTAGAGAACTTCCTTTTCACATGAAAGGAATCTAGGCAAATCACTCTAGAGCACAAGTCTGAGGAGCAGAGGCATGGAAAATTAGATGTGTCATAGGTTTAGGAGATTCTTCCTATTTCTAAACTGAAGAATAACTTTGTTTAAACACAAACTCATGTTCTGTGCTTCAGTTATTATATTTCCCTGGATAGGTGAGCTATAAAAGAAGGTGGCCTTAAGCCATCCACCTTATCAAAATATCTTTCATCACAGTATATCAGAACTGCTCTTCCATAAAGGGGTCGCAGAATACATGGCACAGATTAATTCTATTTAAACTGAAGTGTCTTGGTTACCCAGCTACATTAGTCTCCCTTCACGGACAATCAAGACCCACAATCATCTTCAGGAGGCAGTTTGTGTTAAAGAGCTGCTGTTTGCTGGAAGGAACATGGTCCATGTGCTTACTAAGCATGCTAAAGGTGTTGTGAAATAAATATTGTCTGTGAGACCTGGACACAGCAATAGGTCACTGCCCAACAGCCTGAGCTTTACCAGGGTTGTGCTGCTGAGTCTGGGGAAGTTAAATCTTCAAAGTCTCACAGACAGTATTATTTTTGCTCTAAATTAATGGTCTCAGTCTAATCCTTATAATTATGTGTTCACAGCATAGCCAAGAGACAGGTGATTTAACTGAGTCTCTGTCCCACTCAGAACAGGCCTTCAGGTCAGAGGGGTATTAATGAGAGAACAGCTGGAGGATGATGAGCTGATCCTGCAGCCTCCAACAGCACTGAATTGACTACAAGGGACTCTACAGAAAATAACTTCCAGCTAATAACTACACCAATCATCTGCAGATGCAGCTGGTATCACAACTGCCAGCACTGCTGTTTGCTCTTGGAGGGGTTGTACCAAAGCCCAGCCCCAGACAAACTCCCCAGTGGTCACTGTGTAGCACAGCACGATGTCTGAAAGGTACAGGAATCAAATTTACATCAGTTTCTTCCAGGGCTGATATCCTGCGCCAGCAGAAGTGGAAAAGGTACTGCTTTGAGAGAGCTTCTCTGATCACTATTCTTGATGTGTGTCCTAGTGGTAGGAAGTAGCAATAATAATAATAATAATAGTAGTAATAATAATAATACCACATACTACAAAGCTACATGTGAAAGGGGAAAAAGCCAAGCATGTTCTGTGGCTGGTACCAGATACCATTTGCATATTAGAAAAAGCATATTAGGCATGTTGGGTGTGTCACACACTGCCTCTTTTCATTCTGAAAGGGATTTCCAGGCATATCCTGAGTATTTTTAACAAAAGTGGATGAAAAACATAATTTATTACAAGTATAGATTTTCCTGTTGTTTATAGAGACAGTTGTGATTTCCTAGCTGCAAGCAAAGGGCATGAGGGTAATAACTGACTTTTAGAAAGAATGTGCATTAGAAAGGGCAATAATCCTTTACTTGGAACTTCTCTTGCTGCTGGAAAGCAGTTGGTTTCATTCTGGCCAGAGCAAAGTTTTCACTGAGATTGGACACATCAAAGCAATGTTACAAAGACCAGACTGCTGATTTCCCCAAAAAACACCCTGCAGATGTTTAAGCAGACATTAACAGAACTATTTCTCAAAAGTCCAGCTACAACTAATTGAATCAAATGGCTGCAAGGAGTTTCATTGCTTGGTGCCCTGATCTTCCCTGAAAATTCTTTGGACAGAGTCCAAGTATGAGAAAGACCTGCAAAACCTGGTAATGTGTCCTTACAGAAACTGGTCCAACACTGCAGGGAAAGGGGAATTCTGGAACGACTGGTAAATGTAAAAGGGATTTCTTTGTCACACTTGCCATCCATACAAATGACTGGGTTACTCAAACTTCTGCCTGTGTCCTTATCCTCTCAGTAAACCTCCCCAGATCAATTGTCACATAGAATAGTCCACACATCTAATTATCTCTTATTCTTCTTCTGACAGGTTTCCATGTCAGTGCATGTGTTCTTAAATAATTTGAAAATTTTCATAAACTGCTTGGACTTGATTCTCTAGCATGCTGTTTCTCAAGAAGAAATTCATCAGTGTGGGTGACTGCATGGGAGCCTAACCTGAAAACTTCCCAGGCTTCCTGAATTCCACTGTCCTGCACATGTTCATTATTACTTCATAGCAGCTATGTCCATATATAGAATGATGAAAGGGTAGTTTTTTAAATAATCTGACTAGAATATTGCTGAAGAAGCAGTGAAGCTTGTGCATTATGAAAAGACAGAACAGGGATGTCTGATCATGTGCAGTGGGGGGATAGGAAATTAATTTTTCAGCACCCTTCAAAAAGTCTATCAGGAGGAAAAGTTATCTTTGAAATATTCTCTTCCTCAGTGGGAAAATGATATATATGTGCAAATCATGGCTTTTCTTGGCTTCTGGTATCACCAGAGTTACCTTTTAAGTAAAGGAACCAGCCCTGCTTTCATTAATTGCAAACATTAAACAACTATGATATTATCTTTTAAAAAAGCTTGGCATTCAAGCTGTACACCTGGAGTGGAGGGCTACCTAATTCAGCCTGCACACATGGATTATGCATCCTACATATAAAATCTTTGATCCATGATAAAACCAACATTTGTTGATCTGTTTTGCAGTGTATCCTGCAATAAATGCTTTTCAATACATGTATTTTATTGTATCTGATGTCTAACTGAAGAGTTTACTGGAAAACACTTGAATGAGTGAACTGAAAAAATGAACAGATATGTTTAAAGCTTCTCAAGAGTCAGAAGTTTCAAATACAATAAAATATTTTACAAGTTGTTGCTGTGGTTCAATTTCCAAGTCTCGGGAGAGCCTACCAAGACAAGGATGTTGGAAAGAGGAGTTTCTTCCTCCAAGCAGGAAAAGAAAGTGGAAATTGAATAAAGTTGTAAAAAAAAAAAAGAAGTGCTCTGGAGTGTTCATCTCTCTCCAGCATCTCCATTGGGATACTTTGAACTCAGTCTCCCACTGACTGTAAGATTTTTTTTTTTTTGACAGAAAATGTCTGGTTATTGGACACTTGTGTCTCATTGGTAAAAAAAAATGGGAAAGTAAAACCTGGCAAACTAGACCCAGAGGTAGGTGAAAAATTTAGCATAAATAATGTTTTGAAAAAAACTGTAATAATAAATCTGTGTTTTAAGATCTGGGGCCTGGGGGAGGGGGAGTGCTTTTTGAAGAGGTCAGTCAAGTACATACAGCCAGAAATCAAGCTTAGGGTCACTGATTGCCTTCACTTAGAAATAGGTCTGAATGTCCTCTATCTTTGAAGTAAGAGAAAATTTACAGTCTTTTTTAAAACAGCTTTTTTCCCTAGAGGCTGCAGGTGGCAAAGGGTGGATTTGTGGTAAGTAAGGAAGGACTGAAAAGAGCCTAGTTTGGGGGTGGGTTTTGGAGGTGTTTTTTTTTTCTTTGTTTTGGGGTTATTTCTTGGTTTTTGGGGCTTTTTTGGGGGGTTGGTTTTTTTTTGTGGGGAGGAATTTTGGGGATTTTTTTGAGGGGAGAGGTTTTCTGTTGTGTGGTTGGGGTTTTTTTGGTCGGTTTGTTTTGTTGTGTGTTTTTTTTTTGTTGTTGTTGTTGGTTGGTTTTGGGGGTGTTTTTGCAGAGCTGAAGAAGATTATGGCAAATACTTGACCTTGCCTATGAGCTGTGAGGCAAAAGCTTGTCTCACAGCTCCCTTGCCCCTCAGTGGCACTCCTCCAATGCACAAAGCTACATTTGTAAAATCACCTCCCTAAGTCAAACTACATATTTGCAATTAAAATAAATTCTTTAAGAAATCAACACTAAATTGCTATAATACAACTGAAGTATTTTGAAAGAGTAGCAGGACTGCCTCATGGTCCAGAAAAGGTGTGAGCAGCTGTTCATTCACTGCAGGTACTTGCTAACTAAGATTACTACATAATTTTGGGGAGAACTGCATAGGGTTCTGCTCAATTTAGTCTTTGTGCTGATGAGTATCAGGGCTGTAGATACATAACAAAACTACTTCATACCTTAGTTACTCTATGGCCAGGTTTGATTTAAGTGTTTTCGACAGCAAGTGGTGCCATCTAAGAGCCAAGACCCTAAAAATATTAGTAGGTGATGACATTTATGTATAGATATAAATATTCATGTGCAATGCACACACATATATCCATACACATCTGTATATGGATAAATGTCTCTTTTGTGATATGGAACCTTGTGCAGGGAGCAGATACATGATTAAACCCTGATGAAGAATTATCAATTCCCTCTTAAAATGGGTACCTGCTCCTGGTGCCTTGTATGACAGTCCATCACTTCCTCTCACCATTCTCCTTCAGTAATTAGAAGTCAAGCTTGCTAATTAGTGCCTGGCACCAAGAAGGGACAAGGTCAAGAAATAAGATCTAAAGTAGGCATCTGCATACAGATGTACTGACACAGAGCAGTGCTTTCATTGAGCTGTTGGTGACAGAATCACAGTTTTTATGGCACATGAACTCCTTCCCCAGTGAGAGAGGCTAAGAATGGTCTGGACAAGAGAACTCAGTGAGGGCTGGGCCAGTTGGCTTTAGCTTTACTGACACTGGTGCAGAGCCAGTTTCTTACACAGCTCTTCGCAGTCCTGCGCAGATGCTGTCATGCACTGATTCTCCTCCTGCCCCAAAACCATTCTTACTTGCTAACACAGCACTCCCATTTTAGATCAGGTTCTTTGTGTCAGGACCAATTGACTATTTGTACTTTTGGGGGCTCCTCAGATGCTTCACTGAGTCTTTTCCAGAGTTGTGCTCCTCTTCTTCCCTCTCCATTATTCAGAATCAAGCAAGGTTTATCAAACTGTGATTGATTACAAATCACTGTGGTGATACAGCTGCACAGAAGATTAATGATGTCAGCCTTAATGACAAGGTTATTTTATAGCAGAATGCCAGCCACATGCACACAGTGTTACAGACTCCAAAAGGAGGCTGGTTTTTCTTAAGCCCAAAACCATACAGTTGCAAGTAGGATGATACCTAATTCCCTGCAATGCAAACACAGTTCAAAGCTTCCAGATAAATTTTAAAGGTACTCATCAGGAGAAAATAGAAAATCTTGGGATGTTTAGTAAAATTATCAATACATCTTAACCCGACCCATCTGAGCTAAAGGTGAAATGCTCTGTTCATCCACGTAAAGTAGCTAAATTAAACCTGACTTTATCTGGATTTGACTACACAGCTGGTGTTGGGGTGCCACGTGTTGCTGGTGCAGAATCACTCATTCATAGTGCCCACAGCATCCTCTATGGCAGCTGATATTATTATTAGCAAGGAGATGATTCTGGAGTGTAAGCAAGTGAGAAAGGCTATTGGGTTAATCTTCAAAGTATTAATAGCATTGGCTTCATGCCTTGGTGATACAAGTTACATATTTTCTAGAAGAGAAAAAAGAAAACACAGCAATATCTCCTTCTTTTAGAACACAAATACATAAATTTTAATCTGAGAAAAATACAAAATGAAACCATGTACAAGTTATGTACAAACCCTTTTTACAGGACAATATATTTTTCACTGGATATTACATATGACAAAGTCAGGTAGATCATTTCTGAGCACCAGCATTTGTTCTCTCTCACCAACCCATGATGTTAAAAGTAAAGTGATGAAGTAGTACTCCTTTTTCTTGATGAACTTTAAAGTTAAGATGCTAGCTGGTTCTCAGTGCACCCCCTCGCCATCTCCACTTCCAAATTGTAACTAATGTAGACATGTGAAACAATCAAAATATATTGTATATATGTATTTGTGTGTATGTGGTTTTTTCTGAAGGAAGAAAATGGTTTCATCAGTCTTGAATCTATAGATATGTGAAAGTTAAAGTAATATCTTTTTTTTCCTTTTTTTTTTCTTTTTTCTTTTTTCTTTTTTTTTTTTTTTTTGCCAGAGGTTAGAGTATTTGCATTGCCTAAGCATGTGTGTCCCAAGCTATAGGACCATGGCAGAAGCAGAGTTTTTTTAACTGCTTGAGATAACTTCTGCTGACATTTTTATTTAGTTCCTACTAGTTATCACCCAGTGAACAAAATGCTCATATGCCACATTTTTTGTTTCTGAAAATCTATGGGTTTTATTACATATATTCAACTGCCTATATGCTGTGTTCTGGGTTGTTTGGTTTTTTTACTTTATAGAGATCTCCTCTAAGATGCATTGACTGCAGCCTTGTCTCAACATCATAAAGGTTCTAATTAGATGCAGTGTTACTTTTTAGCTTCCTAAGTTATATATTGCTCTAAATTAGACTGAAAGTAATAAAATAAATGCTTCATATTTTATATTTTCCTCATTTTCCCTCCCACTCCTCCTTTTGGCAGTTACCAATAATACACCACTGTGCAGAGCAGGCACCTGCACCTCAGAGCAGCAGTCCTGGCTATTCCAGTGGAATTTACCTGTCACACAGACTGCTCCTCAGAGACTGCATGTAGCTCTAGAGCAGAGAGAACCTGTGCAGAATAGATACATTACTGACAGAAATACAGCTCTGATAATGCTGGCACAGAATTATCAATACTGTAGGCTCACAGACTATCCTGGGCAGTGACTACAGCAGAAGAGCTACTACATTCCTTTCGTTATTTCAGATGGGGCTGTAACCCACACCCACTACTATTGCTCAGCATGAAAATACTATAAATAGTATATGGAATATAATGAATTTTAAAAAAACTATTTCCTTTAAGCCTGTGATTATTCAAGAACCTCTAGAATTAAAAAAAATATAATTAAAATTTAAAAGGTGCTTGCTTGTATGTTGGGGATTTCAGTGGTTCAGAATTCATAGAAAGGAAAAAAACAGAAGAATTATAAAGAGTTCTCCTTTCTCTGATTTTTTTGTGCATTTGCCATTGACTTTGACAGATATTCCCAGGCTAATCCACTGTAACATTGGGAACAGATTTCTGTTTTCACTTTGTCACGTTCATCACCTTTCACACACTTGGTTATTTTGTTTAAGCACATTCAAAACTAGAAATGAAATGTGAGACACACACTTCTTTAGGTGCTAAAGAAATTCACAATGATAACAGCTGTAAAAACAAAACACACATACACACACACACACACATTGACCTCAATATGTGTTCATTTCAAATTCATTGGCATCCAGGAGCCCTTAGGAATCCACTCCTTAAAACCATTTAAGCACCTACTCTGTGTTTCAGTTTGAGCCCATGTGAGTCAGCTAGTCCAGGGCAGTTGCTAACATTTTTATGGATTGGCCAGTGAGTGGTCAAACAGTGAAAACACAAATTATTGGCCATTTGAAAATTATTGCTTTTTCTTGGTCATGTATGTTTATGCATCAGTTTATGCAACCAATTATTGCAGTAGCTGCCAGCTGTAATTTAGACACACACCCCCAGCAAAACCTGAATGAGAACACACTATTGTACTTTCTCCTTCTGCTACATGAAGAGTTCAAGAAATGCAAAGTCTTTTTTTCACAGGCCAAAAATAGCCAACCTCATCCTCCAGCACCCAACAATGTAAATTAAAAGGCCGATGCTTTTGCAGTGTCTCCTGTACTGTGCTTGCAAACTACATTTGCCCTTTCCCACCTTTGGCTGAGGCCATTTAGATCTTTTCACATCCAGCTGACCATTCCTGGCCCAGATCAAGGTGTTTGTACTTTCTGTCCCATGTATTCCCTGCTCTTGGGCCATCGAAGCTGATTTGAAAGGCAAGGTGTTAAAATGTCAGTGATAGGTTTAGAACGCTTTTAAAAAGTACAAGGAAATGTTTTCATCTTGTTTTCTACCTATTAGCAAATACATCATATACTGATTTTAGAAGGAACTACACAATCACATGGAGGTGTTAAAATTTGCATTTAGACTATGAGTACCTTCTTTTCTTTATGTCTTAACTTTTGCTGTGCTTGGCATTTGCCACCAAATCTATCAGAGGACAGTTTTATCCTTTTGTCTTAGTGCTCATGGGCTTCAGGAGACAAATTAAAATAATAGCCACGAAACAGAGCAAGCCAGAAGACATTCTGGCCATGTCAGAACGTCAAACATCAGTGCATCTCTCATAAAACTAACCAGGATGGCTGGGCTTTGATCAAACCTGGTGGAAACAGCAGAAACAACTCTTCCATGTGCTACCCTGTAAGTCACATACTTTCTTCTTTTTTGTGTCTTTCTTCACCCCAGTTCATGGAAAATAAAAATGATGACACCACCTTGTGATGATTCTATCAAATACATGCACACCCCCATACATATGTGTGTGTATGAACCCAAAAATACAGTTGTGTGTATGTGCACACCCACAGATATATGTGTGTGCATGTGTGGACATGCATACATGCAAACAGACACACACAGACACACTATTTATCCAACACATGAGTTACCAAAAAACATTCTATAGCCTGTATCAGCACTGCATGCAATCAATGAAAAAAAAAAAAAAGCTAGAAATCCACCCCACTCCTATTTTTTTTTCTTTTTGCCTTCTGAGGAAGGGGTAAAAATTATTGATAAAGACCAAGAACTTATTTCTATTACAGTCATCATATGGTCTGTCAGCTATCACTCATGTCCCTTTCCCAGCCTTTTACCAGCTTTGATGTACTTTCATATATCCATTTATTGGTGCTGGCCTTACTATAATTTTCAGTGGCTGGATATTGAAGATTCCCAACATGTTTTCTATCTGTTCCTCCACCTAATTTCCAAACATCATCCCTGCATCTCTGATTATCAAAAACAGGAGTAAGAAAATAACATTGATTTTGGCTTTTCTACAAATGGTAAACATGGATCCATAACTCTACCTGTTTCTCTCTGTCCTGTTTGCTCTCCGTGGGTGGTGTTGTACCAAACATTGCACATGGAGCCATCTGTGCCAGAAGAGCTTGTCAGTGTGTTCAGGTCTTGTCCTTTATTTACACACAGATAGTAGCATGGGGGGTTGGGGTGTGACAGCTAAACTGCACAGAGACACACACAAACCTTAGCTGAGTAGGGGTGAATATGATAAGGTATAAGATATAATGTTCTATGCCCCTATAGGAAATATCAGTCTTCTGAAGAAAAAAAATTAAAATTCATATGTATTTGGTGAGGTGTGGCACAAGTTTCTCCAATTCTCCTCTACTCAGGACCAGCTTTTTTCATTCTGGTTGTAATACAAATGCAGTTCATAAATGAAAAAGGAGCACTGACTTCCAAGAAAAGGCTTAACATGACCCAATGCAGAACTGGATGTAAATTATAACGTGTCACTAGCTGAAGCAGCATATGTCGGAAGAACTCACTGGAATTATCTTCTCTTTTGGGGACTGTGAAATGCATTAAACATGGATCTAAATAATAATAATGAAAAACTGCTTGTATTGTTTTGTTACTCTGTAGGAGAGTGAAATATTTTAAACAGTCCAATTTTACAGATACTGTATTAACAATTCTCGTTATTGTCTTTGAACAGCTATTCTACAAAATGTAACAACAAAATAGTCACAGTCCAAGAAGTCACTCCAGAATAAAGCCTATTAGGTGTTAGTATGGTTATACTTGTACTGCAGCCAGTGGACAAACATTAAAGCTGAGATAGTTTGGCTTAAATGTTGGATTATATAGTGGACATCATTGTTTTCACAATAAATTCATCATCTGCTTTGTATTTGTTTGATTCACTGATATTTCTCTAATGATAAAAATACCACGGTATGTTTAATTGTGGTGTTTAACAATTCTGCAAAATTACAAAGCCTAAAGTTAACTTGCACAATGAAAATCTGCTGATTTTCCTGATGACTCTGGTTTTGTGGTTTTGGTTTTTGTTTCCATATTAGCACAGCCTTTCCTTTTTTTTCCACACAATTGTGTCAGATGTTGCTTCTTTGAGATAGAGAGAGTTACTCATTAAATCACTTAGAACATAAATGCTTGGGTGGGTAGATACTGCAGCACAGATATGAAACATCACATTTTTGTCTGATGGCTATAAAGCTTGTTGGCAACTTTGTGAAACTGCTGACACAAAAGGCACCTATCAAAGGCCTTTTGCATGTTATCACAATAAATACATTCATCACTTTTATTGTTTTGATTTGGTTATTACTGGACTTTCGTGTGTGGTGTCCCAGCAAAGCAAAAATAAATAAAAGGAAAAAAGCAAACAAAACAAATCCCAACCAGAAAAACAACTGCTAAAATAAGATGTTGCTTATTGTAGGAACTAACTGAGGACAGCATGTGTTGACATTGTAGAGCTGAGACTAAACCAGTTTTTATCTTGATCTGAATTCACCAAAAGGAGATTCAGTGCACCCTAGGCCAGGGTATGAGCTTTCACCAAAGTGCAAGGATCTGCAGCTAAATCTCTACACATACCAGGATGAATTTGTACCATCCCAGACCAACGAAAGGCCATCAGCACTTCTGAAGTGAGGAAGTAACAAAATGTGGTAGATGAGATGGTTTATAATTTATGCTTCCATGCACTCTTTATGCACTCTGGATTAAAGCACTGTAATACATGGCAAAAGAAGAATTGCCAGGCTTGCCTTCCTGAAATTAGCAAGTGCTGATGGCTAAAGGGAAGTGCAATTGCCAGATTTGCCATGTCTAGCAAGTGCTCCCCGTGTCCATGTCCCTGGGCTGGGGTGGTGACATTCCCTGCGCTGTGTCACAGAGTGTTCCCAAGGGTTTCTGTGTGTGGGACTGTGAGAAGGGCAGGGGGCACTGGGGCTTACTGCACCTTCACACAACTGGCAGTCAATGATCTGTATATGTCAATAAAACAAAGGACATTTCAGAAGAATGTTACATGTACAAAAATATGACTTTCAACTCTGAAAATAAATAAGTTCAATTTATTAAGAGCTGGTGTCAATGCTGAACAAAATACACATCTTCTGATAAAGAAACATTTTGGTGAAGTGTAGGTTTTTCCTTCTTTTTTTTTTTTTTTTTTTTTTTTGATTTAATAAAATACACATTGGACCTTTTTTTCCTTTTTGCAAATATACCATTTGTCTCCCTTAATTACATATTCTTATAACTGTGACCATCATTCTCCTTTACGCCAAAGACTGAGGGTTTATTGGTTTGGTTTTTTTTAAAATTCTTAGGAGTCTGGCCACATATGCCATTTTTTTAAGGGAAAATACATAACAATGAAAAAAGAAAAAGAAAAATATATTTTTTCTAATAAATAAAAATAATTTAAAATGCTAGAGGCTATACATGACTTGTTTTGATTATGTTCATTTATAAATGAAAGAGTTTCCAAAATACGTGGAAGCAATATTAAAGGCAGACAAACAAAGATCTGTCTACTTTATTTTCCCATTAAGCGTGCCCTTCTTAACTTCTCCATCAGTGGTTCAGCAAGTAAGAGGAATAAATGTCACATCACCATTCATGAAGTTTGTCAGGCTTTAAAAAAATAGTTCTGGCTTCGAAGGAGTCAACATTCATCTTCAACTTCTCGTATTGGTGGTATCAAGCTGCTTGTCGATTTATATTGATTGATCTGATTGGCCATGTGAGTGCTCATGGGCTTGATCTGAATGTTTCTGGGATAGGCATTATCCGGCTCATCTGTAAACCATTTCTTTTCTGCTAAGGAGCAAAACAGGTAGAGACAGAATAAGGAGGGGAAAAATGAAAGTTTTAATTAGTGAAGCGCAACATACACAGAAACGTTAAAAAAAAAAAAAAAAAAAAAAGAGAAAGAAAAAGGGAGCAGTCAGTAAAGTGTATAGAAAAAAGAGATCAATAGAAGGTGACTTTGACTAACTACTAGCAGTACAGTGCATTAGATTAATACCTCTGAAAATACTGTTGTGAAAGGAGGATGACGCTTGCAGATTTGATAATAGAAGCTAAAGAAAACTGCCAATGTGCTCGTTTGCTTCTTGTGTAAGAGAGCTCTTTTCTTGTGCCCATGCTCAGGTGATTCATTTATTAAAAAAAAAAAAAAGTGATACAAATCAAAGTCTAAACTAAGAAGCCAAGGAGAGCAGCTGGGATAAGGGTAATGCAGAAAAGAACATGAGTCTACACACAGAGTAGCACCTGAAGAGTCAGAGACTTCTCTGAATCATTTCAGCCTTGGGTTGGTGGCTACTGCTGGCCCAGAAATCATGCAGGAGAACTAAAGAACTGTCTGCAGCTGGTGCTAGAATAAAGAGGACTTGTATTCCTGCTGCCAGACTTCAGCCTTGCTGCACAGGGTGGGCATTATATCCCTGCCCTGAAGCACAGGTGCTGGGGCACTGCTGAACTCCAGGGTTTGAAATGGGATGGGGAACACACCAGACACTGCAGGTGATTGTGACTGGGGCTCCAGCTACTCCTGAATGGATTGGTCTTGATAGGTGACAGCAAGGCAAAGCAAGTAAGGACTTAAAGGAAAATCAGAGAGGAAGCTCTTTCTTTTCTATCCTTGATCAATGTCTGCTTCCATGCACACAGGAGGAATTTTATGGTGCAGCTTTAAGGCAGGCTGGGAGCAAAGTGGGAGGATGCTGAGAGGCTGCAGCATTGCAGCCCTTTCCCAGCTGTTCATTATTGTACCAATGTGCTGCACTGCTCCACCGCAGGTATGAACAAAAGCTTCTTAAAATGCACAAAAAAAAAAAAAAATCTGAAATCCTTCATTGGGCAATTTCTGCTGTAATTTCTCAATGACAGGTATGCAACTCTACAAGATAACTTTATTCCAAGACTTGAGAACTCCTGATCTAGTGTGGCTAATGGCAATTAGGTGCACTTGTGCCTTGGCAAGCATTACAGAACAGGGCTCTGTCTCTATTCTTGTCCCCCTTCCCCAAATTCCAGAGGTGGGTGGGCAGAGCAGTGGACACTTCTTCTGGTTTTGGGCATTTCATTATTACATGCAAGGTTCAAAGCCACTCTTACTTGTATGCACTACTTCTCATTCCAATGGGGAATCCAAAATGCTGCAGAACCTTTAGTGCCTCTCTTACAGAACATAAATGGCTACTTTTGCTAACCACTG
>JAOTQP010000304.1:12822541-12876594 GCA_026413545.1 Cichladusa arquata | reverse complement strand
GGGCATTTGATTATTACATGCAAGGTTCAAAGCCACTCTTACTTGTATGCACTACTTCTCATTCCAATGGAGAATCCAAAATGCTGCAGAACCTTTAGTGCCTCTCTTACAGAACATAAATAGCTACTTTTGCTAACCACTGAAATGCTGCAATGTCTGGAATAAGGACAGGAGCAGAAGGAATGCTCATTTTTTAATAAATAAATTCTTCACAATTAGTGAAGCAAAATTCACCTTAGCAACCCAAGGATAGAGCACAAAAGCCCAGGAGGTAAAGGAGAAAAAAAGAAATTGGAAGACTGAGAATAGAGGACAAATACCTGGACATTATTGCACAAAAATAAACAAAGAGCTTTGGAGTTAGTGTCTCTCAAGAAGAAGCTTAATCTTCAGAATTACTGGACTTTTCAGTCACTTTCATGAATAAAAAATTAAAACACTTCCACTTTATATGGATTTTTAGAATTTACATGCTAGACCCCCACTCCCCATTAAAACCTTTGTTACCAGTTCTCATACATTTTTAAAAATTAAATCAATCCCAAAATTATATCACTTACTAGTGGCTTATTACTCAAGGGAAACAACTACTGTATTGTTTTTTTATCATTTTCTTAAATGCTTTTCACTTCTGTTTAAAAATATCCTACTCATTTGTGACCAGACTAAATACCTCCCTGCCCCCTTAAAGTTGCCTGAGTCTGGATGATGTTCAATCTCCCATCTCCCTCTCTCTCACCTATTATAATTAAGTTCCCTTTGATTTGAACAGATTGGACGATAGGAATTCATAATGTTACATCCTGCACACTGAAGCTAACTGATTAAGTGCTTTAAATTATTCTTCCTGACAGAATGATAAAGTTACAATCTGTTCAGAGATGATCTACAGCTTGCCAGACTCCTACCGTTTCTTTCTACATTCATTTATCTTTTTGTCAAGCAGTTAAAAAAAAAAAAAAAAAAAAGCCTCAATTCCATAGATCTTTTAAAGTAATCAGAACATCTGAATTATTAATGACACTTTAAGGGAATGATTCCTGATGGGGGCCGGTTTAAGAAAGGTTGTAGGAAAAAGAAGTCTGGGAATGTGTACACATCAAAATAATTTCAGCTCCATTTAAAAAACCATTTAGTTCAAGTGTGACACATGAACCATTATGCATTTGTGGAAACCAATTTTATGTGATCTACGATTAAACTAACCTTTCAGAGAGGTGTAAAGTGTGATGGTTATCATGTTTTAAAAGCCTTGTGAGATCACATAAACAATTTCAAACTAACAGTTTTCTAATGGTTTGTGTTTAAAATGATTTTGAGGCAAGTTAAGCACCATGAACTTTCATTGCTACCTTCTTTTTTTAACACAGGGTGCAAAAACTTTCCTTACAAACAGAACTTAGTGCAAGTTAATTCAATGTTGTAGCAAGTAAGGGGAGACTTGCATGAGTGCTAAGAATCAGAACTGTGCTGTGTTTCTCAGCAGCCAGTGTAAAGCACTTCAAAATACCCTGCTTTCCCTAAAATTTTCAAAATAAGCTACATATTTATGTGTTAAATTTACAATAAAACTCCTGCATAGGGAGCTGTTCTTTAAAAAGAAACCGCCCAGTCTCTTTTTGCCTTTACCTGGCAAGTAATAAATACAGAACATTAATAATAAATACCAGCAGAAGCTGGTAGATTCTAATTTCTTTTGCTGTTTAGATTTCTTTCTGCCAGTGTTGCAACCTTGATCCAAGCATTATCATCTCCAGTATGCAGTGTTTAGATCCAGCTTTACACCTTTCCTGTTTCTTTCTCCTGTTAAAATTCTCTTTGACACATAACAATTAATCTCCTGTGCAACCATTGACCTCTCTACTTACCTTTGCAATGTGAGCTTTACTCCTGATCTTTACTCTTGCCCACTGTGATATTCTGCTCCCAGTTACTAAATGTCCATCTTGAAGCCCCTGCACACTTTTCAGTCTGTTATGCTATGCTTGCAGCCTGATTTTTGTATGTCGTCCAGAGTCTCAGCACAGATTTTTATCTTTAATATTTACTCTTTCCTTTGGATCAGTTCAGAAACCCCCTTTTAAAAGCCCTTCTATTATGCTATATTCACCAAGCATTTTTAAGTTCTCTGTCACATTCAGTCTCTCTCCTTTTTGGAATATGAATATTGATCCTTACCAGAAGAGTTTCTACATTATAGTGACAATAGGCACAGTTTTTTATCTTATTTTTTCAGAAGCTGCTGAAAAAAGTCCCTGATCTTCCTACGGTACCTGACAGGCTTCTTTTTGACAGCATCATCTGAGAGATGTTGGAACAGCTAAGTAACTGAATGTATCAGAAAGGAGAAAACATTTACTTTCCTCTCAAACATCTATGTTTGTAATGGGCTATCAGCATCAGTGCATCCATGAGGGTTCAAAAGGCTTAATGTTCATATTACAAATAAATAAAAATTAATGTTTTTGTGTAACACTCTCCCCCACAGCATAAAAAAAGGATATAAATAATCAAAGTAAAAAGACCAAAATACAGTTTTCTTCAACTTGTGTAAGACTCCAGCAATTCTCTCCAACAGATCTATTGTACTGGTACTTTAAAATTTATATAATTAATTCTGGACTGAGTAGCAACTTAGAACAAATGTCACTGTGAAACACCCTCTCTTCTAAGCAGAGGCAAAGAAAATACTACCCAAAAGTAACACAAAGATTTTACTAAATTTGTATTCTCACCATAATCCCAGGTTACCTTTCAACTGTTTAAAACATGAATTTTTTTTTGTCTTCTGTGACACTTGCAGTTTCAAATTAGTTTGCATTTTGCATGTATGTGTTTTGAGTTGTGTATGTGATTTTGTGTCTCCTCCCTACATGTAACCATCTTGTTTATAACTAAGCTGAAAATTCCCCCATGTAATTTGTTCCTGTATAAGAAAAAAAAGTAATAAAGTTTCTCCATCCACCTGCTCAGCAATTCTTTGTTTTGAAGATGAGTATTTTGCATGTAGCAGGCAGTAAGAAATTTGCAGTGAAAGAGAGAATAAATTATTTTTGCTATGAAGAACTTTACTCCAGGGCAACTAAAGTTTTGTGACAAAGATAATGTTCTGGACTCGTTCTTAATTTTTTATTTTTTAAACTACTAAAATTCTCAGTTTTGACAAAGGGAATTTCACTGGAAAATGCCTGGCTGTTTCTGTTTAGGTCAATAGGAATCCATGCCAGGAACCTGAAGGTTTGCTAGTATCACCTCCTGACATTGGTGATACTTCTTCACTTTCAAAACTAACCATTCTACTGTGTGCATCTGACCTGGGATAGAACAGGAGATTTCCTCTTACTTTTCAATATAAAAACCAGCATAAAGTTGATTTAAGTATTTCTCTACTTATAATGACCAACCTCCACTAGTATATCCATATCACAAAACCTTCATCACTATAATAAATGATTTGATATATCTGACTATAGTCAGCAGTAGAAACTGTACACAATATTACTAAAAGTCAAAAGTTTTAGAATTCTAACTTCAGGATAGAGAACAGAGGTGGAGTTGACTTCAATGTAATTTGAAGAATTCAGATTTTCACCCATTTAGATATTCCTCTTCTGCTGCTCACAAAGTAGGCAAGTGACTTCTCTAATGTATGCTGTTTATATTTTTTCTATTTGAGCTACACTGTTATACAAATACTACTTTTTTTTTATAAAAATCATTATGTAGGATGTGAAAAGTGGCTTCATATTAACACCCTTCCTTTCTCTGCTAAATGGAAAACAGATAAAACATTAATGGAAAAGCATTTTGGTGTCAAAGCCACAAACATTCTTCCAAAATGTGTAACTGCTCTCAACTATCTTCAATCAATACTGCTGACATAAAAAGATGCTCATGTACATACATGGGGAATAGGAGAGTAGGGAGGGGGAGGGAGGAAAGAAATTGGAATGAGGGTTGGGAAATTAAAGTAATGTCTGCACCACGATAGGCATCTTCATTGAGCAGGAACCTGGGTGTTTACAAAAGGACACGTGCAATCAGAAAGGCAAGCAGATGAGAGGATAAAATAACAAAACAGGATTGAGAAACAGCAGCAGCAGCAGCAGCAGCAGCAGCCAGTTTTACTTCTGGTTTGGTGGGAAAAAAAGGCAAAAGAAAACCAACAAAACAATTAACCAAACAAACAAACCAATAACTGAATAAAGTTTGTAACTATTTTTCTTTTAATTTCACAAGTTTTCACAAGGACAAAGTTATAGAGGGAAACCCACAGCAGTTGCTAGGTCATGCAGAACCATTAATTTTCATACCTTGGCCCATTCTATTCATCCTTGTTGCACTTTAGAAAAAGAAGTAAGCTATGTAAGTTTTACAATGCTTTTAAACTGTCATATTTCTGGTTGAGCACTTTAACTGGCACATCCTTGTAGCAATAAATATTCTCAGGGCAAAACATGATAACTTTCTTTGCAAAAAGGAACGCATGAATTTTTCTTTATGATGAAGAGCAACTGTAATAGTCTCATTTGTAGGGGAGCAACCATAATTTGCAATGTACTTCAGTGATCAGACTTAGAGCTGCTTTTGAATGCATACTCACACATATATACTGTATTCCAATCGTTATGCTCAGCACTGCACAGTGGTATTCTCTGTAGCCCACTTAGATGGTTCCAGGTTTTGTCAGTAAAAGTGCTTGGCTTTATTGTCAATTCACACAGCAAGCAAATCTTCAAAATTATCATGCTTGGGGAAGGGGAAGGTAGAAGACAAAACTAACCATAAAAGCACCTTGGTTGGGTTGGCAGTTACGATGCTAATCATTCCAAATCTAAATATTTTTTCTGTCTGCATGCTTTCTTGCTGGATAGCCAGGGAAGAGGGTGCATGTTTCTGCCCTCCCTACCCTCGGAAACCCTCCATAAACCTAGAGCTAGCTGTATATTTCAAAATATACATTGGCTTCTGAAGTTTAAACCAAGAAAAAAAAAAGAAGTGAAAGCAAGGCTGAAGTATCATTTCTATGGCTGTCTAGGGCAAGCTCCTTTCCACTACTTCATTTAGTTCTGTGCCACAGCATTATTTGGCTACGCACGTCACTGGTGACAATTTGCAGTAACTAAATTCTGGCAAGTGCATGGAACGTGACGCCTCAGCACCCTGAATGTTTCCAACCCAGCCCTCTTGTTCTCCTCATTAACTGTCTGGGGCACAGCACCTTTTCTCCCCAGAGGGGAGAGACTAAAAGGCACTCAGTTGTCTTCCCTGTATTCCTGAATACTGGCATGCACCTGTTGAAAAAAAACAGGTAGATCATGTAGCAAGATTTCTGGAGGTTCTTCACATACTAGGACTCTTATTGGAAGAATTTATGCCAACACTAACTTGGAAAAGTTAAACTACCATCTGGGGAAAGGAACAAAGTCCCTTGAGATCTGATATGTAAGCATAGAAAAATGCTTGCTCTTTTCTGAACATTATTTATTCTGTACATAAGGTGACTAATTCACCTTTTAAAGACATAAAAGTCCCAAGAAGGCAGTTTTTAATGACTTACATCCAATATTTATGATACATATGGCTTTTTATCCCAAATGTCAAAAGTGAAAGAAAATATAGCTATTCATGTGGCAATATAAATAGACAGAATAATAATTTAATATGCAATTAGACTATTTCTAAACTTAAATTAAACCATTGGAGTTTTACAACTTCATGCCCAGACAATTTCAGTGTTAAAGGGAAAATACACCATCTCCAAAAGACTAGTATTTTAGAGAAAGTTCTTAAACAAGCAGAAAAGTCCCTGATATTGCTTTGGTATAAAGCAGATGTGTAGCAATAATCTATACAAAGAGTGTAAGCCCTATATAATATAAGCTCTGAGAGTAAAAAATCAGCAGGGATTTTTTTTTTGCAGGATTTTTGTTTTTTTTTTTTTCAATAGGAGAGTTTTATAAGCTTCAAATAAATGTATCAGCTCCTGTAAATATGAGTATTAAAAAAACCTACTGCAACATACATCAGCACTTCTGCACTAAATGACTTTCTTTGTGTAACTCTGACATCAAGAGCAAGTGTTCACGTTAAATATACTCTATTTTCGGATATGTAGAGTAACTGCAGTGAGTTATTTATGTTTTCAGTGTGCCTATGGGTTTGGAATTCTTTTTTTATTCTCCCCTAGCATCATAAATAACTTTTGGTCCGTCTGCTTTGTTGCTGTTGTGCTTAAGGGTTTTATGGTGGTGAAATAAAAATGACAATCACATGCACACTGTCATACATATGCAAAATATGTGTACAAAAGGGGAGAACTCCACGGGAAAACAGGGAACGTTACTGCTGGAGACATTAACCGGGGAGAATGGGTGGTGAATGCAAGTTTCACACACAGTGGGAGCAGATACACATGTCAAAGTCTATCCTCCTGCACATACTTCTGTTTGTCCCGGGAATCCCTGGTCTTGGTGCGGTTCGGTCGGTTTGCTGTCGATGGGATAGAGTGGACTGATGAGCTCTTCTTGCTGGAAGAATAGGAGGAGTGGGAGGAATGAGAAAGGCTGGCTCGGGACTGGCCAGCGTTGTGGTCAAATTGCATCAAACAGAAGATCAAGTCCGTCGGCACAAGCTCAAATTCATACGGTGGGTTTGTGATAACATAACTGGGAAGAAAGGAAGACAGGAAAAAAGAGATAAAAAGAAAATAGGTTCAGATTTATACTAAAAAAATTCTTCTAGAGTTGTTAGCTCAGGAACATTTAATCAAATTTTTGCATTTCTGTTTGTACCTAATTTTAGCTCACATAATTCTCGTTAGGGTTTAGGACCTTTTTAAGTCAGCTGTCACTTTTTTTTGGTTTTCTGTCAGACAGACATAATGTCTGAGAATGATGTTCTTCAAGTGAATCACATAATGATTTTTCAGAGAAGCCACCATACAAATCATGCTCCTTTCTCTGGCTGCACCATAATGCAATGACTCTAGCAAATATATTTATATATTGACAAAAATCAGTAACATACCCACCAGAAACAGTATTTAAAAGAATGGCTGAAAAGCAGAGAGAGGATAATTTTATACGTAGCTTATTTAAATACATATTTAATACATATTTAAATACATATTGCATTTAAATACATATTTACATAGTTATTAAATATTTAAATACTGTCAATAGAAGAAGGGATATAATTATTGGTTTGGATTGCAACTATAGTTAAAACAAGTTAAGAAAAATACATCAATAACTTTGTAGTGAGGTTAATTTTGTTCATTCACTCCACATGTACATTCATTGCCTCAAAGAGCATTTATAAAGAGAAATCTGCACATCTGAGAATCCAACATTGCCTACTAGGAATCCCAGGCCTGAAATAAAAACTTGCTCAATTTCAAGAATCCCCACCTTCACCTAATGGCCTTTCAGGGCATGAAGGGCTTACAGAGCAGCTGCTAAATTTTTTCACGAATGTGAAAAACAGACTTGAGCAAGGCAATTGGCATCTTCTGTCCAAGCAAGAAATGAGTAAAAATTGAACATGAAGCTCATGACTTCTTTGCAAATTAATTCATTGCTCATAAGAAATCTGCTTAGCTGCTTCAGGGAGAGAAGTCCCTTATTAATCCGACAAATAATCCCAAGTATAGCAACTACAGTGTAAATCTAAACTGCAAATCATTTTTTCTACCCAACTGGTTCAAATTCCTACAGAACAAGGCCTTTGGTGGGCTGCAGTGTTGTTTATTGCCATGTTCACCCAATAACGATGCTTTTTGTAGAGCACGAAACAGTAACAGATGGTAGATTTGTGATACTTCTGGTATGGGTCTGTGTGTGTATTTCTAGGAAGCAGTTAATTAAGACACATTTCAAGCAAGCTGCTAAATGGCCTTCAGTTTGCAAAGATGGAAATGTGTCTGCTCTATTTAAAGCACCAAGGTCAGGCTTGGTGCTACTGAAGTAAAGTGTAGTCTACCAAGAGAAGGGTTTCCATTTACTGGAAGAAATTATGATTACACACAGATGGTACTAATGGGAAGCCCACAGGAGTATTTTTTGAGCATTCAGAAAAAAGACTAGCTACTGTAATTTAAATTATTATCCCACAACTTAGAGCTGATTGATATAAGGAAACTGAAGTCCTTTCCTTGGATCCGAACAGTGCATCATCATAAAGCAAACAAGATAAAGGAACATTCTGAAAATTTAATTTAAAAATTTTGAATAACATTAGCTGACAACTTATGCTGTGATATCTAGCTTATGATTTGAAGTCAGACAAGAATCATCATTAAATCCTCAAGGACGATTGCACAAAAGTGGTGCAAGTTCTTTTTTATGTTTATTACAGGCACTGGGCTCTTCCTTGCTGAGAAGACTGAAAATCAGTGAAGCAGAGATGTTCTAGAAGACCAGACTCACCGTTTAGTGCATTGGCTGGGAGTACTTAGATGTGCATCCCTTAATCGATAAATTCCAAAGCAAAGCATATTGTATGTTTTCAGTGCTTTACAAAATAGATCTCCATAACAACCTCCATCCTAGAGGAAAGACAGGAGATAAAACAAACAAACAAACAAACAAACAAAAAAGAGAACAGCGCATTTTTTCTTTCTTTGCTCAGTTAACACAATGTCAGGGAACAGGTCATTCAGTATGAACTTATTAAAAAAGGCACAATGTATAGACAGCCTTCTGTTTATCTCAAATGAGAGCCTTTTACCCAAGGAAATGGATAATCTAAAGGTTTTATTTCAAGTAAGTAACTATGTAAAGTGATGACTATTGTTTTGGAGAGCCTTGGTCCATGAAACAATGGCAAATTGGAAAGAGTGAGTGATTTGCTTTAAGCTGGAAATACAAATTTTGGTACCAGACCATGCATATTCTACAAATTACATTAACTGTGGTATTAAACTTATTAGTATCTTTGACCCTTTCTTGGCAGCAGCCATACTGTCATCCAGACAAAAAAAAAAAAATCACCAGGAGCACAACAGAAATTAGAGTTTGAAATGTTTAAAAGGATAATAAAATATCGGCTGCTGTAAATAATGACTAAATGTATGATTAGCAAAAAGTAAGTTTAGATTTGCTCATTTGCTATCTAAAATAGTGATTCTTAAGTAATCATGAGAGTTAATGTATTCTGCCTTACAGATGTAGTGCAATTCAGGCTCTGTTGAAACAGCATTTGAAAGATTGGTGCTGCTTATTTTATTTGTGGAAATGTTAAGCTGCATGCCAAAGTGTTTTGATGAGCAGCTAGTCTCAGCTACAACTGGACTGCTACATCAACTGAAAGGTTGTAGGCTTGTGTGTACTGTGTACTCTTGCTGCCCTAATCCTTAAACTGGGATTCCCTGTTATTTCTGTGAAGAAGGATATTCCATTTTTTCTGGACAGACTTGGTGAACACAAGGTTAATTTAAGAAACATCAAAACCTACATCATCGTCAAAGCAGAGTGGGTGCTTTGGGATTCACCTCAAGATTTCAAACCGTGGACCAGAAAACATTTCTAGATACTTCTTTATCTATTTTTATATAATGCACTCTTTTTAAAAGATCATTTATCTATTTGGTTTGGGGTTTTAAAATTTTTTGTTTGCTTGTTTTTTGACTTCACCCTTAGAACGGTGCAGTCAAACAATCAGAAAATTAGGATTTCACAAGAATTTTAGTTCATCAGAAACCAGCAGAAAACAAGCCTTACAACTTTGTTTTCAAGCTAATAAACAGATTTTAAGATCTGGAAGCTCTGTGAAAAATTAAATACGCTTATCAAAACCCAAAAAAGGTGTATCTATACATATTGAATATATTTAGAATTCATTATTGCTGTAATGGTTATATCATCCAAATCAGCTCATCCATCTCTTTAGCTGACAATGAAGAGCCACAGGATTTTCTGTATGATATATGCAGGAAAGGATCCTGGGCAGCCATATAGCTCCTTAAAAAGGTAAAGAGCAAACTTGGCACTCTGTTCTATAAATTTTTAAGCAATCCAAAAGCTCTATTAAATTCAATAATAGAAATTATGTGCTTATTAAGACAGATTTTTCACTCAGTCTGAGAGGAAGCTAATAGAGCACAGACCAGCCTTGGCCCTGCATTTCCCTCATGATCTTACCCCTAGGTCTGCAAATGGCCCATCATACAAAGCCAACTGAGCAACTCGACACCTGTCCCTGTTTGCAAGTGTCTGGGGCGTGCTGTAACCTCCTCTCAATGCATTTTCCTCAGCAATCAGTGCTTCCAGCTCTGGTGTGGCTCCTCCTGTTACCAATGTCCGTATCAGTGTGAGGATATTGTCATTGAAGTATGTCTGCAGAGATAAAAGAAAGCTCTTTAAGCAAACACCATTAAAGTCACAACTGAAGACATCCAAATTACAACTTTTCTGGGTTTCTGCTGTTTAAAGTTCTTGGCTGTCTCTTCAAATAATTTTATATAGAAAGTGAAAAGACAGCAGCCTCCAATTACTCTATTTTCTTCTATCCCATTAGGCTCCTATACTAGATCCGTTCTTTTAAACACCAATTCAGGCTGATTTTTATTAAAGTACAAAAATTTGAATGATTTATGTTTCCTATAATTGGTGTTAGTAGTGATGCAATGACTGCTTTCCTTCTCATCGCCCTCATGTCTAATAATGGGCTTTAGGACATGTAATTGTAAAATTCAGACCACATTTAAAGCTTGCACAGGCTAGATTGCCTTTTTACTCTTGTCACCAATTCGTTGGGGAGCTGCCTTTGTGCTGCAAATGTCATTACTTATTACTGTGGCTGGACTCTAGCAGTCTAACCGATGTATTGTACTAAACATCTTATTACGAGACTTGACAGTGTTCAGACATAAGCATGTATCAATTAAACATCTTGAGTTCATTCCAGATAAATGTATGATGAGTTGGGGATCCTGGTGGTCCTTTTAAAAAACTCTAGGGTATAGGGTAAGTGTGGTTTATTAGGGAAGATTTACTCCACACTGACATTTTGCCAGCATCTGTAGCATTGCTCGTCTGTCAGGCAAACAAAGGGTATTTAAAATATTAATTTAAATCCAGATGAATGACTTTCAAGTTCACTTAAAAGTGTACTGGTATAGCTCAGACATACTCAGTTAAACATCTGCAATGTATTGTACTGGGCAAAAAAAATGTTGAAAAAATAAAAGGAAAGACTGTCACTTTTAAACATCACCAATGTCTGAGGTTTCAGAAGCTTTGCAAGTGCAGGGAACATAAAAGGAAAAAATGTGCTCACTGTAGAGTACACAGGATTGACATTACAGGATTTCTGGATTTTGTTGAATTTAGGACTTAGAACAAATGTCTGTAATCCAACCAAGTAAAAATGAGTGGTGAATTCTCAAACAATGCTTCTTGTCTAAAGATAAGACATTAAAAAAATACTTTTCAATGAAATTCACTGCTCTATCCCTATAATGTAACTGTACTTAATACATGGGTAAACTGAGGAAGAGGTTGAAATATTTTATCCTGAGATCTAAAAGCAGAACTGGCTTCCTATCATGTTACTTTGATATTCTTTCTTTGTATAATGAAACTTCAGTTTCATTGTTTGCTGAAGATGACAGATAAAACAGAAGAAAATGAGTTCTACGCAGCAATGTTTTTCACTTTACATTGAAGTTTCCTAACTTCAAGGTTCTCTGCTTATTTACATAGGCATATATGCCATTCACCTGTTGACTAAATTAAAATGAGAGGAACATATTCTTATTGCTATACATGCCCTAAAGCAAATATTTGCATCTCATCAACTCCAGTTATTTAAGTTAATCTGAGTAAGGCACTACATATTCTAACTACAAAGTGTACTGCAAAGAGTAGTCTGCCCTAAGCAGAGGTTCAGGAAGATTCAGCTAGTCTAAAACAACAGCTAATCTCAAATCAGCTCTTACTTATGTGGATGCACTGGGTAACAATTCAAGTGTAATACTCAAACCTCTCTTAACATATAGAAAAATCAATGTGACCCCTTGCAGGAATGTAAGTCTGGAGCGATTACATGATGTTTAATAGGAATTGCCACTGTGAGAGAGAGAAGACATTCAGGCATGATTGTTTATTTTTCAATTACTTCTTCTTTGATGTCCCTGAGATGAAATCAGAATCGCCCTCTTTGGCAACTCTTCCCACTGTGCTATACCTCTAAGGCAAAGCTAAGACCCTTATTAGCAAAGGAGGCAGCATTTATTGTGGAACCACTGCTTAATTTGGGTTCCACACCATGACTGATGTGGATGGCACCATTTAATCAGATGGATGAGTGCAGCCAAAAGATGTTTCATGGGGTTTTTTTGCAATCAACGGGACAAAAGATCCCAAGTTTCAGGACAAACTGCTGCTCAATTGCATCTGGTCAGAAAATGCCCAACCATAAGCAAGGAAAGATGGGTGAATAGGAAGCTGTAACTTGTCACCTTCTGCTCAATAGGGTTGCTTCCTTCTGTCTGCCCATGCTTTTGATTGTCACAAAAACCAGACTCCTCATTACATCTTGCCAGTTTGGAACTAGGGGAACACTGAAAAGCTGAACTAGCTGATATCCATTTCCTTTGGAATAATAATACACCGAAATTAATTTGAGAGTGATCTTCTACTTGCTCTGTGGGAGGGTACATGGCCTGGATATGCCAGTACTTATAAGAAACTGATCTACAGAATGTCTTTGGAAAGGTGCTGTGGTACTTAAAGTAACAAGGCACTTTCCAGTGATGGAAAAGAATCCCTTTTGTTAAGTGTAACATCAAAACCGAAGAAATACTTGTTTGCTCTTGTCATTAACCAAACCCCACATTGGACACGTGTGTGATATCACTTCAATCAGCATCCAGAATGAGAATAAGAAATAGGTGTATTCTAAACACAGAAAAAAAATGCATCATACACACTGAAACTGGGTAAATAGCAAGGAAATCATGACAGATATCTGAGCTAGCAGTGCCACCTAGCCCTTGCTTTGGAATTGTAGTGCAGCTCTTTCAAATGTTTCAAGGATGCTTTCCCATTTGTTCAATCATTTTTTAAAGTATAATTACCAGAGTGCTTATGTTTTGCAGTTAATGCTGTCGTGTCTTTTAAATGACTTGGTCTTCTACAGAAAATTTAACTGAAAATTAGCACATCTTTTAATAAAATTGCTTTAACTTTAATAGCACTTTGCCTTTCATTTATAATTATACTAAAATTGTCATTTTTCAAGTTATATCTGCCTTTTTTGTGTTTGCTAGTGGGTTTTAAAATTAATTTCTTTTAAGAAGACTCCTCCTACTCCACTACATGTGGTTTTTAACCTCACTTTCAAACAAATATTTAAACTTGCTTTTCTATTTCAGTTGGAGGAATAATATATATCCAGACCTGAGGAACGACTGAGCTAACATCAGTAATTCATACCAATAACAAATGGACCTTTGAGACAGAACCAACAGCAGAAAATAAATAATGGCATTTCACCATTTGAAAATCTATTAATTCTTAAACTATTGTCCAAACTTTCAAGAGGTTTGGGACATTTTAAGTTACAAGACGCTGGTTAGTAATTCTCTGAACAGACCTGCATGAAAAATTGTGCTATGTTCATATCAAAGATTAGAACAGTTTCTTTTCTGCATAAATAAGACTGTGAGGATCCCCTACGGAGAACTTTTGAGTAAGGGATATAGTGAAAAGTTATTTTTAACTGTTTTAATTATTTTCTTCCATTCTGTACTTTTGTTTATACGAAGAAAAAGTAGGATTTGGTAATACAGAAAACAATCAAGACCTAAAGTTCCAGCACAAGCAAATGAATTGCAGGGTAGCAAATGTTAAATGCTATCACCTGGTGCTGGAGATCCTTGCCTCAACAGCACCTGGGGTCTGTGGCACTGGTAGGTGTGGGAGGGATGCCAGCCTGCCACAACTTCTGCCCTTCTCCTGTCTGCAGTGCCAAAAGGAGTAACAGAGAAGCTTTCAGGCCAACTGTTCAAACTTTTGAAGGTACTGTGTGTTGATAAAACTGCTTCCTTGAATCTACATGATTTTATGGAACAGCTATCTCAACGAGACCCAGAAAGAAGTACTTCTGCTCAAATATTTGCTCCTTTGACTATCCTATGCCATGTAAGTTTTCTATAGCTGAAGATAATATTTTTAAAAACCAGTTACATAATCTACAAGATGCATCCACTCCCACACTTTATAGTTACATTTTACTTGGTGGTGAAAGCATGCTCTGCTTTCCAGAGGTGGTGCTGCCTTGAGACTGACAGACAATGTGTATTATTTCCCTGGTTTTGCATATGCTACAACAAAATAAGTATTAATGTATCATTTAGGTACCTGATGGCAGTAGATGTCTCTTCAAAGACGTAATAATGATTAGCTGGAGCATTTTAACAATAGCCTCTGCCACAGTTAAAACATGTGAACCAAGCCCAGAGCCTTCCCACAGAGCACAGCAAGGCTCTTGAACCAAACCTGGAGAGACCACTGCTACCAACTCATCAAAAACACAATGCAGGTTTTGAATTTGTTATTGTCCTCTGAGCAATGGTGCTTGAGCTCCTGCACTGTGAATCCTTGCCTTTGCTGCAAAGCCAAACTGTGTAGATGACCAGTACATAGCACTTTGAAAACTAATCTACATTAAGCCTTTTACCTTTGAAACAAGGAAATAACCGACAATTTCAAATTTAAAATGTCCAGTACTGTCATCTTATAGGAAATCATGCTAAACTAGCAGAATGTAAAGATCTTCAGCACTCAGACATGAATTAGAAAGTTACCACATTTTCTAATCTGTGATTCATGAGTTGGGTTTAATGCATTACTTCAATAGTAATAAAACTATAAAAAATAGAAGAATAACTTAACACTGATTAATACTGTAGAATTATTATTATTATCCAATAACTGAATACTTAAGCAAATTATTTTAAATATATTTGTAGCTCTTTTCCCTATACTCACATCTATTCAAATGACCCACAGGTCAGAAATAATAGTGTATGCATGACTTTCTAAACTTTCTTGCACTTGTTTTACTACAAAACCCCACTATTGTGGGAAGAGATTCATTCCTAAAGGAGCAGTTCATGTACATTTGCATTGTACACTATATAAGGAATTTTCATTACTACAGAGATATCAACAGATATCATAAATTGGAATTTTCCTATCAAAAACCAGCAGTAAAACCCACTAAATCACTAAGTAGATAGAATAATGAACTATATACTTGTCTCCAAGTGAGCTGGCAAAGGACAGAGAGTGCACATTGTATACTTCTTACAGAATTCCTGTGCAATTAATAGGACTGCAGATCTCACATTTAACTAGGATTTGGGGTTCAATTTGCCCATACTGGCAAGTATGAAGTTAGACACATTAAATAGAAGATGTTTGCTAAAGGCAAGTGTACTATAGGAAAAAAAGAAAATAAAGGTAAGAGATAACATAGTGAAAATAGATTACTTTGTGTGAGAAACACTCTTCTTGAAGAAGTGAAAGGAGAACACACCTTCCTCATGAGAATATGGATAGTTAAGGGAAAACATCTCACACATTTTACAGTTTCTGAAGGGTCAGGAAGAATTGTACTTTTCCAACTCCTTGCTGGGCCTTTGAGGAATAAAGAGAAAATAACACTGCCACTGATGAGAAAACTCGTGAAAGAAAAGACAGGGTAGTGAACAATTCTAACTGACTGAATCCTTGGCTTGTCTTCTTGATTAGTATTTTTTTAAGTACAGAATTTTCTACTCTTGTTATCACATTTCTCTGGCTTCAGCCTGCATTGTCTCTGACACATAACTTGACCACTTAGATGTGAAAATGTTTAGAAAAGGAATTGTTATAGTACAGAACTGCAAAAACAGAGGGGCATGGTGTCCAAAACTAAGTTACTAAAAGCTAGCAATAACTAAAATCATTAAAATTTCTGAAGAGGCATGCTGTACCTATTTTTCATGACATTGCTATTATTTACTTGAGACATCTTTGCATAAGGAAGAAATTACGTCCACAGTATCTCACTCTCTGTCTCTGGCAATGCCAGTGGCAACCAGAAGGATTAACCCTACTTTTTTCTTGATTTTGAAGTGCCCTACTGAGCAATACATTCAGAGACATTGACTTAGATAATAATGGGAGCAGATAAACAGCTCTAAGTAACATTTGGAACTCTCATGTTAAATTATTCCCATTTATAAAATGAATATGCTAAAAAATTTAAAGAGATTTTAATTAGAGAAGGTACAGTCTTTAGGGGTCCTTGCTTAGGTTTTTTTGAATGTCACACCTACAAAATACTGTAAACAGCTATCAAGAAAAGCATTTTCTGAGGTTATTGAAAACTCCTAGGGCATTAGAATAAAACTTTATCTGTGTAGACTCATTTATCTGTGGATAGAGCATATGAAAAATACAGTAGGGAAAACTACAAAATACAGGTACATAAATATGAAATCCAAATAAAATAATAAATCATCAAGATCACTATGAATTCTCCTTAAAAGAAAAAAGTTTCATTCTGAATTCAGGTGAAGGTCAGACCTGGCTCCTTTAGAGAAACTCACCTGCTCACGTAAGCGTTATTTGGGGTCTACAACAGATCTGTCCCAGCACTATGGGACTTTATTCCACGAGCTCAGAAAGCCCACGCTCAGATTTTAGAAAGTCTACTTCCTTGCTGTATCTAGCAGAGTTTAAGGTCCCTCTGAAAGAAGTGTAGCTCACAAAGAACAAGACTGGCTTGAAAACTTAGCCAACATGAGGAGGATAAGAAGGAGCATGACTGAGGGGTTTGCTTCAGAACTGCTGCAAAACAAAAGCCCCAGTGTAGACATAACCAAAGGCCACCATCTGCAGTTTCTGGCAAGCAATGAAGTTTTGATTCACCAGAAAATTCATACGAAAAAGAGAGGATAACCTCTCTTCACACAGATAGAGTTCATGAGATGTGTACAATGGCTTTCATGGAGTTCTCTCAGTGTCCCCCAGCACTCATACTCAGAGCATTGCTCACAGCTACAGGAAATTAAAAGCTCAAAACACAGTTGGTGCTGTCTGACAAGAATGGTGAGCACAGGGACTGACACACTGCATTTGGGATTTAAGGCGGAATGGACAACTTTTTTTTGGAAACCACGATCCTTAAAACCTGACATGAGACTGTTTCCTTATAAAATTGTGGACTCATGGAAGTCCTAGATATCTCAGTTATGGTCTCTGTGTCCAACTAAGAAAATAACTGAGCTTAGGTTCCAAAATTCTCTTGACAGCTAAGAAAAAAAGCATCTTCTCCTCCCTACCTGTGGCAAAGATTCTACACTTTCACACTGTTTCACAATAAGTCTGACGGAAGGGAATGAAGAAGATTTGTTTGCTTACTGCGCTCATGAGGGAGTCCAGCACGCTGACAGCAAATGCGGTTCCACATGCAAAGGGCTGCGTGAGGTACAGCTCTGTGTCGGGATCATCATCATCATCTTGGTCCAAGAACTGAACATTTGAATCATTTACTGCAAATAACAATAGTAATATTAAGAGTAAAATCAAAAGGTGTTTCTGGGTCACCAGCATGTGACCTTACACATCACACAGCCAAATAAAAAGAAACGGCATGTGTCTGGAAACACAGACTTGTGTCTTTGACGTCACTGAAAATGAAACCAGGATGGATGTGAAAATGTGCATTTAAAAATCTGTTGCTCATTATCGTGCTTGTAAGAGGTGACACTCTTGTTCTTGACAGGTTCCTATCCCTTTCCTGTAAAGCAGCTTCGTGGCACCACTGCCTGTGCTCAAAATGAGATACATTATGGTCTCGTATATTGAGACAATCTTGGTATGTTGGTGGGGTACAGTGGCTGAGACTGTATGCATGCATAGTGAACTGTTATCACAAGATACAAAGTTAGAACCCTGTTGTAAAATAAAGGCTGTCAATAAAACTCTGATGTAGCCCACAGGCATCTGTTAGATGTAATGTTGTGATTCTTGCTGGAGTGGTGTTAATGCACTTACAGCTCAAAAGAGGATAAACTGTCCCTTTAACATGCATCTATCTGAATGAATGAGCAGTTATTCTCTTGCAGCACTGCCTTTTGTTCAAATATTTGTCTCTATAACTTCACTTTCTCCGCCACGAATTCTACATTAGCCAGTGTGAAAAAGAACCTACATCGGGCTGTTTTAGAGAAAAGCCCAAATAAAGTAGTATTTGTCATTTTGACTTTGTCTAGCATTTCATTGTCACAGTTAAGCTCTCTGCCTCCAACTCATTCCAACTAAAAATAGTTGTTTCCTTGAGATCAGTGTATCAAGTGGATCATATTTCACGAAATATTTCATTTCCATATTAGTCTCCCTCAGGCATGAAAGCACAGACTGCTTAGCTATGCCACTGAAATACCCTTCAACTTACTAAATGACAAATTAATTTCAGTTTCCATGCAAGAAAGGGAAATGAAAAACTTTCTGAGCACTTGAAACTGCACACACTGACTATATCCCTATTCCCCATGTGAATACATCTCTTGAGCCAACCCAACAAAATTTGAAAATAACATGAGAACTGCTGTTAACTTGATCAGATTTCAGCTCTGGACTTCTTAAGTAAGAAAATCTTCTGCCTGCCATTTTGATCTTCCTTCTCGTACAGTTTCAATCCTTCCCATATAGTTTTCTTGTACATCCACTCCTTTTCCAAACTCTCTATACTACTGTGCTTGCTATGTTTAGCTTACAAAAAATGAATTACTGCAGATAAAGCCTCATGAGATAGCTGTCTAAATGAGATGAAGACAGAAATTAAAATTCTTGCTTTTGCACTCCCTGATGCAATTGTTAAAACATAACACTTTAGTACTGTAATAAGAGAAATGTTCTGCCCTGGGAATCAGAAGACTTTCACCCAAAGAAACACCAGGATCCACAATACTTCTTTCTTTAGTACAATACCTACCAACTTAACCTCCAGATTCTTAAGCAATATAGGATTTGAAAGCCTGCTGTATAATTTCAAAATGTGCTTTTTGAACAGCTTGTACCTCAGTTTAATTTCTAGCTGAGAGCAGTACTATTTACAGTAGCATTATTTTTCCACTTCCATCTGGCAGACTAACACTTGACTTAGACACCGTGCTAGCCATGTGTGGGGTCAGTTCCTGAGCTACTACAAATCTATTGTGAATTCTGCAGGTGTGTGTTTATCCTCAGTAGGTTTATCTTCCTGATGCCAATTAGCACACTGGGATTTGTGGGCCAGGAGAGCTGGGTTTGGACGGGTGGTGCTGTGCCATAGGGAAAAGCTCATCAAACGCTGCTCCAAAGGCTGGTGAGAGCACTCTGTGTTGAGAGGGAACCACGCAGAAGCTGGGCTGCTTCTCTACAGCTTCAAAACCTGAGATTCTGAGAAAAAGCCTACTCTACAAAATAAACAAAAAAACAGCTCGAGGGAAGGTATGATGCTTGAGGTTTTTTTCTGGTATCTTTTACTTCTTCTTGGACTTCCTGTGAAAAGCTGCTAAGGCATGTCCACCAAATTGACAACAGGCTGAAGTAACAAAAAAGAAAGAGAAAGAAGAGAGAAAAGGAGAGAAAAATTGGTGGAGGAGAGTGAGGGCCAGGGAGGTGGGGACTCAGGCCAAAAAAAATGAATTGGTGAGGAGGTGCTATGGAAACAGCCAGCAGGTCAGACGAGTGTGATCAAAGGTTTACTGATGCTGCGTGAAAAAAAAAAATCATTAAGAAAGACCAGAACAAGACAGTCAATTTCAACCAGAACCACAAATAAAACACATTCAAAGCAGTGCCATGAGGGTAGCCCCTCTGATACAGCCAGATAAATAAAGGAAAAGCTGATGACAGTAAGAACAACAACAACAGAAAATAAGACAGTGATGTGAAGGAAAAAGGCACTTCTTACCCAGTTCAGTTATCATTAGAATGTGGGTTCCACTGTTTTTTTCCTGACTGATTGAAACCAAAGGCAGAAGTTTGCCAGGCTTAGCTAGTAAGTAAAGTATTTAGGGGGGAAAGAAAGTACAGAAAGAGAATAAAGTAAGGGAAAAAGACAGGTAAGGCTCTAAAAAATAAAACTGAAAAAGAAAACAGAAGGACAAAGGACCACAAATCAAGTTTGTATTTGCCATGAAAAAAACAGAACAGCTTCTGCACTTCACATCACACCACTTGACAACATAAATACCCACAGCTAGAGTGGAAATCAGAGTCTAGTTACCTACCATCATTGTATTCTCAGGAGTGAAATATCTCATACTATTACACAGAGTTTGGTTACACATGATTAAACAGTTTTGGACCATGAAGAAATAAACAAATGGCCTCTTACAATTGATTAAACGCACAGGAAATATCTGCTTATACTTACTCTAGCCTTTTTCCTTTTCTAACCTTAGCCCAAAGACCCCTGCTTGTTTGTTACACTATGCAAAAAGCATCTTGTCTGATAGAATATTTATTTAAGAAAATGGAGAAAACCCAAAGGAGGGAAATATATTTCAGTTATTCAAATAAAGTGAACCAACTGTTACTAAACTTTCTTTAGAGAGAGTAATTCAAAACAGTTATCAAAAGAGAAAACATAACAGTGTAAGAGTAACAAGGAAAGTGGGAAAAAGACATGGGAATGTAAATGGAAGGATAAATGCTAGCTTTCCTTACCTAGCTCTGTTATAATAGGGATGTTGGCTCCTGTTGTAATGGAGGGTTGACGTAAAAGGCCATGGACTGGACTGTTGTCTGGAGACGTCCTATCCATCCCAGGGGGTGTAAAGCCTAAAAGGAAATAAAAGAAAAGAAGAGAGAAAATAGAGAAAGTTCACAGAGGACAAACTACAGTAAAAAAAAATACAACAAAACATCGAGGCAAACACCTTTCCTTTAACAGCAGTAAGAGTAGTGTTTGTAAATGGTTGTACAACCATGAGAAACAAACTGCTTCCCTTAGCCAGTTTTAAGTTTGATCAGAAATCAAGATTTAAGATTATCTAACTGTTTTCCAAGAGCACTACCACCCAGACATGGTAGGGTTTTTGTAATTTTCATGTGTACCATTTATAATATGCATTTCTATGAGGATTACAATTGTAGGAATACTGGGATGGACGTGTCCATTCTAAAAAACAAAACAGGATGAAAGGAAACAGACACAGGTTTTCAAATGGTATTTGAGAGGATTGCTTGAAAAGAACTGGAAAGAGTGACAACTTGAAAGAAACAAAGGTGGGAGAAGAAACATGTTGGAAAAAAAAAAAAAATCTGGAGACCAGCAACATTCACCTTTAAAAAAGACTGTCTTCAACCAGATTCTCTACAGCTTGAAATGGAGCTCTTGACATTGAGTGTTTATATTTTTTTTTTTCTTTAAACAAATACACCCAGGCAAAATCTTTTGGAGTTTGATTGTTAAGTACTGAAAAATAAGTAGCTATACAAAAGCCCATGTAACAGCAGGACTGGAAATTCACCACTGAGACTAATGCATTCCATCTCTCTTGCCCAGCAAAGCTACAGAAAACATAGGAATCCTCATTTAATGTCATTGCAGAAGTGATGGTGAAGCTAGGAAGTAACTTTATGGTTTCATATAGGCCAATATCAAGGCAGCATTTTTAGACAAATATTTGTCTGCTAGGAATAAAATTGAGCCAAGCTTACTTAAAACTACACTAAAAAAAAAAAAAAAAGCGCCTTCTTTTTTTTTTTTTTTGGCCATATTATCACCAAGTTCTTTGACTTCACATCTGATAGCCAGGAACAGATTTTTTTGTCCTTTGTCACTAGTTCTGAATTCTCCATACACTTATTCTCAACTAATCACAGCCAAATTAATTCCTTCACCTGTTGCTGAACTCAGAGGAAGATGATATGATATTATCTACCTTACTTTTCTTCAATTTGGGGACCAATTTACAAACCAGGAAATCTCTAAACTAAATTGCAGTTGTTAGCATATCATCCTGGTTTTATATTGCCTAAAGAACTTACAGTTCTCTTCCAGTGACAATTATACCACTTTTAAACTGCCCCTAAACTATAAGGATCACTATATCTGGGCTTCTTGATTTAATGGGATTTAGTTTTCTTTCCATTCATCTGTCCCTATGTTTTGTCTCTATCACTTATATAATATACAGGCAATAAAACTAGAATCACTGGGAAGAGACTTTCTTAGTTCTGCAGAAGGTACTGGTATGAATTTTATTCTGACTGTCAAAGAAAACTAGATGCAACAGTTTAAAAAGGGAGTGAAAACTCTACAAAGAAATTCCTCAGGAGAAAAGAAATGGATATGATATCTTCAACAGGCTTGCAAGACAAAAGCATTGTCATAGAGAAACCTAAGTCATTAAAGCAGTTCTATATAATATTACCAGAGGATAGAAAACCTTTAGAAAGCGTATTTCTTAGAGGCAATCGGAAATGTTAACAGTCAGCCATGTAACAGCACCTGTTGTGCTGAACTCAACAACACCAGCTTGGTGACACAGAGCTGCAGTCCCAGCCAGTTTGGGCTTGCAGATGTTTCCTTGTATCTGGCACTATGACTGAGAGCTGTTTTGGCACTTTGAATGTTTACCTCTTCATGGCAGCGGCTGAGACTCCTCAGGCTCACCAACTGAGTCTGACAGAGCTCCTTCAGTCACCACCTCATAAGTCACAGGTAACACTGACACTCTCACAACAGCAGAAAAATTAAAGTGGGGCTCCATGGGGAGGAAATGCTATGTGAGGACAGGTGGGTGCTAGTGTGACACCTCCTTCTGCAGCAGGATCCAGTGTTTTAAGTCTTTTATTCTGTTATGGAATGAATTCTTTAGGAGATGAAAGATACAGCCTTTGTCACATTAGAAAAAGCTCAGGGAGCTGCAGACTCCTTGAGCAGTAGAGATGGCAGGCCCAGTTGGGTCCCCTGCTGAATTACAAGTCAAACTGGCAACAGCAAGACTTTTCATGCTCACTTGTCTACGAGTAAATAAAACTAATATTGTTCTCATGCACTCGAGGGATTGTACTATCCCTAGCATCCCTAGAGGCTCTGCTTCTCCCTTTTTTCCTGAAGCTTTTCTCCCCCATCTCAGGATGCACCACCTAGTGCGCCTCCTAGTGAATCAGGCCCTTCAGGTGGTAGGAGCACAGCAGCACTTCCCTACAAAAAAAGCAAACTGAAGTAAGTTAGTGTAACTCATCTAAATGTGCAAGCTCGTCTTGCCTCCCCTTCACTGCAATGTGCACACACACAGAGACACCACACTCTCCATCAAAGGCCATTTGTAGCCACCTCTCTAACCCTTAGAATATTTGTCTTCCTGGGATGGTGTCAGAAGATTGAAGTAAATGTGGCATTTTTGTTAGACACAGACTGTCAGAAGCTCTGTAATTGCACACTGCACACATAGTGCGTTCAGTCTGAAATGCAGGAAGCATGTTAAAGGGATTGTGTTTTCTCCTTGAATGAAAAATAGACTCGTGCCTTAATATTTTTCATCCTACTGTCTTGAAAGATGTGAAGAGTATCTGATAATTTAATTTCCTTGCTCATGCTTAATTCAGACACTTCTAGAAATTTACTTTTAGGAAATAAAAATCTTGGAGTATTTTCAGGGAAAGGAAAACTGGCATATTTGGGGATTTTGTGTGCTTATACTTGGAGTCACAAGCCGTCGAACACCTTCAGGACACATTCCTGCTCCCAAGTCACAAACTAATTTCCATACACAGGCTATTTTTTTCCTCCAGAAGAGAAAACAAACAAAAAAAAAAAGGTGCAGGAAACTAACCTGCTTTATCAGAATTTTCATTTAAAGGCATGAAAAACTACAAGTGACAGCTGTGCAGATTCAGTGAATGTGACATTTTTGAATTTCTTCAACTTGACAAGTAAACACCTTAAATCGGTAATGCTATATGCATAATACATGACCTGTATTTTGACATCCATCATCAAATGCTGACTTGAGAAAATACAGGTTTGTACGTCAAGGAATAGCACCCATAAAGCAGGGAGAAATTCAGGTCACAGGGTATTAGGAAAACTCTATTTCATTACAGAAGCTGAAACAAGCTAAGGCATCAGATTTAAGATCCATTTTCAGCTGTGAAAAGATTCAATTCCTCTGCACAGAGCATTCATTTAGAAATGACATGCTCTCCTCACAGCCTCTTTTCATTTTCCTTTTCATATTCCATTTTCTCCTTCAGTCCCCAAACCTTGTTCCATTAATGCTCATAAAAATCATAAAACAGGGCAGATAGTTGTGATCTTACAAACACAGCATCTCCTTGTTCTGCAAACAACTGAGGGAGCTCTGGCTACAACTGCTTAACAGGAGCAACCTCTACAGTAAAACTCATGTGCCTGTGCAAGCCTGAGCACAGTGCCTGTGGAAGGAAATGCAGTGACAGTGGGGGGACTTCCAGAGAAGGGAATTCTCTTTGCCAACAATTAGGGGTAAAGCAAAATCATATCAGTTCCAGCAGTCACTGAATCCAGTACTAAACTGCTGTACTGGCTGAGTGGTTGACTTTGTATCACTTGAATTTTGGATTTTTGTGGCTTGTTTTCATTTTCCTCACTTATTAAACTGGATTTACCTCAGGCCATGAGCTTTTTTCTCACTGTGGGACCTAATTGTCAGTCACAGTCAACCCACGACCATTGGCTACAGTGATAATCACTACAACATCGAGCTACAGAATCATTTAGGTTCAAAGTGACCTTTAAAATCATCAAGGGCAGCCACTAACCCAGCACTACCAAGTCCACCACCAAACTATGTCACTAAGTGTCACATCTAAATGTCTCCTAAATACCTCCAGGGTGATGGTGACTGCTACACTTCCCTGGGCAGCCTGTTCCAAGGCCTGATGACCCTTAGAGTGAAGACATTTTCACAAATATCCAATCCAAACCTCCCCTGGCACACCTTGAGCCATTTCCTTTTGTCCTTTCACTTACTACCATGGAGAAGAGCCCTGGGACGCCCAGCTCACTACAACCTCCTTTCAGGTAGCTGGAGACAGCAGTAAGGTCTCCTTTATCAAAATGAGGAAGCTTCAATAGGAGGCAGCCCACCCCTGTGTGCCTCTGAAACAACTTGCTGCCAAGCAGTGGAATAAGAATATCATGGCTCTGAGAGCAACAGAGGTTTTGGGCTCCTGACATGCTCCACATCAGGGAGGCCTGGCAGTCAGCAGTCACTGCTTCTCTCCTGGCAGTAGCCTCCCTCCCTGAGAGGCAGGGACTCCCATGTCCTAACTTCTGCCCTGAAGGAGTATGAGCCTCCTGCAGTTCTCTGCAGAAAGCTCATGATTGCTCAATGTCTCGATTCTGAGCAAAGATCATTTCCCAGCTCCCTCTAAGGTACTATTGCTCACAGAAGTAGGTGAAAAATATCAGAGGCAAAAATCTAAGTCTCAGAGATGTTCTCATCTTTGTGGAAAGAGAACACAGGGGAAACTTCCTCCCTAAGAGGAGACAAGCTCTTTTAACCAGGGGATGCAGTTGCTCCTCTTCTCTGAGCTCAGCATGGCCAGGTGGCTACAAAACCTCACTGTCCCTTACCAAACACCACCTCCAAAGGGATGAGCAGCACTGGCTCGTGAGCTCTGTGCCTGAGCCAGGCTGAGCCGTGGTGCTCCCAGGGAGGCACTGACTGTGTCTCAGCACTAACAGGCAGGTGATCTAAGATCCACAGTGGCACTGAAAAGAGGTTCAAAATCAAGGAATGCAGGCATGGCTAAACATGCCTTCTTTCCACTGAAAGCAACACTCTGCTTATGTGTGAGCAACTGGCCTGACAGTCAAATGATCTGCTGATTGTGCTGGCCACAAACCACTAATTTTTGTTTCTTTGCAGGTCACTTGACTGAGTAATGTCTCACAGAATGCAGGAAAGTTTGCTCTTCATAGCAGTAAATATATTCTTAATGTTTACGGAGGGGACCAATAAAGGTTCACTGGGGTTTTAGCGTAGAAGGAAATTTGTCTTGTGGATGTGCACTGCTTCTGTTCCACTGACTCCACCAAGACCCAGATGGGCATATTCTCAAAAATGGATTTTTATGCTACATTTATAAGATATCTTCTGTTCTTAGGGACCATAATGGATCCTTTATGATTCTCTTTCTCTTTTTCTCTGTCCCCTTCTTCTTTGCCTCTCTTCCTTCTCAAAGATATTTTCCAAGACATTTTACTACACTGGAGCTCTGTGCATGCAGAAGGCACTATCCCAAACTAAAAACCCATTTGGCAGACCTAAAGGTTGTGGCCTTGTTATCAAAGCACCTTATAAATTGATAGTGCCCTTTAAATAATGCTATTTTAGGGAAAGATGTCATAGCATTCACTGGGTGATATATGCACCAAACTCCTCAAATATAATTTAAAAAGCATATACACATTCAGCTACCTCTGGTTCACCTAAGGAATATGAGACAACAATAATATTTTGAGCATATATGAATAACACATAAGTGGTGAACTGCCAAACACACCCCCAATAAGTCATCATGCAGAAATACGAAACAAGTATTTTCATTAAGTAGAGCCAGCCAAAAAGAAATAATTCTCAAGAAGGACCTCACAGTTGTATCCCTTTGCTACTGTTTGCTGACAATGTCATTAACATTCCTGTGAATTCAATTGAATGATAGACTATACCTGTTATTCTCTGAAGTAGTGCCCTTGGGTACACCTGGAAAGTTCAGCAGCAGTCATGCAGCTAAAGAGCTGCTGACATTCATGGGAATCTGTTACAGCCATTCAATTTAGAAACAATTCTAGCTTCAGTGTCCCATGGGGTCTGAGACAGAGAGCTTAGTTTGGCCTGAGAACCTGGAAATCCTAAATTCTGGCTTCAGTTCTGACTTTTACTGCGATTTGTGCTGAAGATCTAATAATATCTTGGAGATTATCACTAAAGGTCTGGAAAAGAAGAGGAATGTGGGAGACCAGATGTGACTACATAAGCTCCCAGCTCTCTCAGAAAGAAACAGCATCTCCAAAGATGCTCCAGGCCCAAACATAGGCCAAAGTGGAGGCTGAAGAAGAATGTTTTTCTCAACTCTAGCAACCCTCCAATGCTTGGGTACTGGAACAACACCTGGAGCTTTGAACTCAGAGATAATGTCACAGAGACCCAGCTGTCACCTTCCTGACAAGAAAGTGCTCTTCTCTAACATCTCTTCATTCACTTTTTGCTGAATTACAGAAACCTGCAGCAAAAATGTCCAGATCAAAGCTCTACTGGAAGCACAGGGCAGTGGGATCAATGCTAGTTTCTGCTCCCCAAAGTGTGAGATCCATCTCTGGATGAGTTAGTGGCCCCATGTGCTGAAAGTGTAAATGATTTATAGGTCTGCTGGTTCTTGGGCTGCTCTAACAAGGTAGGATTAAGCTGTAAAAACAAAGATCAAGAGAAGGATTGGAGTTTCATCATCTTGAGGTCTAGCATTGAATCACACCACATTGATTCCATTTCAATTGTGAACAGCATAATATATTAGAAAAGCATAATATTTTAAGCCCAGGGCAGAATCATGTATAACTTAGAGGAGTTTGTTCACAGGTACTTATAAAAATCTTCCCAGTTTAAGGGCCATTTTGAGTTTTACTACCAAAAAATGAAGTCCACCTGAAACTGCCTAGGTTTTTTGTTGTTGACTTTGAAGGAATTCTTTCCCTTCACAAAATATTATGTGGTAATTACCCAAACCCTAACTCTGCCAAGATTCACCATAGGCTTACACAACCCAAAACTATGAAAACAAATGGACTTTCTTTACTAATGCTTTGCACAGCACAGCCTTAATGTTCATTCCTTGCTATTTTTCTCACTTTAAGTAAGATAATACGTAGTTACTAGTGTAGCACTTCCCTCAAGTTTGCCTGCATGGAAACTCTATTTCTCTATACAGTAAACAAAATTAATTTTCCCTTTTTTAGCTACTTTCTTTACAAACTTTATTTTTTAATTGTTCCTTCTCTCCATTTGCCATTTATTAGTTTTCTACACTAGGTGCTTCTAGGGCACAAAGTTGGTAGCATCTAACTGTAGCAAAGGTTTGCAGCTAAAATGATTTCGTATGTAACAATGCCAAACTCCTTTCAGTTTAATCATTAATCAACCCTGCGTATTTAGACCTCAGGCAAAAATAAATATGCTGAATAAAAATTATCAAATAAATTAAGTTATATTACCTAGTTTAGAGAGACAGGTATTCAATAACTAGAAACAAAATGGAAAACTCACCACTAAAAATGATATATCTTCATGTTAGATGAACTTCTACATTATGTCATTATATAAAAAAAAGGTAATTTTTTCCTTAGTGTAAAAGGAAGAGCAAAGCCAGATATCATAGCAAGTAATCAATTAAAATATTTGAAAAAGAAAAGTAACAGTGTTGTCCAACATCTGATTGGCAACTACTGAAACATAAATTAAACAAATTTCCCATTGCTGCTTATGGGAAAATTATGCAGATTAGAATTTGATTAGGTTTATATCATGAGACTCAATTTGGACTTTTAATCTATTAAGCTCCAATAAATGAGGCATCTGAATAGCTCCCCTGAGCAGCAGCAGTAATAACGACAGCAGTCATTTCTTGGAATATGTATTCTGACAATTTCTTTAGCAGACGAGTCCACATCTTTAAGTACAATTACTTTATAACTTCTACAAAAAAATTCAGGTGTTTGCAGTGAGGAAATGGATACATACAAAATGCTTAAACAGACATTTTATGATAATCAACATCTGTCACTCTGTTCTAGCAATATTGTTTTTCCATCAACTTGGACTTACTTACGGTCGACTTCATGGTCTGTGTGGGCTAAATAGTGCCAGCAGACTTGCAAATTACTCAAGCTGGAACTGAGCTGGAAACCTATGGTAAAATGTCATTAATTTCTCTACAGGCTGGGTAAAAACCAAAATCCCACATTCAAGGCTGTCTTGGGGATCAAAGATTGAACTGGGAAGGTTAAAGTCCCATTTTATCAAAGAAATCTGAACTAAATTCCCAGAGCTGAGCTTTGAGACAGGTTGGATTCAGATCAAGACCACCTCTAATTTATCTGGCAGGTATGCTTCATAGCCCTCCTGCATATTTCCTGCAGTCTAATCTATTTGCAAGTATACAAAAGCTCTTCTCCTATATTAGTCTATATTGTAAAAAGCAACTCCTCAAAGCCTGATGACTAGAGAGCACATTATACACATGTTCTGCCAGATTTTACCAAATCCTAGAGAAGCTTTTAGTGGACAGGTTGTCTTACATAGCACATAGTCAAGTGCCAGTAGGCAGGTGATTAAAAAAAATAGAAGAATTTTAAAAATTTCAGGGCTTTATTAAATAGTCATAGTGAAGGAACATGGATCCTGTGTGAATTCATGTGTGAATATATTTTCTTTAAAAGAGGCTTTAACATGGAATTTAATTCTGGCACTCAAGCTTTCAGTGTGCCACTACAAAGGTTTTCTGCAAGCCAAAACTTTTTAACAGGACTCCAAACTGAACATCATAAATAAAGAAAAAAACTCAAAACAGTCATGCTTTTTGTCATTCAAATACTGCCTTTCGTAGCACACAAATTCAGAGCAGCATATCTGTTAAAGAGATCTTTGTACATATCAAGTGTGAAAATGAGTATCAGTTTGATTTTAACTATACAAGTCTGTATAACTAACTCAACCAACTTTTCCTTAGAAAGCACAATAAATCTCACAACCTTTTCTTTCTACTGATTTCTTTTTCACCATTTAAAAACCCTAAATACAAACTGCACAGTTGTGGAATCAGGAGGAACCTGAAGTAGCTCTCCAATTGAGTATTCTTGAATAATGTACCAGTAGCAATATCTTAGCTACTGATAATACCTAGGGTTGTGTCAGCAAAACTGCCTGAAGACCAGCAGTGATACCACTGGTATCACTGGGTTCACCCAATCTGTAAAGTGTGGGAACTCCTGCTTCAGTCAGAATCAAGAATTCAGAGAGCAACTTATGCCTCAGATGGCCATATCCAAAGCACACAGTCAGCAGTGTAAATAAAGAGGTATTTTGCTCAAATATATCAAGAAAAAATAAAAGGAATTCAGAAAACCAATGAGGTAAAGTCTGCTCTTAAAACAAAATTTCCATTGCTAAGTCTGCACTGTTTTGGCTCGCTGTCTTTCCCCTCCTACAAACATTAATCTTAAAAAGAAAATGAATTCCTTATCATGACAGAATGACTCATTATTTTATCAGAGTTTTTTTCTAAAATCTATAAGAGTTTTGCTTACCTCTGACAGCTCAAATGTCTTTTTATATTTAAAGAAGTATCAGCAGAAGTGTCTCTACACCAGCTCCTTATTTATTTAATTTATATGAGATCCAAAACCCATTACACTAGCAAACAAGCTGCTAAAGACAGTGATAACAGTAAAATGTAATGTAGTATTATTTTAAGTAGTGAAAATTAAATGGCAATCATAAAATGTATACTACAGTATCCAGTCACAGCACAGACATCCTCAGAAGTTCCAGCAGTTTTTTGTGGGGTTTTGTTTGTTTTGGTTTGTTTTGTTGTGGTTTTTTGGTTTTCGGTATTCACTACTTATTATCATCCATGCATCTAAAAACTACTTCAATCTCTACAAACACTTAACACGTTAATTTTCCTATCCATTATTGGTTAGTAGAGAGTTAAATGGGTTGATAAAAAATAAAATGTTCTTTTCCTTGTTTTAATTTCATTAGTACCAATATCAGTGGAAAAATATTTCAATTAGGCATTTTGAAAATTTCTGAGAATCTTTAGTCTGTCTATTATTTGACAGGATTCTAAGAATAAATATTCAAGTTGCAATGTGGACTTTTGTTGCTAGTAATCAAGGCCATCTTAAATTAAGAAGTCTGTCTTGAAAAGAGAATGCCAAGAATTTTATACCTTTTATCTAAAGCTGTCAAAGTTCTGCAAACCACTAGCAGGTGATAGATTCTGCTTTTCTGCTTTGGAGATCACAGACTAGGATTTAGCTGGAAAGAACAAAAATGTAGCTTTCTCCTGTAATGCTATCAGACTGGTAAAGTCAGCTAGATACTGATGCTTTGTATCCACAGTAAAGCAAAACCAGTGACACTGATCTCTGGAAATACCCTATCACCTTTATGAATATAAATAACCATTTATTAAGCAAACAATACGTAGTGAAGCAAAGAAAGACACCAGAATAGCGCTCATGAGGCTGCCTGCTGTGGTACATTACTTTCAAACTATCTTGTATTCCTGCAATATATTATCTATATGTTCCATTTTCTTGAAGTTATCTTCATAATCAAGATGCTATCACAAGTATCGTGGGCACTGGAACTATTTTTAATTTTCATTTAAAGAGCAATTAAAGAAAGACAATGGATACACAAGATAATAAAGTAAGTGATTAGCAGCATGCAAATGACATAGGCTTAATGATAATACCCTGTTCTATTCTCCAAAGGGCCTGTTGAGAGAAACCCTTCCTACATGTGGTTGTGCAGCTAATGTGCCTCAGCCTACAATTACAACATTGCTGACACCATTAACCACTGAAACAACATCACTTCATGAAATCCTTGTTGTCTCATTAAAATGCAAAGGGTCAGGTAATTTACCAGCATTGTGTGTCTACTTTTGTTGTGGGTAATTAGCAAGCATTACCCAGCAAGGACTCCTACTGGGAAATAGTTAAACTGTGAAATATTAAAAAGAATTTTTTATATTTGATAGGAATTTGAAAGATTTAAGAATTATAACCTCAACATACCTTCGTATTCAAAGCCATGAAACGCAGACCTTTCACACAGTTAATGTAGTAAGATTTTTATGGTTGGTTATTTTTGAAAACTGACTTCAAACTTTCAGTTAAAAATTTTTCCTTAGTATAATTGGACCTAGATAGGCATCTTCTTATGCAATTAAGAACTTTTAGAAAATACACAGAGGGAGATGCAAAACATCTTAGGGTTTCTTAAAGACTTACATATGGTTTCTTAAAAATCACTTTTTTTTAGAAGTTAAAACAGAGGCTGGTGCAGTACATTCTAATACTCATGTTCCCTTTCGTCTTGCTAATTGCAGCCTCATATGACTATTTAAGGGAACCTTGATAACATTCAATATCAGCTCCCATCTTGTCAGGGAACAGAATGGTCTCTTATTCTTTAAATGGAAGTTTTGGAACATAAAACACATTCCAATAAAAGTGAACAGAAAATTATGAATTCATTAAACTACTTTGGTATCTTGTGCTATATATAATATTTATATTCCAACTACTGTAAAATATGCTTTAATATCTTTAGGCAACTCTAAGGACTTAAATATTTATAAAATGGCTAAAGATAAAGTATAGCTCTCTTATTCCTACATACAGATGATGTAAGGCATGCAATCAAAGACAATAACACTTTCAACCCATTTGTCATCTTAAAGGAGCCTTTCAACTTCAGATCCCTTGTGTGCAATCTACATAAGAGTTGTTGCCTACATAGGCAACTCCAGAGGAGCTTGCTCCTTAAAAACTACCAAGAGTGCTATACTTCACATAAAACAGGGTTTTCTGAAAATGGAGACAAAACTATAAATTTGCAGAGAAAACAGCTCCAAGTGGGGCTTCAAAATACTGCTGTATTTATCTCTGGGACATCTGGGAACAGGAAGCATTTTGATTTAATATTTCATAACATAGAGGCAATTGCTTCCTTGCCTGGTGTATAATTAATGCTCATAAAAAGAGTGCATTTTTTTTTTATTCCTCAGCATCAGAAATGCACAAAATAGTACACCTTCATAATAGAGGGTTTGCTTTCAAGATGTTGAACAGCAAATAATAATAAAATTGAGTTACCATAAATTTATAACAGTTTTGGGATGCTTAAATATAGTCTAAGTGTGAGATTGCCTATTTGATGTACTGTATTATCTACCTCCTTCATCCTGTTTTATTTTTCTCTGCCTGAAGCAGAAGATATCTTAAAGCAGAAGAGGAAGAAGCAATTGAAAAACTTAAAGGTAATTGGGCTAGGACCTTACAGCGTTTCTCAAATTCAGAGAAATTGTGTCAAAGGAATGTGTCATTCATTTTTAGTGTTTTATAAGCAACAGAATTGAAAACCCTCTTTTCTTAATAGTTTTTCTCTCATTCCAGGGAAACTTTGAGAGAGGTGGGAAACTACTTTGTATGCGTAATTCCAGCAGGTAACATTGGTGTCCAGGTGCAAGGAGAGGTACCAAAAAATGTGAAGGATGCTGCATGGGATCCTTCCTGTCACGAGTTTTATGTGAAGACTGGAAGCCCAGCAAGGTCCTACCCCAGAGCTGGTTTCTACAGCACAGGAAAAGAGTTAAGTGAAAAGCCTCTCTCCCACCCAGTCTCTTTGCTTATTTAAGTCCAAATGTTGCAAAGACCTGCACATAATCTAACTTTATACAGGTGGACAGTTTCATTGAAGCCAGAGAGATTTATTAACCTGTATAACATTGAGCACATAAGTTTTGGAACAAGCAAGGCATCAGATTGTAAACTTGCCAGGGCAAAGGCCATATTTTATTCTTGTATATATCAGGACTATGACAACAAGCTCTTAATTCCATCTAGAGCTCCAGTGTGCTACCATAAAATAAATAACAGCTATCAGCTGGTCCATCTAGTTCAGCAGGATAAGAAATTATGTGCATGTTGCAAAAAGGTAATACTGAGTTATTTATTACAGTGACCTGATCTTCAAAAATTGGACTATTTTTTGTGTGTAAATAGTGATATGGGACATGTCTGGCCTTCATCTCATTTTTCATTTATTACCTTCATTACTTAGGATGGTCAGCCTTTGTTTTGAAAAGTGTTAATGAAACCAAACTCCAACAAGTACTTTAAAATTCAGTTAGCTAAAAAAATAATCACTCAAAAATGTAGAAAATTTTGTTAATTGGATATTATTTTTTTTTTGCAACAACTGATGCTAACAAAAATGTAAGGAACGTTCAGAACCCAGTACAAAACCATCCTTAATCAGGTGTTAACTCCTACACTAAACTATCAGTCCTGCAAACCAACAACCCTGATGTCAATGCAAAAAATCATTTTTGAAAATGTGACTAGTAGGACTGATACTGTCTTGGAGAATATCTTTCAAAACATCTGTGTGAATTAGGTAATTATGAACTATCTTTAAGTATAACAGGCATTCTGCAGTCTAAAAGACATTGATATACAAAGACACTCAGGAATCTAAGTGTTGAAAAGAATAAAGCTATTGTTACAGCTCACTTTGACACTTTTAAAACTGCCCCGTATCTTACACTTTCTGCCAGCACTATTCATTTATTTATTTTTAATATTACATCTACATTTAACGTTCTACATTTACTTATAAGCTTTCCTAAGGAGGTTAAGTAGCTTCTTAAATTCTGCAATTATTTAGTGCAGCTAAATAGAGTTTGATTTTCTGTATTTGAAAGTAAGGTTCTTTATTCCTACATTTTCATGAAATACAACAAATTAAACATAGGAAACTGTGCTGGAGTTGCCGCAGAATATTGAATTCCATAAAAGCCTAAAAATTAACTTCATTTGTGATTATCCAAACCTATATTCTGAAATATTAACTTTAAACCTTATGACTATAAAATAAGATAAATAAGAGTCAACATTCACTAAACTCCCCTCCTTCAGGAATAAAGCTATTGCTTTGAATTTATAAAAAGTTTTCTCTAACAGCATTAAAATACATTTATGTCCCAAAATGGCACAAAACCTTTGCTAACAAAGCATTTCAGACAGTATTTATCTCCTCCCCTTATTTAAGATTTTTCTCTCATTTTCCATCCCAATAATACGGTTATTCTGCCTTTTGCTAACATTTCAGAAATAAAGCAATCAAGACTTATTGGTGAGTAGAGGTGGAAAAGGATATATTATCTGCAAGCACAATGGAAAGCAGATCTCAAATTCATTTTAGTAAGAAATTTCTTGCAGCAAATTGTGAGACTAAGTTCATAAACTTTGCAATGATATAAGAATTAATGATCAGAATGTGAAATAAATCTTATGAATCTCTGGTTGTTTCTGTCCTTTCAATCAAAGTTTAGGACAGCTCCAATAAAAGGTGACAATGAAGTCAAAACTGATTTTTGAAGGAACTGAATCAAATTAAATTAAACTTGTACAGGGCTATTTTACCTTGTGCAATCTGTTACACTTGAAAGTCGGTGTGTAAAATTCTGAGTATGTTTACTTGATTTTATAGGATTTTCACCAGAAAAATCCTGCCAGGATGTATGAAATGTATTACCCAGGAGTTCATCCAATCTTCATGTTTTTCTCTTTACTCTTTCTTGCTGGAGGATCTATTATGAGAACTGTAAATGAAGGCCCTAAAAAGATCTCTCATGTGTTGAAATAGTGTTCCTAGGGAAAATTCTCATAAGTTGAAGTCATTCAGAAAACAGCTGCAATTGTTACTTTGCTGAAATACATCTACACTGCTGTACTGTGATCTGTCTTAGAATGTCTATGGACAAAATGTTACTATACAGCCTCCCCTTTCTGTACTTTAGACCTGCTTGGAGCTATAAGATCACTTTTCTTTATTGTTTAGTAAGTGTTTTTTAATGAAATGTACTGCTCTTATTATATATGACTCAAAATAAGCTCTAAATCACTATCCAATAAAAGAAAATTATTGAGTTGGATATCTAAAGTTACTACCCAGAGGCTACTCTGGTACAGTATTTATAAATCTCTAAACAGTTAGGCATAATTGTCTTTCTGGGTTTTGGGAAGAAAGCCAAATAGCAGCTTTAGTTACAACTGAAGATAAATATTTTGTGTTGAGCCATGCTCATCTGGTGGATAAAATAACAAGCAAAATTCCCACAAAGTAGGACTCTAAGAAAAAAAAAAAAAAACATGAAAAACTAAATGGGAATAGTCAATAGATAATAGTTGAAGAAGAAAAGATGGAAATGTCAACAAAATAAAGGAAAGGAAAATTACTGGAATTCTCCCAGCTTAACAGCCAGGGCAGAACCCATCACATACTCAGTCCTCCTGGGTGCTTTGGAAAAATGTTATGGCTGAGGACCACATGTTATGACTATGGGTCTAATATTCTCTGGTCTACTCTCCAAAATACGTCTTGATGAAATTATCTCAATTTCTGTTTTAGGGAACAGAATGCGAAACAGAAAGGACAATAAAAACCAATCTCCATTACCCGGGGGTGACCTTTCTCTCCAACAAAAACACACACCTCTTTACAGATCTTTCTAGGAAGACAATCAGTCAAGATCTAAAAGAGGAAATCAAGACAAACACAGGCCTTCCTTGTCATAAATAAAACACTTGGTTGAGTTTATAAATAATTTTGTGAAGAGGTGGGCCAAGCTCCCACTTTCCAGCATTTCGAACTTCAAAATCTGAGGTATCTTAATGAAACAAAAGTTTGCTGCAGCTTCAGTGGGATACACTTTGGCCTTTCTGTCCTTGGAATCTAGGTTCTAGGTCTCCCAAAGGCAATGAGCTGCCCTGATGATTTCCAGAAGCTCATTTTCAGGACATTAGAGTCCGCAGCCCTGACCTCTAGCAAGCCTAGGGAGCTGCCCAGTCAGCTTTGAAACGGACAACACAGACAGCCCCGAGAACACTTTCAACATGAGAACTTCAAACAGCACAGGTTTAATTTGAAAGAACTTCCTGTTCTTTTTGAGTAGAAGTACACATATTATGTAAAGGAGACCAGAAAATCCTTTCAGAACTGTTAGTAAGCTTTTCTTCCCAAGGAAGACAGCTTGTTTCCACACAGAGTTCTGTGTAGCCATGCGTTTGGTTGTATGTTTCCAGACAGCTGATGATGAACATAGATTTGACACCTTAGATAGTTTACTGCCATCCCCTCTGGATATGCCAGGTCGTTTGTAGCTCTGGTCCAGATTATTATTTTTTTCCTGTGTCTTGGAACTTTGAGTTGGATTTTTCTCCTGTGGAAGGTCAAGGCAGAGCACTGTGCTTGGATAAGACGCAATTCTGGCAGGACACAAGACAGGGAAGCCAGAGGACAAAAATGTTGCTGCACTACTTATGGTAGGTCCAGATAATTACTGTTAACCAGTTCAAAAACCTGGGGATATTTTAACACCATAAGGAGGTACTATCCAGTTTTCTTTTCTGTATGAGAATGGCTGTATTAAGTTAATCTTGAACTAGTAATGACAAAATCCTTTGTTGATGCAAACCAGGTTAATTCATAGCTGATTTTTCAGCAGTTAACTTAATCCATGGAATTGCTAGCCCTATTGTTATAGTTTTCCCTTTCAGCAAAGTCTGCTGTCATGTGCCCACCCACCTGTTCCTTTGACAAGATCTTTCCTCTTGGATTGCACCTGGGCTCCATTTCAAAGCTATGTCCCTGACTGGAATGGACATGTTTGGATGGATACAGAGGGCTGGCTACTGATGGCTCTCTACATGCCTAGGACTGAGAGTGACTTTGGTGTTAAAGCAGGTGATGTGGATGAAGCTCTAGGAAAAAAGGAATAAAATCCTGAAACCTGTGGATTCTTTTCCTGCTACCAACTTAAAGCAAAGGAGTTATAGATACAGCCCTGTACTTCAACACTTGCCAATGATTATGGCTTATCTGATGATTAAATAAATTTGCATTCTGGTTTTATGGCACCCTTTTTGTACTGGTGTCATCTTTTGCCTAAAGCTGAAATGAAATTATCAGAGATGCAAGCTAGAAAGATCTTTGTATATTCAATAACCTATCAATTAAATGACTGTATTTTTTTCCAGAAATGTAAACCTATATCATATACCAGCTTTTCAAATGAAATTCCACTGCTTAGTGACTACAAAACCATACATATATAATACTATTTATTTACTCAGAATAGCAAGGGTAAGGTCATACTGCTAAATCCCTCACCAAAAATCTTGCAGCTCAGCCCATACATTTCTTAGACTGCTCATATATTTTGTTTAATTTCTTCTCTTTTCAACACCCTGATACAGGTCAACTGACCTTCTGCCACACCTCCAGATTTTCTAATGTCAGTGTTTCTGATGATCAGTAACAGAAGTAACATAAAAGAACACAGAAGATCCAAAGCATGATGTTGATGAGGATTTCTTAATTCAAAATCATATATTAAGATCTAGAAAAAACTCAGACTGGCAATACTGAAAGTTTGCACCAGCCAATGTTTTAAGGGTAAGTATGTCAAGCAATACATAAATGTAAAATGACAACTTGCTCTGTAAATAAAGGTACTTAATTGCCAGTAAGAATTTGTGAGTTTGTTCTAATAGGCTGTGTGTTGACCAGCAAAAGTTGAATCACCCAGTTTATGTAATTGTCATGATAGTTGTGTCCACCGTATGTTAAAGCTGCATTTCACTGGCAAAAATGTCACATTGCATATAATTTCCAGTAAAGTTTGTGCTATCTACTGATCTAACTGCTTCTGACAGTCTAATCATTTTATTCAAGGTCTTTCATGAAAATTTACTGCGTTGAAAGGAACACAACCAAGTCAGGAGTTGTGGATTTCATAAACAGAGTTTACTGTGAAGATAATTATTTTCTGAAGCAACTGGGATTGCAGGACCCCCTCCTTATTCAGTGCTCCCAATTAAAATAGGCTGCTGGTTACCTGCTTTATGTTATGCCCTGTTTCCCCAGAACAGCTATGGAAAGAGTCACCTTTTATTTTTTAACACACAGTCGAGTATTTACCTAAAGAAATGTCAAAAATTCCTAAGAATGTGCTCACCTATTGTTCCCCTGCTTCTCTGCTTTAGCAACATTTAAAAGGGCTAAAGGGATCTGGACTATGGCCAGTGTACACTTCCTGACCTACAGGGACTGTTGCTGTACCAGCAACCTGGGTATGAGACAGCCACAGAACAATTCAGTCTGGAAGGAATATCACAGGATCTCTGGTCTTAGTTCCTGCTCTAAGCAGGGTCAACTATGAGGTCAGATCAGCTTCTTCGAGCTTTATGCAGTCAGGTCTTGAATACCTCCAAGGATGGAGAGAAAAAAATGACAGGTGCTCGTGTGGTGCACAATACTGGATATTGACAGCTTTCTCTGTCCTCACGGAGGGATGGTCTGACCCTGTGTACTCCCAGAGGTAAAATACAACAGGCAAGTGCTGGAAATGTCTCTAACTTCTGAGAAAAGATAGAAAATCCTCTCAGACTCTTCGTGCTTAAGAAGAGATCATTGACTATTTTATTTATGTGTATGATAGGAGACTGAGAGAGATTCATCAAAGAGTAGCCCTTGGCCTGGTAGTGAAAGTACAGATTTAGTTTTGAGATACAGATTTCAAATCCCAGGTCTAGACCAGCAAAACAAGGAACCTCCACGCCTGCCTTCCATTTCTGCAATGAGTTTCCTAATTATGCCTATAAGCTATCAGAGTGTGAGCAAGTTGGTCTCACAAATTTATGAGGAAAGAACTCTAAAATATTGTTGTGTTATTTCCTGACCACAGGTTTGAAATTTTCAACACTCATGGGATTGAAAACAATCAGTTTCTTCCTTTTCTTCTCTAAATCTACTTTTTATCCAGAAAACTGTCAAATTTGACTTAGAAAACGTCAAACTTTTAGCTTCCTGGTACAACTTAATTTCAGTATTAAATTCCACTGTTTTATTGCTGATTCTAAGAAATAATATTCTATGTTCCAGTTTCTATATTCAAGAATTTACACCGCAGCCTCTGATATTTGGCACATAATTCCTATTTCCTGATTAGAGTGTAAAGAGGAAAACCTGAACTTAATCTTAGTTCTCACAGTCCTTGAGGGAAAACTATCTCTAGATCAGGCTCACAGGGAAACTGCAGACCAAAGCACAATCCTTTCCACCTACATTTATAGCAGAACTAGATCCAGAGGGAATATTTACTGCTGCAGTTAATAGGTTTATCAAAGGTAGGACTTCAGCTACATAAGCTGCAAGACCCTTCAGGGATGGGAAGATGATTGTTTTTACACTGATGGTCTTTGCCAGGGTGCTTATGACTGCTTTGCAGCTGCTTTGCACAGGCACAGATGGTGTAAAATAGCCTTTGGCTACCTATGAATCAGCCCCCTACTCTCAGGAAAGATTGAAAGATTTTGTTCAACGTCCTTAAATGGGATGAGTAGGTGTCAAACCATGGGAAGAAATCAGCTTTGAGTTAATTTTCAGTGGCTTCTTGAGCAAGAAGCTGCCAAAGCTGTAAAGAAAACTTCAAGTTCTTGTTCTTTTTGTTTTACTTTTTGGCTCGTGTTACTCTAAGGTGTATTTTCTCTGTAGTTTAAATGTATTTCACATAAAAAGAAATTTTGTTAGACAGAAACTTCAGGTATTCCAAAGAATTACTGCAAGTTTTCACTGGTTATATAACAGCAACTCACCCTATAAAGGAAGCCACAGTGAGAAAATGACGTTTTTATATATTATCTAGGAAAATTTTAAAATGAGAAAAAATGCCAGTTTCATGTTCATTCATTTTTCCTCTAGAAGATGTACTTTGTGATGCAGCAGAGAAACGATGTGGCTGTCCCTTTAAAAGCCATCATACCAATCAGCAGGTTTAACTGTCAGGCAAGCTGATGTAGGGCTCTTTGAATTACTGAGTGAGGGATATTCTTCCTGCCAGGTCCTGTCCCCTGTAGGCACTGCAGAGAAGTATTATAGGGCAGTCCTTACCTTGGGAATTAGCCTGCAAGACCCCAATGCTGTCATCAAACTGCATAGATTTGATGTTGAGTGACGCCAAGATGCATTCCTTGTCCTGCAGCGAAGCATCATCAATATTATTCTGATTGGCTGACAGGATAACGCACATGTCGCAGAGGTTGATGTTGACAGCCCTTAAATCAGCCCGACTTAATGGCGTACCCTTCGGCACAGGGAAAAAAAAAGGGGGGTGCAGGAGAGGGAAAAAAAAGAAAAACAAATTAAAGATTGAGAAGGAGCTTTGGGAAATTATTTAACAAGTATCTTTTTTATGCTCTGACATTAAGCTGGTCTAACTATGTGCCAGGGAATAGGAGATGTGTGCTAATCTAAAGGGTAGTTGGTGCTGATGGCAGCATTTTAGGTTCAGTCTCAATACTCAGTCAAGCTATTACTAACAAACAAGAAACAGGAATAATGCCAGCATTCTACATCTCATCGGTGACTTGAAATTGTCTTGATTTAAGCTGCTATCATGTGGCAACCTCTGGCTCTCTGAATACAACAAGGGGGGTGTTTTAAATGTCTATTTATCTACTACCAAGTCACAATGGTCTTGGGCAAAAGAACAGCAATTTAAACAGGAAAGCATTACGTGTCCTGCACATTTGAAATGCAATCAGGGCAAAGCTATTTCTCCTACCTAAAGCAATACACAGAAAAGGTTAATCCTTTTCAAAGCACGCATTTGGTGCTTCTAGAAGGAAAACACACTGAGCTTCAAAGCTGTGTGATTAAATCCTTTGAAACAGAAACAGGACTTTATCCTAATGGGCACAACTGGTGCAATGTTCCCTGATCCAGAATCCTCAATCAGAGAATGGAATCATTAAAGTGAAATGCTGTGGTAGCCTGTGGATTTTTTTCATAGCTAACAAAGCTAAGATATGACACTTAACATGATACTTTTTGTTTAAAATTACACTCGCCTTTCACATTCAACAGTCCACAACTGTAGTTACGGAATATCAAGTCTAAACCTCTTTTTTTTTTTTTTTTTTTTTTTTAATGGAAACTAGGTTCTACTCTGCTGCCTCACATGGTTTGGTACCCAAAGACCTCAGTGATGAGGAGACATAACTGTCCCAGTGTCATACAGTGACTTTCATAAAATCAAGTCAAGACCCTAATCTTCCATCTCCTGATCATTCATGGTGAGTATCTTGAACTCCACCAAGAGTACTCAATGCAAAAGTGAATTTAAAATGCACACAGTGAAGGAAGAGCTCAATTCTTATTCAGTGTTTGCCGGCCCAATTATTCCATGTAACTTTCAATAATTTGAGGCATGAAACCTTGTGAAGAACAGTATGTATCAAATAGATATGATTTCATTATAAACTGCTCCAAAGTTAGACAATTATTATTCCAGCCACCTTAATCCTGCCCTTTGTGCCTGTACTGTGCACCAAGTGAAGCAGGATTCCTGTGGGGAAAAATAATATGCAATCATGTAATTAATTAAAGGCTCACTCCTAATGATTTTATGCAAAGGGACAGAATTAAGGCTGCCTGAGGATATTTAAAATTGGCATTTGCCTACTTTTTAAGAGTTTACTTAGCAGCTTAAAGGCCTCTTTTAATACAGACTTTAAATTCCACTTCTTTTTTTTTTTTTAACGAGAAAAATTGTTTTTCTACTCAGCTGTAACCACATTTCCATCAGATAGCAGCAGCAAGTTTTACCTTGTGAACCAAAGCACAGAGGAGTATGAAAAAAAAGTAGCCTCCCTTTAACAGGTTCCTGCAAGCATAATCTCAGAAACTTAAGTACATTTTAAAATTAGTATAATTAGATCAGAAAATTGCTGCTATTTTTAACTTTATATCACCATTTAGAACCGGATAGGCTGGGGAGAAAAAATGGAAGAAGTAGTAATGCAGTCTGTGTGGCCTTCAGCACCCTAAACTACTATGCCAGATACAATTCCTTTATAAAATTCTGTATTTTTAAAGTTGCATCAACTAACTATTTAAGCTGTTCAAGTCAAAATTAATCTAAAACTATTCTGAATTTTGGTGTAAACTGGGGAAAGCAAAGCTAGTGTGTTTCTTTATGCCTCTTCAGAATTCAGAATCAAAACTTTTCAGAAACACATTATAATAAAGGATACACATTATATACTGGAAGCAGTAGCAGGATTCTATTCTGCTTGATAGTTCAACAGTATATCAATTTAATTCTGATTCCCTAGTCTTTAGCCTTCACAGTGACTGGAATTAAAAGGAATTGGCAGAAAGAAGAGGATATTAACTGACCAAATCTGATATTGACACCATTTTTGTGACAGCAGAGAATCTTGTGACACCATCTGTTGGATCAGGTTGCAGAAAAATGCCAAGGGCTAACACTAAAACTGCATTTACAGTAACAAAGACCTACAGCCTGAATTAATCAAAAAGCAAAGACAGTCCTTTCATTCTATAGCTATTTTCCCAATTATCCAGTTAAGGCTATATCTGTCATTGACTTATTTATTTTTAACTGCTGAAATGAAATTATTAAGAACTAGTGAACTCGCAATTTTTCATTCTTAAAAGAACACTTAAACTAACTTTACCATATAACATGCTGAGCATTTTCTTTCATACTTATACCATGGGCTCCCACATGTCCTTTATAGCTATGGTCACCTAAGATCACCTCCTTGGACAACTTAATTTGTTAGTCCTGGAGCTGTTGATTCCACATTTTGGTCATATGAGTGAATTATAATGATATATAGGAGAAAAAGAACCTTTGCAGTTTTAGTGGCTGTGCCTACTAAGATCAATAGGAGCTTTTCATTGATTTAAAAAGGGTCAGGGTTTTCCTGTACTTCCATACAGGATTCTGAACTGAAATGCCAGTGCAGTGCTCCTTATAAAGCAGGCCAGTCCACAGGAAGTCTTTGGGAATACATATAAATACTATGTAGACAGAGTAACAATAATTTTTCAAAAGATTTTGTGGGTATAAAACCATAAATAATATCATAAAAAACTATTGTCATTCTGTCAGGGAAATCACAACATCAGAACCAGCTCCATGCAGGGCACTACAGTGAATGTTCAATACATAACACAGCCAATACATCTGATAGCAGCTGAAATTCATCCGATGAGGATGATGAGGAACCAAACACTGCAGCAAATATCTTCTAATAAGGTCTCATAGGGCTCTGTTTTCATAGACACAGTAAAGGGAAAATCTAAGTCCTCAGGCCTATAAGCAGACAAAAGTAAAAAAGCCTAAGATCAAAGTCAATACGAATCTGTCCAGTTGGTGTCCTAAATAACAAAGTATCAATAATATGGCTTTTGAACTTACAGGCAAGATTGAAACCTTGGGGAAGTTATGCAGTGTCTCCCATTCCCTTCTCAGGTATTCAAGTGAACCCACAAACACAATGTGCTTGAGTTCATGGTAGTGAAAGTTGCTGGCTCGTAATGGCATCACTAAATTTCTTAATCCAATCAAAGCAGATTTAACATCCCCAAATATGCAAACGACTACATGCCCACTTAAAACTGTCATCGCTGCTTCACTTCGAGTCTAAAAGAAACAAACAAAACAAAACAAAAAGACAAGGGAAAAATGAAACAAAGAGAATCTTAAATCATATATTGAGTTTAAAAACCAGGAAAAATACAACTGTCAATATTGTTCACGCACAAAGAAGCAGTTTGATAACAGCTATTAATTTTACCCTTGTTTATATTTCATTAAATGTGCTCAGCAGAAAAAAAAAATTGTTCTTGTTTGCAAATCCTTTGGCATTTGGGAAGACATTGTATTGGACTAAATTCTGGTCCTGTACAAATTTCTATACATGTAGATTGTGACTCTGGTTACCAAGTACTGTGGGTTTAGCCAAGGATTACAGAATAGAGACCCAAAATTGTGCCTTAGTTGACAAATCACTAGTTGGGTTCTTCTTTTGGGACCAAATTGAAAAGGAAGATGTTGAGTGTTCAGTGTTCCCAGGAGGGCTTTGTGATACTACTCAGATCTTGTGAGTTGAGGGCCATCGTCTCTTAGAGTCAAAGCTCTTCTTAAGGATAAGCTGCTCTTTCCCTGAGAAGCAATCCACAAATGGTCTACACTGCTCTGCTTTACAATGGATGCCCACTATATGCCACAGAGCTTCTTTCAGTGACAAAATCAAAGCGCAAGTTTGTGACTAATACTAAATTTTCAGGCCAATTTGACTTATTGAGGAAAAAGGTCTCATGGAGAATTACCTTCTTGTCTCAGTGAAATAATAAATTTTTGCACTAATTTCAGCATTGTTTAGGTCACTTGAGCACGCAACTCAAACATCAAGATGATTAAATAAAGCCACATGGAAAAAATGACCTCAATTTCTGGAGCCAGTCTTGGCACTGTTGTGCTCTGTCAAGTAGCTGGAGAGCCATGATACCATATTGCCAAGAAATGGTACACTCTGTACTCTTACACAGAAGTTTTGCTAATAAACAAAACTAAAACAGTGGTGATCTCCAAAATGTTCCTCTCACTTATCCACAGTAAATGTCATTTTTCTAAATTACAGAAGCATGGTGGTGTGCAATTAAGATTGAAATACGCAGCAGAAATGCTCACTAGGTCAGAAGAATGGGAACTCTGATTAGAAGTTTTCTCATCAGTTTAAAAATGCATGAGCTTTCAGTTTCTCCAGGCAAATACATTGATTTTCATCCCGCTTGACCAAGAGAGTTGTCTTGGCCCTTCAAACAGCAGAAAACATGAGAGAATTCTCAAGTGAAGCATCTAAGTTGTCCCATGCCTCTACCCATGCCTCTGCCTGGAACATTCAGACTTTACAAGATACAGACCAAGTCTTGAAAGCAGGTATGCAAAAAATGTCACTCCATAAATCAGCCATAAATTTGTATACAGCCATGTATGGCAAAAATCCCTTCTTACTACATGATACTGCTGGAATGTCACAGAGAAAAAACAGACCTTGGGCAGAAACATTAATTCTTTTCTGACTGGGACATCATCAAGTATCAATTAGAAGACACCCTGGGAAATCCCATCATCTTCAAATTATGCACTAATTTGTACTTGTGTGGTCTCTAAGGACAGCATTAAATTTGCATAGATATGACTGTAGACATAAATTGTGGACTGTGAGCTTGAAAAGGTGTAGGGAAGCATTTTGCTGGCAATGTCTTTATTGGTGATGATGCCTGAAGCAGAAAAAAACCTGGGCAGACTTGCAGATTCAAAGGCTGGTACTGGAAAAAAACTAACATGGCATAACCAAAGATGATGATTGAGTCACTCCTCAGCACCATTTGTGGAGGAACACTTTCCAAAGTAGGTCAACATGTAGTTTGTCACATAAAATGTGTTTACAGCACAAATGCGGATTTCTATCTCTGTCTATTACAGAGTATTGTACGGTAGGGCTACCCCTTCTTGCCTGCTGATTACAAATAAATGATACTATTTAAAGCTGTTCAGGCTTTAAAACTCCAAGCTCCAACTCTAAAATTTGGAATTTACTCGCTTGGCTATTTAAACACTGATATTGCAATTCCAGGCAATGCCAGAGTTATTGCAGAAACCCCTGAGGAGAACTGGAGACAAGCTTTTAACCCCTGATTGCTAGAATAACTGGGGCTGTCACCATCGTTGGCTGCACCATGCCACGGTGCAGGAAAATCTAAGAGAGCAGGCTCGGGAAAAGCTTTATGAAGTGAGACAAAGTGAAGATCCACCGGGGAGTTCATTTCAAATATCATCAGTTTTGCGTACGAGATCTGGGGTTAGTTACTTGCTACTCTTAGGTATGAGTACATGAACACAAGTGGCATAAACTTTCAAAATAGACTGTGATAGGCCTCCTAATTATTTTTAATGACTTGAGTCAGCTTGATGGTTTTCCCAGTTAAAGAAGTGAAACAGAGACAGGGCTCACTGAACATGCCAGAGTCAGAGAAGGAGCCCTACTTGCTCTGGCCTATTTGGGCAGCTTGAAATACTGGGAATTGAGAGAGAAGTTGTAAGAGAAAAAAAATTAATAAAAAATCAATTAACAATCATTACTAAAGCATCAAAAAATAAGAGGTAAGTCAAAACAACACTTGCCCATGTTAGAATCACTACTGCCTTGTGTAAAAAGAAAAGTGGGGTATGTAAGCATTTAAGTATTTCTAATCTTAGTTCTCCAAAGATTTAAATCAAATATGCAAATTTCAGTTTATGAAAAACAAATTCCCTATACTGGATGAATTTTTGTTATTGCACTGGGTATAAACATTTATGTAATCACAATTCCTTAACCAACATTCTAGCTTTAGTTTCATCTCTCTTGCTCCTGATTTCAATACACTGGGTCTTCTGACAGTAGAGACTAACTTATTGATCTATTAGATATCAGTTTTGTGGTTTAAATAACCTCTTTTCAAACACAACTTATCATCAATACCTACCAAAATGACCTTTTCGATGTCTTTGGCTGGACACCAATGAAACATCCCTGTAGAGTCGTATTTTTTCACGTTGGCATCCATATTGTCAATCTGCTCGTTGCCAGGAATTAACAAGGGGTCATGCCTGGGGAAAAACAAGGTGAGGACAACATAAATGGAAAATACTATGAATTATGGATGGAAAGATATCCCAAGAGGTGTGTACAAAGAGGGATAAAAGTAAAAAAATGAAATGTATTTACACTTAAACATGCTTTCAATAAGGACATTTTTAAACAAAAGCTGCATATACAAAAAGAAATTAATTTTTAAATGTTGGGTGCAGTTTCAACAACTTTCTAGGCCCTTCTATACCAATAAGCATTTAATTTTAATAGGGTTTTCTGACACCATCACAACCATGTAAGTTTTTTTCTTTCCAGTCCCACCCATCTGAAATACACATCGAAGTTCCTATAGGCATCTGCAATGAAGTAGAAGGGATAGGAACAGAGCCCCATGCTGACTGACTGGCATAAGTATGGAAAGCCAATTACTTGCTTTTACCACATACAACTTCTGACGTGATGCTCTTCACAGTAAAAGCTTTAACAGGCTGCACTTTAAATATTTTAGCAATTTGCCCAATCATATTTTGCTTTCCCAAACTGAAGTCCTTTAAAGATTCAACAGTATGTCATTTTAGAGCCGACTGACTAACAAATGCCCACATCTGGAATACATGATTTTAATACCAAACAACAATGTCCATTTTCTCTGACAACTCTACCTGTGATAACCTTCTAAGTGTTTCTGCTGCAACATTTTAAAGCACAAGGTTTCTCAAAGGAGAAGCACATGAAAGACATTTTTATGAACTTGCTCTCCAGCTATATAGCTACATCTAAGAACAGACACATAGAGTTCTTTAATTTATATGCTAAAATCAAACATTAAGCTAAGTACTAAGTGACTCCAACACTCTCATATGCTGGTGAAGACCCCTAAGTGACTGCATTATACAATAGCATTAGCAGAATCATATTCTCAAGGTACAGACTAAACTGACCCTAAAATCTTATATTTAGCATGACTTAATAGTGCCTTGTCTGGAAAGCTACAGTCTTTACCTCGCGTTTTTGTCATGAATGCTTGAAATACCTTGAAATAGAATTGTACCACTTCAAAGAGGAAACTATTTGCAATGTAGGAATATGCTAAGTACTCTGAAATAGGTATCCAGTGTATAAAGCAGTTTGCCCTTTGAAGCCTGTTAAAGAAATGCCCATATTGTCTGAGCTCTTAAAACAGGAAAGTTTCCTGCTTTTAAAACATTTGAACTAGCACACTATGGTGAGATTGTCTTCTGCATGGACTGCTAAAGCAGACTGTGAACACAGTGTGTGATACAGGTTAATTTACCTTGAACATGATATGCTAAGTACCCACACAAATAACACTTGCATTCCAATGAAAAACAATCTCGAATTCAGTCAGGGTGATCACTCAGTGTAACTTCATAGCCACTGATTACAGATCCATTGAAATCAGTGGAAAATTTTTACGCATTTCACTCTAACAGGGTCAACTCCAAAGAAAGTGGCTCCAAAAAAGTTGAGAAACTATTAATACAATGTTCCATTTAAACCAGAATGTTCTGATGCTTTAAGACAATCAATGCCCTACATGGCAAAGATGTAAGTCAGACTCATCTGGAAAAAAGAAACCAATGTTTGCAAAGTTTTTAATTCTCTCAATAGACATAGAGTTTAGTCATTTCACTGTAACCCACTGGCAGCAGAGGAGCCCTGGTAGACTATCTGGAGTCTCTGATCCTACTCTAAGTAGAATAATGACAGGCCTTAAGTGTGTTCCCTATTTTGTAGGAAGCAGAGATGAAAAAGCTGTATCAAAGGGGTTTGTTGTGGGGGCTTTGTTGTTGGTTGTTTTTTTTTTTTTTTTAATTTCTAGAAAAATATCTAGACTCTGCATTCTCTTCCTCTATCCATCAGCAAGATGCAGCCATGGCAGTTTTGCCTGAGAGCTGACTGAGATGCTGCTCACTGGGCATTCCCCATCTGCTCAGAGTTGCAGGTGGTACAATAAGATCTGCAGCAATGAACACACTTCCATTTCAAGGTTGTACTAATGTTCAGACAACTTTCAGTGGTGCTCTGTCCCAGCTATTTTTTCTAATGGAATGTGTTAGCTATATGTTTCAAAATAAGAAAGTTTGCCAAAGGATTAGGAAACTTCAGGAGTTTCCACTGAGAAATGTTTTTCTTTCTGTTATTTCAGGGTTTACAATTTTTTCACCCAATGCTTCAACAAAAGATTTCTTCATGAGTTTTTCTAGAGGAGCACTGAAAACTTCACTTTTCTAAAGCAAAGTCCACCAGTAAAATCACCTTCTTTTCCATTCAGAAATCAAGCACATGTAAGAAGGAATTTTCTTTTCCCCCTATCCTTCATCAGAAGAGTTATAATAAATCAGTTTTTTAAAAATGCCACATTCTAGTTTTGTAGCCAGTGTTTCCTTTCTGCTCTGAGATTTAAAATTAAATTATTAAATTAAGATGATCGGAAGCTTTCACACAAGTTAACACTTAGCAATAGTCTAATCCCAGACACAAAAATGATACAAATTGAAAGGAATGTTATAACAATGTAGGTGGTATCAGATATCTGACATCCAATTATGGTCAACTGACTTGAGATTTGAGGCAATTTTTAGAGTGTGAGTGCTTAAAGCCTAGCACAGTTCTTTTGGGCTTTGCATCCTAACCTGGAACATTCAAAATAGCTTCTGCCAAAGGTTTATTAAAATATTTTAGGCTTAAACCTAAGTAGGCTGAGGGAAGAATAAAGCATATGAATCATCAGATATAACTCCCTGTTGAAGTTTTAGGTAACAAATTATGATTTTAAAAAAACTCAAAACTTTAGATTTTTGGTTTTTGTTTGTTTTAAATCAATACATACATTTATTTGCAGTATCATAAACTGTTTAGACTCTGCTTTACTGCTTGGAGTATAGCAAGTGGTAACCTTAAAGGAAGCAAAAAGGATGGGACACACAACATGAAAGCATGCTAAGAGATATTATTGTACTATTTCTACTCCAAGATAATGGATTATTGCCTGAGAAGGACTCTGTGATATGACCAGCCACATTCTGTTTCCCAATATGTGGGGTTATTCATGTGTGTTCATTAAATTTAAATCTTCTGGGCTAAGATATTATTTTAATCTCTCTTTAATCAATGTTCTTTCATTCTCAGTAAAGTGATCCCTGACAATGTCTCTGGACATTGGAAACTTTGCTACTTAGGTCCAACTTTGTACTCAGATATTACTGAGTGTATCAGAAGATATATTGACTTATGTATTTAAAAACTGAATTGATCAGAACAGTTATAAAATAGTATTGCTACTTTGGACATACACATCCTCATTAATCTGATGATCCAAACCTGTTTTGGAAATACTAAAAATTAATTAAGACAGACACACAGAGAGGCCAAAGCTGTCAAATCTGCCTAAGGCATTTGGACACCCTCTTCCCATTAAAATTTATATTACACAAAGCATTGCAGTTGTTGCCCTTACAGCCAAATCATGGACTGATTGTTTCTAGAGCCTCTCTGCCTCCTCATCCTTGAAGATGGCCTTGTCAAGCTGTGCTTGAGTCACACTGGCAGGTCACTGCAGAAATGCTTATATTCATGCTGCAGTCATTATGTTCTCTGGGGCTGCAAAGTTCTCTGATTCAAGAATTCAAGACATAGGAAGAAAAGCATTTTCTGTCAATTAAACCTCTAGTATTTGTTTTAATTGAGATGTTGGTTTTTATGACTTGCAGTGACCAAAGCATTTGGTCCTTCTGGCTAGGAAAAGACATGTACAGCCTATATGGAAGGAAAGGAACAAAAGTTAAATTTCCCTCATCCATAGCCCTAGTTTAAAAATAGCTTCTCTGGTTCTTATGGCAGATATTACATTCGCATGACTTAAAATGAAGAGCAAAATACCATCTTTTCAAGGTTTTGAAGAGCATATAATGCCACTTATGTGCAATTAAACTTGAAAATGATGCTAAATGCCATGCTACAGCTGCAAACCCAAAAAAGCCTGCCTGGAAGACAACAGCCTAAAGCAAAACCACAAATCCCACTTACAGCAAACCTACTGCAAGAAGTCAACATTACATTTTAAAGAGCACTGTTTCCCTAGCATACATTTCCAACCACTGCAAAATCTGAGTTTTTCAGTCTGAAACTTTTGGGTACTGACTGCGGATGGAAAGAACTGAAAAAAAGATTCAGGACTAAATGGCTGCCTCATTAAATGACTATTGTTAAACATACCCTTGTATTACGTCACCCTTGTCTTAGCCTCTTGCTATTATTCATATACAATTGAGAAATAGAGCAACATACCCTCCCTGATCTGCAGTGGAACTACTCTGTGTGCTTAGCACTGGGAACAAGAATACTGTGTGACCAGCAGAGAAGACCCAGGGGTTTGCATGAAAATAAACTGTAAAAATTCCTCTTTAACCTGTGTCTGTTAGTCTGCAATTGAGCCTTTCTCAGGTATACATATCTGGATTTTATGCACAAAAAGATGTTTAGCAGTCTCCTGCTCAAGATTCAGGGTCTTTAGAGCCATCCTGCCTGTGGTTCAGGAATTTTGCGTTTTCCTACCTGACTTACGGGTTCATGGGTATGTCTTAGCAAGTGTATGCACACAGATGTTTAACTTTAGGAGGAAGGAGTGGGTTTGCTGAAGGTAAGAGAGGAATTGAAGACACACTAAAGAACGTCTTGTGCCTTCGAAATTTCTCCTACAACTACCCTAACAAATTGTGGCAATTAACATGCTGTTAGTGTTGGATGTATGCAGCCAGTGCAGGTGCTAATAATTGAAAAAGCATTTAGAGCTTTTACACCCTGGCTGAATATTTCATGATGTGCTGCATGTTTCACTATTTACTCAGTGGGCCTCTGTCACTTCAATCTTCTCTGACTGCTTTGACTGCTGCTATAAAGCTCAACCAAGATAGAGTGACGGCTTGTCACAGAAAAACTCCACCGACTCCAGCAGCTCGCTGGGACTAGCTATGAAGGTTGTCACGACATTCTGATGGAATTCAGCAAATGTTTTGTGACTAATACACCCAACATTTGTCGGCTACCATTAGCCCTTCCCTGTGACCCCACACTCTGTGTGGATGGCATTAAGTTGTAATGAGAATTTGTTGCCTCTGTGTGTTACACTAATGACACTCTCTCACTGATCTTTCCTTTCACAGGTTAATCAGAAAAGAAATTTGTAAGGATTCAATGCCCAGATGCACCACGCTTTACAGAAGAAAACCCAGTGTGACAAGAGAAAGAAAACCTACATCTAAATGCTTTCATTGTCATATTCAGAAGCTATCCTGATATTACTATAATCTCATACTGTCTTTTTTCCTAAATCTAAGACTGTATCTAATACAGCGGTTGGTACCTAGTGCCTTATACAGTTTATGGGCTGAACTACAGTGTTAATTCTCTTTTCTTCCCTCTTGCTCTGCCCAGATGTTGCTGGTTTTATTATTCTCAGAAACCTTACTGAAGATTTCCCATTAATTTATGACTACTAAGAACACTGATATAAAGCTTTTCACTGTAAGAATCTTGCTTTTTACAATATCTTGGTATCTAAGGACATGATCAGAATATGCTTCTGAAGTATGAAGTCTCTCACATAAAAAAGTAACAAAATAGTTAACTTCAAGACTTTTGCATAAGCAATTTAAAGAGGGGGAGACAAAGTACACCATCAGTGTGTCTTTTGTTTTAAATATTTCCCATTTAGATCTACTGAAGCTGAAGAACTAGCAATCTTTGAGGGGTAGGAGAATGTACCTGAAAAAATAATTTCTCATTTGTAAAAAATAAATGCATGGTTAAGTGGCATCATAAAATATAGGAGTGTTTTTGTCACTTAAATGAAGTGTATGACCTTATGATAAAAGCTACCACTGTTGCCGGTCAATGTTTATAAAAATATATTTTTTTATTTAAACACAGTTTATAGCTAAAGATCTTTTTATTTCTATTGCCTTGATCTGAGTAGTTCTTCCCTTACCCTGAACTTTATAAAAATTATATTTTTCTTCTGCTGGAAAATTCTCCTTTTCTTTCCTGCTCTCTCATCCCAAAAAGTCTTAAGCAAGATTTCAAGTAACCTCAAAAAAAGAAAAAAAAAAAATGAGATGCTATTCTTATTCCCATGGCTTATAAGACAACTACTGTATTGGGTTTGCATGGCCAGGTTTTGGTAGCCAGGGGGCTACAGGGGTGGCTTCTGTGAGGAGCTGCCAGAAGCTTCCAGCATGCCCAGAGGATCCAGTGTCAGTCAGCTCCAGGATGGATGTGCTGCTGGCCAAAGCTGGGCCAATTACGAATGATAGTAACAACTCAGTTGTAAGAGATTTAAGAACAAAGAAAAAAAAGTTATTGTGCAGATGATAGTAACACCTCAGTTGTAACAGATTTAAGAACAAAGGAAAAAAGTTATTGTGCAGATGTGATAAATATTGTGCAGAGAAGAGTGGGGTGAGAACATGTGAGAGGAACAGCTCTGCAGACACCATGGTCAGAGAAGAAGGGGCAGGAGGTGATCCAGGCACCTGAGCTGAGGTTCCCCTGCAGCCCATGGTGAAGATCATGGTGAGCAGGATGTGCCCCTGCAGCCCTGGAGGTCCATGGGGATGCAGAGACCCCCCTGCAGCCCATGGAAGAGACCCACGCTGGAAAATGTGGGTGCCTGAGAG
>JAOTQP010000304.1:12764570-12822441 GCA_026413545.1 Cichladusa arquata | reverse complement strand
GGGTTTTGCAATTTCACCTAACCAGTTAACACAGCAATCTGAACATGAAAGTTGTTTGTGATGTGCATTACAAAAAACCCCACACAAACCCCACCTTGCTCAGGTGTATTTCATCTCAAGCTCAAACTGCATGCACATGAAATACACTTTTCTTACCTCCACTGCTTTTAAAGAGCCTCAATGAAAGTGGTAAGCCCCCTTGCCTCAAGCTTAGAAGTGTATAAGCAAAAGGTAACAGTGCACTGTCAAGTCCTTTCAAGCAGTTGAAAGCTTTAGACATTTTACACCTTTTACAGCAGGTTTCAAAGAGCTGCCACCAAGGTGGCTGCGGCTCTAAGCAGCCCCTGGCTGGCGGCACACCCGGCACCGACCGCACCCTCTGCCGGGGATTTCAAACAGCGCCTCCGCGGCAACAGCTCTGATCTGTCACATCACTAAAATCAGAACAAAACCGGAATCACAACACGATCTGCCAACACAAGATTACCTGAAGGTTCTCCTTCACACACAGTATACTTAAGGCAAGAAAATGAATGTAATTCCACAAAATGGTTGGGTGAGTATTAGCTTTTATTCTGATTCTAGAGGACTGTGAGCAAAAGACATGTAAGAAATACAGTAAGAAAATGGATTTAAAATTCCATGTTTAATTCTCACTCTGTTTCAGAATATGCAGTTCTCACAGTGTAACTTGCAACTTGAAGTTAAATAATTACTCTGACAGCTAAAAACCATCCCACAGCAATCTTTAATACATTCTAAGAGACACTAAGACAATATATCTTCTAGGCTATTAAAAGGTCCAATTAATAATTTCTAAATTTTAGAAAATCCTCAAGTTTTGTACTACATTGCACAACACAAAAATTAATACTCTCAAGACAGATCTTGCCCTTCTATACTGTGCAATAAAGATGCAGAAACCTTAGCTACCTTAGCTAAAAAGCAGCAACCCCAAGAGATTTTGCATGTTCTGTAGCACAAGACTACATCCTATTCTAACAGTGCACCTCATTCTCCATTGGAAAGAAACCACCACAGTGACAGAAATACGCAGCAGTATGGAAAAAAAAATCATTCTGCATATTCAAAACTCAGTCTTCAAATACATCTGTTGCACACAGTCCTGTCACTACTGCATTAGCAGCACACCTCATCAATATCAGGAGTCAGTGCAGCTGAAACATTAACATCATTTTTTAATAAGAAAAGTGCCAAGAGAAGTCATGAGGAAAGTCTCCTTCTTCTGGACAATCCTGTCTTACTGATTGCCAAACTGCATTTCTTGGGAATGAACGCCAGGAGGACAGGAGGGTGCAGCCATCCTGTGCTGTCCGTGAAGCCTTTGCTATGAACTCTAGGTGAGAGGCAAGCTGAAGAGATTTACAGGAGTTCAGATTACATGAACCTTCTGAGTCAGAGTTCAGCTCAGGGCTGTGGGCTCTCTGCTCAGTCTCTGCAGAGGATGAGCTCAGGAACTGGCAGCAAAAGGAAAAATGTTATTTCCTTGCTTTAAAGCATGTATGTCTAGTAGACACTGAGGAACAGCAATCACTATCAGGAATATTATCAGGAAGAAAAAGAGAGTAACCTGGCCTCATTAGCTCACTACACAGAAGAGCCAAATAGGTGGCTCATGTCAGTCCACCTACTCCTGCACAAATTGTCAAAGTAAGAAATCGTTACGAGAGATCAATTTAACTCAATAACCAGCACAGTGAGAGCTCCTGTAAGCAATGAATTTTGAGCTGGAATTACCATTTGGAATATTACAAAATATCTTTCCCTTGAAGGATCTTTTGATAATCTCTTCTGTACCACCTATGTATGATATGGCTGTGGTAATCAAAGCAGATGGCACAAGGAGACCTCTACTGAAGGTAAGAGAAGAAAAATTAACATATGAGATTAAGAGCAAAACTATACAAGAATGGTGAATCTGACACTAGGAACTCATAAGCAAATAAAGTTTCAATCCTTTAGCTGCTGTTTTTACTCCTTCTTTTGTCACATAGATAAAATATTTTGGATTCTCCACTGACTTTCATATCTATCCTTCTCTTTTCCCTCCAGCACTCTTCCTTCCCACTACTATGGAAGTGCTGTATCTCACAACAGCCTCAGATAAGCATCTCAGGCTACAAAACCAAGTTCCTCAGAAGAACATAAGCCTGTTCTTAAGTGCCAGCCATAGCTATTATCAGAAGTTTTATTTTATTTTACATCAAATAAGCACTGTGCAATATAAGAATGAATTGACACTGATTTCCAGGAGCTGTTTAACAATAGAAACTATTCTAATACAGGCTTTAAAGCCACATAGCAAAGTTGGGCTTTAATGTACTATATACACAAAAGAACATGAAGAGAAGCAGGAGGCTCAATTAAAACACTGTACTAATACATAAGCACAGTTCAAAAATACTGATGCAATCTGCTTACCACCCTGTACAAGTATTATGTAGATTACTTATTTAATATCTCCAACAGCAGGATGCAAAATGAAATTATACACTAAAACTAACTTGAAATTTTTGATTTTCAATTTAAGCATATGTAAAGACTGCTTCATGAAAGAAGTTAAAAGTATTTCTGCTATAACTTAGAACCTTAACTTTCAGAAATTTTATGCAGGACTGCCTGTTACTGAGAATTTCATGAGCTGATTTCTACACTACTAATTTGCACTGTTGCTGTAATTCAAAATAACTGCATGAAGGGTGGACATGCAGAAAAATGAAGGAAAAAATACAGAGAGAGGAAATCTTTAACAGAAATTCTGTAGCTAACCATAAATCACTCTTTTTGTACATCTGACTCAAGCTTTTATGTGTGTGTGTATATATCACACAGAAGTGATAAAAGAATTCTAAAGAAATCAAACTGCAATTTAACGTAGTTTCTACAGAGGGAGCCAACAACTCAAGGAACTGGATTAAGAAAACATTCCAGATCAGCACTGAGCTCTTCCCAACCATCAAGTTAATTCCTTACATTTACAAGTTTCTCAAATATCCACAGCACAACATCCAGATTCTTTCTCTACAGAATTCCCAAGAACTTAATGGAAGTTTAATTAAAGAAGTACTTAATTACATGTCATGGAACAATCAGAGTCAATATAAACAGAATTTTATTTGCTTTGGGAGAAAGTGGCAATTTAAGAGACTAGTCATTCTAAATCACTATTTTTTTATTAAAAAGAGAAGTTGAAGAGTTTTCCTCTGTAAAAATTCTAAAAAAAATTATTTTGTAAAAATGAGTATCAATTGCACAGTAGAGATTTTTATAGAAGTTTTCAGACAAAACTCTACACCAGGATACAGGTCAATATGATGCTTAAAAAAAAAAAAAAAGAAAAAGAGGAAGAAATCTAAAATAAAGTCATGTAAAGGTGGGAGCTGGCAAGTTTTTTATGAATCTGGGCACTTTGTTATACCTGCCACAACAGTTTTCCACATTAATTCATTGCCAAATCATATTTCATAAAATATATTAATCCACTCAAATGTAATTACAAGTTAGGTATATTATATCAAGTAACTCAACAGCTGTGACAGACTCATATATCACCTCATCCATACAAATCACTGATATTGTCAGCATATGCTGAGAAGGCCAACAAAAGACTTAAAGCTTCATATTTCTGATATTTTACACTCTCTTCCCCCTGCTTCCACAAACAATTTTCTACTCTCCTTTTTAGCTTTACGGGGGAAAGAGGATGGATAAAAACCAAAGGTATTTTAGAGAGACTTGAGCCCGACAGGACAAACCCTGAAGCCAGCACATAGGGAAGGGTTTCTGTGAGTGTTAGCGAAGACAAACCGCCCCCTCTAGTGGCACAGAACTCTCGGCTGTTCCCAAAAGCTGCATCCCTTTGGTGACCCACAGTTCATGTCTCTCTCCCTGCAAGCTGAACTATCAATGACACACGGCTGCTCTCCAGTTGTGCTTGGGGTCGAGTGCCTTAGCTTTTGTATTGAAGTTCTGTGATAGACAGTGACTAACACGGGGTAGCCCTCTGCCCCTAACACACTGCTCTTCAACATTCCCATGACACGGTTCTAATCCCTTTGACATCCTCTTTAACATACCCAGACTACCTCTAAATCCCTACTGTAGATTTCTCTACTCTTTCCCAAGCATCAGAGGCCCGCTGCAATCCCCAAACATCCTTATTATGACTCCAAGATTGGAGTCCTTCCACTTAAATATCTGTATTACCTAAGCAAAACCAGAAAATATACACACACCACCTCCTGCCAGATGTTACAGGTAAATCAAAACTCCATCAGTCACCCAAACAGCTGTCCTTAAATGTAAGAGTCCTTCTCTCCATTGTTCAGTATCAATATGAAAAATAGCATGTATGCAGGTAAGAATGAAATCCCTCTCGGCTAACTTGCAGCAGAGCAACACATCTGCTCTCTCCCTCCTGACCAACACATCAAAAACCCACTGAAGAGAAAGAAAGCTGATATTTATCTTACTCCTCACTTCATGGTCTTGATCTCTGGAAAAGAAAGCTTACAAAATCAGAAACACAAAGCAGATGCTACATTTCTTAATCTCTCCTTCAACTAACTTTCAAAAGTGCCCCATCATAGCCAAAACTGCTTAAACAAAACAGTTTATAAAACTGTTCAACCAGCAGTCAGTCAAAGCTGCACTATAACAAGTGTTATGAAGCATTGCTTGCAGTCTCAGTGGTACTACTGAATTCCAAACAATGTTTTTCAAACTCAATGACTATATTTTCATCACCTATATTCATACAAGCTAGTCAAGCTACCAAAATTTGGCTAACAGCCCCTAGTTTAATAAAAGAAAATATTAGCAAAAAACCCCAACTCCTCTGTCAACACTTAATCTACACAGTGAAGATGGACTCTGTATTAAAGTATTCCTACTTTAATACCAAGACAACTTAGGTCACATCCCATCTCTTGCTGCACCTAGCCTGAATTTATTCTCCTACAAAACTTTTAATGTGGAACCATAATTAAAAAAAATCAGCCTAGGCAGCAGCACACACAAGTCTATACTTGGCTAATATGACCTTCAGTTAAAGCCATTCAGTCCAATTCTGAGAATTAAAAATAGAAACAACTCTTGTAAAAGGACCATACAAAGGGTCAAAAGAGATATTTGTTTGACTCAGAGTTTATATTTTTTTATTGTTCTCAGAAGAAAAAAATATATGCAACATTAAGGCCTCACCAATCTTATTACATCTGAGTTTCCCTAACAGCCCTGCAGGACTCTGAATTGAAGGGGATTAGTTGGGTTAGGGAAGGTGGGAAACATCTTCAGGACATCCCTTGAGCCACAAATGCATGCTTCCCTTGTAAAACATCAATGTTAACTGAAGATACCACCATTCCCCCATCTTTGTTATTCCCACTGCAGAACAGCAGACTCGCCACTGAAAACAAGTGTGCTGTTCATATGATTCCCTACAACATGGGCATGGCTTGGCTTGATCACCAGTGCTGATGGCTCTAACTAATCTACTGATTTTACATGGAAACAGGCTGAGCTGTAGGACAGTACCCTCTACCCTTCATGAGGCACATTCAGAAGCTGATTGGGACAGGGAAGGAGTAGATATTTCCAGCTAAATTCTGAAAAGAATGCATATATGCACAAACTTAACAGCTTTAGTGTTAATAAATTCCTGTTAGACAAAAGAAGAGTACACAAAATGAAAAGAAAAATTTAGAAGGCAGCTACAGTTGAAACTGAAAGCAGGAAAAAAAAAAAAAAAAGGTGATCTTTCATACTTTAGCACTTAAAATAGAAGTTAAGCACGGTGCCATGCCTGTAAACCAATGCCAGTCTTAGTGGCTGTGCTTATCTCTCTAGATAACTAAGACTCAAGGACTAAAGGATAAAGCCAAGTCAGGGTAGCAGGCTCACCTACCTTTGGAGATAAGGAATTCATTACTCAACAAAATTTATATTTTTATGAACAACAGCTATACAGAAGTATCTCTGAGAAAATGAAGAACATCTGACAGTCAGATAAATCACCATGATGGATTTTAGATTAAGAATGCCAAAAGAAGTCTTCTTTACTGCTAGGGAAGACAGTATAAAAGCTGCTGACATTTCAAAGACTGAAAGATAAATTATTTTAAGTAGGAGAATTTTGGCACTGAACAGTAATATGTAGAAACTAACTTTGTATTTGACTTAAAACATTACAACAGGGTCAGGAGAATACCTTAATTATAAGGGCACTGTACCTAAGAATAAGTTTATAACCACATCAGCAACAATTACCCTAGAGGTAAGTTGTCTTGCACATTTCCTAGAACTGGCATTTCTTTTAAATATGAAAGTCTACTTAAATATCAGAAAAGGTTAATTAAGCATCTAACAAGTCATCCATAAGTTAAATCAGAGAATTCAGCTTGAAGGACTGAAAGTGCTCCGAAGTTCAATGTGCAATCTGTTGTGTTCACGTGGTCCAAGGAGAAGAGTACACAGCATTAGAAAAGTTCCAAAGGTCTCCCCTGAAAACAACGTGACACTGACCAACAAGAGTTTTTCCCTGCTCAAGTATCCAGTGACATTCAAGATGACAAGAGGAGTGGCAAAAGCATGTTCAACCTCTTTCATTATACCGAACAACATATAAATCATCTCAGGCACTACTGCAGTGTGTACAACAAAATACCAAAGAAGGGTTTCTGTTGCAGCTGATCCATGTAAATCTTGACTTTTACTGAATTTTCGATATTAAACAAAATTTAATAAAGAACTACGTTAATAAAATTAGTTCAACCCTCCATTCAAGAAGTGATTATGCTGTAAACATACCAGTAACAAACATGCAATTAACTAATATTAAATGTACCTAAAATAAAAAGCTGAAAGATGACTTTACTTCTAACGAACTACCTCACATCAAAAGGTTCAGTTTAATCAGTATCTATTGAACAAATAAAGCTTGTGTACACAGTACAACTTGTACTGTCCAAAATACAGACCTGCATGTGATTTACTTTGTGTTTAACCCCTCTGCATGCCAGTACTTAACACTTCTAGCTCATAGCATCCAAAATGGGTTAATGGGTTAATCATAGCTATGCTGTCCATAAGTGTTCTATCATTACAGCGCGTGCTCTGCATAAAACCAATCTTATCTACTCAAAGGCAACTGCTGTTGCCTGTCTTTTGCCTGGAGCTCAAACAGTTTTAATGTCACAGGTACATTACCATGATGTAGTATCTTAAATTAAATGTCTTTTTCCATCCTCTGAAAGAACATGGGACATTTGGTTAGTAATTCAATCACTAAGGCTTTTGGAAAAAAATCTTTTTTTCCAGAGGAATTAAAACCCTTGTTACCAGAATACATTTCTACTGCTTGAAATCTGTGACCTTACTAAAAAGATCCAAACTTTTAACATGAGAAAACTTGACAGCTATAGATGTGAATTTCATCTGAAACAGGTACATTATCTTACACAAGGACAAACTGCCAAAGTCTTCTGGGTATATAATGAAATAAAGCAAAATAACACTAATGTAATAATGGAAACAGTAATGTGCAAGAGCCTGAAGTTTAAAATAATAAGGAAAAAAAGGGGTGTTCTTTTCATATCTAAGCATTCAGAAGAACACAAAATGGACCAAATTCCCCACTATCTCTACCCTGAAAACAAGAAATGTGAAAGTCATCCTACAAATCTGTTTCTAATTTAGAAATTAACATAGGCATTTAGGATTAACATTTAAATGGGGTATTTAAATTGCATTAGAACCAACTGCAGTTAATGAAATATTTTTTTAAAGAAATTAGTGAAAAAAGATTTAAAAATCTCTTTTTGCAACAATTAGTCTTCAGACAAACTTTGCAAGGTGCAGCAGACAATACTAAAGAGCAAAAGCTAACATTTCTGTTTCAGGTATTCAACAATAAGACATATATACATTAAAAAGTATATCGGTAACATGCATGTATATCACCACAAAAAAGCTTACAGCTCTTTGTGCTTCTCCTCTGCCAAAATTTGGTCATTTGGCTTCAGCCCATACCTTGGGGAAAAAAAAAAGAAAAAACACAAAGGAGTTACTCACATGAGAATACAGCCATAAAATGCAGTTTTATAGTTTCAAATTATTAAACTATGCGTTTGTCAATTCAGATACTTCAGGTATTGCAAAGTCACAAAACTTTCGAAAGACTTATCACGTGTTTATCAAAGTAAACTTAACATCACACAAAATTTTGCTTTATATCATGGCTTCAAACTCTACTGGATACTTTGGCTGACTATCTACCAAAAATCACTGCACTTCATACCATGAACCTTAAATTGGACTTATAATTTGAATCTGAAAAAACATGAAAGGGAGGATTACAGACAACAGAAACACTAAATGTGGCTGTAATGTTTCTCCCTGTACTAAATAAAACTATTAAAATAAATACCAAAATAATTAATAGAAAAAATACACTTTAACCACAGGCTATTTAGGAAAACTTATGCAGTCCATACAAGCAACTTCCAATAAAAGTAAGTGCTTGAGAGAAAGAAACTTTCTTTGCTAGCTTAACTAATAGTTGACTTGACAGAATAGGTTGCCAACACTGCCTGATCAGAGGGAAACAAGAATGCAGTCTGTGCCAGGGCAGCCTACTGCCAGCCATGCTGCAGCCTGCACTGTCACTCACTGTGGAAAACCTTTAAGGAGTGACTTCACTTTTGTTCTGCCTCACAGCAAAATCTTCTGTCATCTCAAAATAAATTGCTACAGTCTTCTGTGTAGTTTGGTTTTTTTCTCTTGGATTTGGTAAGGTTTTTGGTTGATTGGTTTGCAAGACAGTCATTCATAATGGAAGCAGCTAGAAGTGTCCATTGGACAGCTCTGCAAACAGCTATCTGCTCACACTGCAGAAGGTTCCCACTGTCCCTTTGTCCTCTGTTGCTGTTCCCTGCTCTAGACAACTGCAGAACTGTAAGTTAATCCTCCTGAGGAAAGATTCTGGTAACCTCCCCAATATCTCCATTTGTCATGTCTTAATAAACATTTCACTGATAGCAAATACTCATGTATCAGAGAAAACATAAGGAATAACCAGTAAATTCTGAAAGGAACATCTTTCAGAAGTGAAAGGACACTATCTCTTCTTAAGAAACTTGCAATCTGACTTAAAATAAAATCAGGCTTTTGTCCAAAGGATTTATCTGTCATAGGCAGATACACTAACATGCAATCCATTTTGCAAATGAAGATCATTTTGCCCATTAACAAATACACCCACAGAAAGTCACAGATCTTCTTCACTAAAAATTAAGCTGCATGCTTTTCCTCTACTGGTAGTCAGACACTTCAGCTTAATACAATTTTCTTTTCTGAGAAATACAATCTTTAGTTTTTCAAAGCTTCCAAAATCCTTGTTACTACACTTTTTTTTAAACACAGTTTTACCTCCCCAGTTATTTAGAGGGGAAAAACCCAAACAAATAAAACCTGTCACTACTTAGCTTACTAAGTCAGCTACTACAGAAATCATGTAACATAAGGGGAATGCTGTTCAACAGATGTGTGATTTTGGGCTATGCTACTGACATACCACAGAGGAGCTGGGAAGGACACAGTTGCTGCCCCTAAGATTTGCAGAATGGTTCCTTTGGTGAACCTTAGCTTACACAAAATTTTCTCACTACCACCACCATCTCCTTTTACTATGAAAACAGTTCTTAAAAATATTTTTTCTTGATCCCTAAAGATATTGCTTTGATAGCAAGTTGACAAAGAAATCTTCCCACAAAGGGACATGCTTGTAGAGTTCAAACTTCTATCAGTAATTTATGCATTAAGATGTATATTATATTTCATACACAGCTGCTGAACTATTTAATAAATTTAAATGTGGAACTAGCACAGTGAGCAGCTTACATAATATTTTCCCAACATGTGCTTCATAGGCAAGATTGATATGCACCAGTTGGGTCTTCCTAACTAATGGAAGTTAGATTTGTCAGAATTTCTCTAAAAAACATTTAGGAGCTAACAATACTAAGCGCAAAATTGAAGCTAAAGATAAGCAACCAAAAAATTTAAAATAAGGACATCTAAACCCTCTAAGCAACCAGAACAAATTGTGTATGAATTATAGATTTAATTGCCTGATATTAAACTAGTGAGTAGAAGAAAAGCATATATGCTATGGAAGTAAGCAAAGGAGTGATCACAACTTCATTTTTTTATACTCTGAAATTCAAAGTTCAACACATCCTAGAACATAAAAAAACTATTACTCTTCTCAACTACCCAGTTGAAAACTGTGATAGTTTCAAAATGTTAATACTCTCTTCAGTACTGCTTGAGGTACTATTTAAAAAAGGGGGCTTCAGAGTAAAAATATGCAAAAGGGTCTACAGCCTGACTGTAGGTAAGTGTCGAAACACGCTGCAGTACCTTTCAAAAATGCTACATTTAAGCCTTTGATTTGTCCTTCACAAACATTTAATCTGTTGGAGGAGCAGCCAGTGCTCCAGACAGCCCCTTCGGAATGGCAGCTGTCCATGCAGCTGCAGCAATTACCACCGTGCACAGCTGCCCCGTGCATGGCGCTGCGCAGCTGCCAGGGCGCACCCGGCCCCTGAGCACCGCAGCTGATGGCTCCTGACAGCCCCACACCTCACTGCACCCCGGGCAAAACTTCCGCGTTTGACAGCAGCTTCTTCCAAACAGCAGCTTGGTTTAACTCTACATGTCATTCTACCATGGTCACTCCAACATACCCTATTCTAACCAAAGCTTAAGTGTCCTAGCTCCAGATAGGTGCTAACAGAAATTATAATTCTATCATCCATCTCTAAGTTTAAATTGCAAGTTTCACAGTCCCATACATTACCTTTTCCAGTGTCAAGAGAATTATTTTAGACAGTATTCTTTCTGACCTTACAAAAAGACACGTTTACACATTTAACTTAGAGGACAAATAAGCAATCTCTTGCGTCTGGCTTGTATTTCATCAAGAAACATAGGCACAACTAATTATAAATTCACAACTACAGAAATCTCAAATATTTTTCCTCTCCACAAGCCTGGAAAAAAAGTAACAGACCCAGACTAAAACATTATTGCAGGCATTCTGAGGACATGGTATTGGGGAATCAGATGGTGTTGAAGAAATGTGCTCTAATTATATCTAAATATACTCAATGAGAAAAATGCCAAGGCCACTTGGAAGAGATCTATTCCAACAGCTAGAAGTACAACTCTGACCAATACATTCTATTTGGTTACAGTGGTAAAAAAAGGTGGTATATTCTTTGTTTCTTCATGTGCATGACTTGCCTAGCATTCACTTTAATTTCAATTTCTGCAGAAATGTATCATTTTTATTATATACCTGCGCTAAATATGCACTGCTGATAAACTCCAAACATACCAAGTTCAGACCAACTCTATCAAAAATTTCCTGAAAAGATGGCAAAATTCTCCTGTCCAAAAGGCCAAAAGGAAACTGCTGATGAGCAAACAGGTTTTAAAAACGGCAATAGATCTTAATGGCTTGAAAATTATGTCACCTTTCAATATTTCTAACTAGAATCCACCAATCTAAGCAAAATCTTCTATAGAAACAATAAGTAATAATTGCACAGATATCAAAACGAAAATCAGCACACACTTATATGTGCTGCTTGGGCCAGAAGAGCCAAGATAAAATGCAGACCACCCACAAGGATGCATGAAAAACTGCATATGCATGACAGTAATATTCTGATCACTACTTTCAAAAACACTTGTGAAGAACAAGACACTAGAGATAAAAGTATTTTTCTGCATTAACCATCAATGTGAGTAGCCAGCAAAAATGCCTCTATATTTAAACTATTTCCATGATAAGAAGCTGGGAGAGTAGAGCATTTCAGGAAGCCCTAAATATAGATCTGCACAGATATTCCTCTACTTCAGTTGATGCACAAATAAATACAAATTTCTTGCCTCAGTACCTGGCTCTGACTAACCCTGCTCACCTTTAAATGCACTTGGGCTTTGCTATTCCACAAGCTTATTGTATTTGACATGCTTTGCTGCACTTACTGCTTTAAGTATTCCCCAGATTGATTAAAAATTCAATACATGAAAGGGCAGATTTCCAATGTGTTCTTTGAACTTTGCAGAAAAGTCATCAAAAAAAAGGAACAGAGTGCGATTTCTCCATCAGACACTTAACACCCATTGGTTGCATTAACTGGACAAGACAAGTAGATTTTATTTATACTACACTATGCTTCATCAATAAAAGACGAAACCTTTTAAGACAGAGCTCTGCAGAAGCATTTCTTCATAAATTTTCAAATAAGTCATATGGGAAGCTTAAGGATTTATTGTATTTTAGATTAATCTAAAGAAGGTTGCATAAGAATGATTCAGCAACTGTGTTACATCAAATTCCAAGTGATGTTAAGGCTACCTTCACTAGCTTAAAAAAAAAGAAAAGGGAAACACAGTCCTTTTTCTTTTATTTTTTCTTAATTATTAATTTGGCCAAAACCAGAACAGACACCTTTGGGACATTGTGTTCACGTGTCCTTTTTCAGAGTATATTGACTGATTTCTATGCAGTTCTCACATCCCACGAGATCATGCAGGTCAGAAACACAGCCATGTGTGAACCTGCTCCAACAGTGCATCCTCATGAGCATTTACAGGCCAATGTACACAGCAAGCCCAGCTCACAAAACAGTTCCAACGCATCAGATTTATGGGGGATGGTACAGAAGGTCAGCCCGTTTCTCAAGTTCCATCTGCAATTTATCAGACAGAATAAGTAATGCTGCCCTAAGTGCTAACTCCATTTCTTCTGGCTTGATCTACACCGAGATCAAAAAGCAGTAAAGAAACTGCTTTTCCTACACTAGTGAAATAGCACTTGAAGTATTTCTGCATTTTTGACAATGCTGCAGCTGCTTAGAAATTTCACTTAAATCTAATGTAGCCTTACTCTTCCCATTAGCCCAATAATCTTTCCCATGCACACAAATAGAGTGTGAGTATCATGCCTTATATGTGTTTGGATCATTATTTTGAGCTTGCTAAACCAGATTCTAGGGCTGTGAATTTTCTAAATCCAGATGAAAACAAAAAAATCCACAACCCAGACCACGCCTGGTATGTAATTTTAGCAGCCCAATTCATCATGGACCAGATGAAACTAGCTAAACCAAATTAAAGTTTTTTATAACTGGCAGATACAAGGACCTTAGTCCAAATATTTAAGACATGTTTTTTCCCTCCATTAAAAAAAAAGACAAACCCAAATAGTAAAGGCCTTTGATTCATATTCTGAAAGTCTCGCTGTCCTGCCTGACTTGCACTGTTTTTACTCTACCAGTTTAATACGTTTGCTTTTTTTTTCCCCCTGTAGATTCCATTGTTGCTTAGTCTCCCAGTTTCACTATCTGAAATGCACCACATTCTTCATTCCCTCAAAGTCTCTCCCCCTCTTTAGCTTCTCTCCTACTCCTTAACAGGGCAATTGGTCCTCCCTGTCTTTTCACTTTCCTTCTTGGCCTCAAGCTGACAGCAAAACAGAGACCTTTTCTACACTAATTTCTGGGTTCAGTGACAGCTCATTGTTATTCACTGTTACTTAAGGATGATCTTGTAACAGGTTAGAGCATTTTAGAAAAATTCCTTACTCAATAGATACTGCTTTGTTGACAAATATAAAAGTCCAGATTGCTACCCCTGAAAAACTGAAAGAGTAAAGACAGACTGTATTACAGCAATACAACTCCAAAGAAAGCCTGCTTCCAGAAAAAAATCCTAAGTTTCGCACTTATAGCAAAAAAGAGGAAGCTGCTTAAAACACCTTTTAGACATGCCTTTGGGAAAATATTAGAACTGTGAGAGAATGCATAAATCAGCATGACTTCAACATGGATCAGTGCTAGACCCAACACTATGCCACACATCCATGAGTGAGCTGCATTAAGTACAAAAGCTACTGATGAAATCCACAGGCGATAGCAGACTGGCACGGGTATGCCATGACAGAGCATTCTAGCAGACAGTCAAGACTTCAAAGTGTTAACACATGTTAAGCCAAATAGGTAAATTGAAAGCATAAAAATATGGGTGGGGGTAAAGGCATACCACAGAGTAGTAACTTGGAGAGAGGAGAAATGAGGCATTAGGAACTGCAACTAATTCAACCTGAGCTTCCAATTCACACCAAGCATTTAAGACAGCAATGAGCTACTACAATACAGAAATAGGAACAAGTAAACAAACAAAACAAAAATTAGCAAAAAGACCCCAGAGTGAGCAGTAAGCCTCACTAATTATTTAATTTTCTTCCATTTTCAAACAGAAAAACTTCTAGCTAAAGTGCTCAGTTTCAGAAGAAGAAACATAGGTAAAGCACACACTAGTGGTAGTGGGAAGGATATTTGAAAAAATGGCAACAGAATGTTAAGATAGAAGTATCTTAAGTATACTTCTATCTTAACCTTCTATAGAATGTAGAAAACAAATTACTTCAGAGAATATAAATTACTTCATATTTAACAGGAAATTACTTCAAAAAAAATTACTTCATAGTTATCAATGACAAAGAATCAAGTTTGGTTTGAGAAAGGGCATGTACATTGACTGGCAGAGAATTATACTGCTTAACTAAACAAAAGCATCTGCTTAGGGAAAAAATAAGCTGCAGCTCAAACCACAGGTACTGGGCATTTCACTTAAAAAAATTCCAGACTTAAAACCTTGCTATGGGAATAGCTATGTCAGAGCTGAGAGAATGAAGGACCATCTTGGAGAACACATGGAGCAAATTTCTAATGTTTTCCTTTTTGCTCAGTTCCTGTCCACTATTATGACTGGAGTCATAATTTGGCTGCATCACTGCCTATACAAACCTCTCTTATTCAGAAAAAAAAGTTGGAATTTCTGAGTGAAAGGGATTAAGAAAATAACAGCAGAATTTTTTTTAAACATTAGTTATTATAAAAGATAGATTATAGAATTAAATGTCAACATTAGATTAGCTTAAAATGACACCACTGAAACCTAAAAGAAAAAAGAAATAGTTATTCATGTCATAAATTAAAGCATTTTGTTTCCCCTGCTTAATGCATGGATATGATCACTACTTTAAATATAGAAATTACTAGGTAGTTTTTCTGATGGTTTTTTTTCCACCCTTGATCAATATTTTCCTAGTTGTTTCTGAATTATTCAGTGTAATAAGGTAAGGCACCCCACTGATAATATGGTTGGAAATCAGGACTTTAATCAGCTATTAATATTGTAAGACAGATTTAAAGGGCTTTTGAAATTGAAGTCAAAACAATAATAGGTTTAAATGATTAAAAGGGATTAAGAAAGCCAGGAAAGTTCAAAGCCTGTTAATCACCAGACTGCGAAAAACTATGATCATTTAATAGGGTCAGCCCCTATCACTCTGGACTTAAGCATATAGAAGTGGCCTTGTCAAAACAGTTTCCTTAACTACAAACTAGGAAGCTAAAAATTTAAGACAGCTAAACACTTGCTGTATACAGATATAGAAAAATGTTTTTCAGTCATAATTTTTTAAATATCTGACTACAAGTATAATTTTAAAAGTTGTACACACTCTGTACATTTTTTTTAATTGGTACTCTGAATTCTAGATTCATTCCACCAGTAGAAATACATTTTGTTGACCTTTAGTAACTTTATCAAGGGATAAAATATTAATTCAATTTGTGCAGAACTATAGATATTCTCCTTAAAGACTGAACTCTTAACATACTCCATTACTATTATTCCATTGAGCCTTGAATATTTAAGCCACTTCTTTAGTTTTCCTAGTTCTTTTTGCATTGTTCCTGTTCTGAAATGACCATCTAACATTTACATACCTATTTTCTTCAATCAGAAACAAACACTCATTTGCAGTATAATTCATCTTGGTTATAAACACAAATCAGTTTCCACAATCATGTGTAAAGTTTTATTTGCATAAAACTTACTGAAAAACAACAACTAAAGTAACATGTACATAATATAAACTGAAGGGTTCCTAGTTATCCACAGTCACCTGCTGTTATCACTTTAAAATTTATTGTTCAGACCAAGTTCTACAACAGATCCTGTCACCACTAGTACTGAAAATCCCCAAATACCTCCCCTGCCCCATGAGGAGCTCTGCTTTGAGAATTTTATATATGTACATATACATATATATATATCTAATTCTGAGAAGGCATAGTAGTGTGATCGCCCATGTGACCCTCAGATTGATCTTTTTCTTCTAAATATTGATGATTTCTTCTAAACAAAGACTCCCTGTTTGCCATATATGAATAGCACTACCAGCTACTCAATTTACTCAAAGTACACTTGAAAACAAACTCTTCATCGCCTTTTCAGAGAAGGCAGACTTCTAAAAAGTCATCAGGATAAACTTCAGTAGGCTCTACATCTACAATAAAATACAGGTTAATACTCTGGACACACTAACAAAGGCACACTGCTTTTTACACTGCTGCAAACATAAGACCATGCTGGGCTCCATTAACACAAAGTACATTTCATAACTGAATTACAACTCTGTCCCCATTCTAGATCTGTTCTATCTCTATCTCCAAAAAGAACAAATGAAAATAGAATTATTTTAGTGTCTCTAGTACAAAGAAATAAATGCCACATCAATAAAAATCAATTAGACAGAGCAAATGACATTTATTCGTCAGTGAAGACCTCACAAACCACAAAGTCAGCCCAGAATATTACCTTCAAGCAACAAAATCCTCCAAAAGGAAGGAACTGAACGTTCTGAAGCTGTATTGAATCTTGATTGATATTAAATATTTAACTGTCTTCAAAATGCTAAGAATTGACCGTGTTGTCATTCATAGGGAGACATGGAAAAAGACTGGTGTATCATATTTAATAAAATCCACATTGTTCCCATTTAGAAATAAGGAAACTAACAGCAAGTCTTACATATCGGTTAAAACCACTCTCATTTCTTTAAAAAAATATAGTTTAAAATGTATTCCATTTTCCTGTTAGACAACTTATCAATGTGTTTCTGCTTGTGACAGGCTAGGCTGAAGTACTAATTTAATATTAGTACTGCAGCCTAAATGAGTCTCAGTGCTGTCTAAAAGCTACATCTCCCTCATCACCTGTCTCTACACCCAAGGGCTTAATACAGGACAGTCCAGCTTACACAAACTTAAATAATTAATTGTCAGGGAAATCATGTATCTTAATTTGCCTTCTCTACAAATTATTTTTTACACTGTTTAGAGCAACCAGAAAGCTACAGAAAAATGTTACAGCTACTGTGAAATGCTGAAAGAACACATCCAAGCCATTTAAGTCATCAGCTTTCTAATAAAAAGTAGGAAATATAGAAAATGGCAGGGAAAGCTTTTTTACTGCACTGAAAATTTTGATTTTATCCTGAAAAAACAAATGAGTAATACCAAGATGGAGATTTAGGGAAGTGTTCTTGAGAGATTAAGTCCTTGCTCAGCTGCCACTGGGACATACCGAGAACTGCAATTGCGTCTTCTGGGAAGAACTGCTCCTCCCTTTTGCCTCAAGACATTGCCACTGCTTAGTATATATTAATTTTTCCTCCACAATGGTACCTGCAACATCAAGTCCAGACATGCAAGGGTCTGGCAGAGGAAAAAGAGACTGACTGAGGTATTTGGACAGTTCCTGTCACTTTAGGCCCAGATGAGTGTTTTGTCTTAGGACTGCTTGCAGAATTACGTACAGACCTTGACATGTCCTTAGAGTTGTGTTCAGAACTTTGGCTGTAGTTTAACACTGCCCCATATTACATCACAAGCACATTTCAAAACAGCTTCTGAAACACACTGCAAGATAATCTGGCAAAATGGGAGTTACTGCAATCAGATTTGGGGAAAGGTCTTTGATCTCTTTTGTACGCAGTAATTATACAAAATAAACTGTCAGGAGACACGTGAGATTCTGGAACACTTTGTCTCTTTTGCTGGGAAACCAGGGAAATATTAATGGCAGAAATCAGAAGATTTACATTTGTAACTGTAGTTCTTGTCTTGACATAGAACAGATAAGGCATGCTAGCCTGAAGCCATGAAGGACACCGGGCTTAACTTAATATTCACAGGTGAGACTGCATGTAGCCTTTACTTGGAGTGGTCTGGCAGTGAATTTGGGTATAGTTTCATTTCTAATGGAGGAAGTTGACTGTACACTTCCAGACTACAGTGACAGCCTAATCTTAAAGTAATCTTTATTGCCTACCTTCCTACCAGTGGGAAGTTTCTGTTATTTAAAAAAAATAAAACCTAGCCTCAATACTGAAGAAATAAAGAGCCTCAATAATATAAGAACTGAAAAAATGTTCATGGAAATGTTTGTATTTCTGTGACTTCATGCTACTGTTCACTTGTTACAGCTTGTCATGTTAGACAGTCATATGCTCCCCTTCACACTTTGTCCTGTGCACCTCAGATTCTTACATTGAAACTTAATCACTTTTGCTGTCACAAAACAAGGGAAGAAATAACAGGTAAAAAAATTACTGGAACAATCTGCTAAAATAATCACCAAAAATTGTTTAGCCACTGCTCCCTAGTATTCATGTGGCATAAACCCACAAGTTTCAAGCAGAACTAAAAATGAAAATAATTTGTATGCTAACATATTGAAGAAAGGAATCAAGGGTTTGTAAAATGAAAATAATCTGTCCCCAACTCTGCACGTAATCTGAATTTAAAAGGGGACTGCAGGGTTCATAACATCCTGAAGTCTACAACACAACCAGATCTCCAGTAACTTGGAATACTGATGATTCTGCCCTGACAAAAATAACGTAAAACACCACTTAAACAGCTAGTTTACCTCACTACAGCTCTTGGCTAAGGGAAAACAAGAACACCAGTAATTAAGAGGAAGACAGGCTGCCTCCACCCTTTCCCTGTGGCTACAGAAGAGACCACAAGGCTAACACTCCAAAAAGGAACAGGACAAGAAGAGGCAAAGCACACAGCAGGCGCCTGGGCACAGCTCTGTGCTGAAGAACAGACACACAGGATCAGAGATCTTCAGTGGCATAAGCACCTCATATCATAGGTTACAGTTACCTGCAACACCAATGTAGTATCTGCACTTTGTTCAGGAATAGCCTGACCTAACAGCAAGTTACTAAAAAGAAATGTTAACAATCAGTATTTAATTTCAAAAGGAAGGACTAAGTCTCTCTCTTCTTGATTAATGTAACTTGGGAAGAAAAACTGTTGAGATTGCATATTGCCTGACCTGAATGAAGAAAAGCTAATCAAGTAGTAACGAGTATTATAATTTACTTAAATACCTACATTTTTTGAAACTGAAGATTTTAGAAAGATGAAGGTATTCCAACCACTTCAAAAATGTTATCACTAAAAAGCCATCTTTTCTAAAATATGATAGATCAATTTCATCTAGAGAGTAAAAAACCTGAGACTATATCAAATAGTCACTAATTTTTGCCTGGGCTTTTCTACTCTTCAAATCACAAATGATCAACCAGTTTCACTTTATTACTGTAGCAGGAAAAAACCCCTCTAATCTGTACTACGCTATTGAAAATTTTGGGTTGGACAAACAGGATGGGAAAGGAAAATAATATTAAAATCACATCTTGGTAATCTGTAATTAAAAAGCATGCCTGAAACCATATCCAGAACATGAATCACAATTTTTGTTTATGGTATCCCAAATGAAATAATCGTGCAATCTGGAAACTCTAATATGCAAAGTTTCTCAGTACAAACAGCAAGTAACACTTTCAAAGAGAAAGTTTTACCAGTGAGTTTAAGACGGATTCCAGGTCTATACTGACAAGACCCAGCTTTTTCCACCAAAGATACCTTCAGCAAGGTAATATTTAATATTAGTGCCTAATTAAAAGCAGAGACACTGTCTTAATTTATAGACCTCTTTCACATAAAGCTCCTTGTTTGCATTGAACAGGCAAATGGAACCCATTATTTCATCATTTGCCTTGTAATGCAAGTCACAAAGTTTTGTTTAACAAATTTTCACTTGTAAGCAAAGGGAAAATATAGATAAGCTCTGTGTGTGTGTATCTGTCATGTGCTTAAGGTTATTCTAAAGAATACAATTAGTCCATTAACTAGATATGTTCTACTGATATGCATAAAATCTACAAGTGTTCTGAAGAATGGGAAAAATAAAAGAATAATTCATTATTTACAGTTTATTACTAAACAAGTATTTCAGAAAGTGAAAACACACAATAAAGAGAAGACTGGAATATTTCCCATTCATGAAAATCTTACATTTTTTTTTTACAGGTAAATACATAGCTACAAGCTCCTCTATAAACACTGTTCAAGCCCTATATACCCTGAAAACATCACAGCTCTTCATGCAACACTGTCATTCCTTAAGTAGATTTTTCAAACAGCCTTTTCTAAATGGAGCGTAACTAAAATCTTTCACTCACTTAAACTACATATTTTACTAAATACTAGGAGAGAGCATTAGAGCTGTAGAAAGCTTTAATTATGTTGTCAGGAATACTACCAAATTTATAGACATATTAGTATGAAAAGGACATTCTTAAGACAGCTATCATTACTGTAAGTTTTTGCAAGCAAACACTGGGGTTTTTATGATTTACCAGCAGTCAGATGATGCAATTGGGCCCAACAGTTTCAACAATGTTCTATGTTCAGACCTTGAGATTAATTAAATGGACTTCTACAGGTATACAACTAAAAACACAATGTAATAATATAGCACTCAGCTGTTCATCTTCTCTGCCAGATGACCCAATGCAACAGATACTTTCAGGATTAATCTTTTACAAGAATTACTGCAACAATGGAACATCATACACCAAATTATCTTCTGAAAGGGGAGGGTCAAATTTTCAGGGAGAGGTTTTAAAGTTTTTACTAAGTACTTTCCATACCTTCATCACTGTACAGACCGTACGCACTAAATCCAAAACACACAGCACTGTGACACTTACTAGAAAGAGAATTAACCCTGTCTCAGCCAAAACCAGGACAACAGGTAACACAATTCCCAGCTCAAAGCAATACAAAACCTCACCAACCTCTCCCTGAGGGCTGATGAAGCACAGAATCTAAGTTAACATTAATGAAATTGAAAAAGCTGCAAGTCTGAAGAGGGTAGGTGATCCCCACTTAAATCTAGCAGCAAAGCCCACATTTGCAGCCTGTGCACTCTTAGATACTGCAACCTCCTAGTACAGAATCACCATTTGTCCTCATTTTCCAAGCCCACTCCAGCATGCATTTTAGGGAAGGGTTTATTTTGCATTGAAGCCAAGTTTGGTGAACAAAGAATCACCTCTGATTGTCTAAAAGCTATTTAGACCCTTGGCCACTTCATGAGAGTTAACTGCATGAATGGTTTTGATTTTTTTTTTTGCCATGCGAAGTTACAAAGGCTTCTGTTAGACAGGAGCAAAGGTAACAAACTGAAAATGTTGAGAATAACACAAGCCACAGTTTATACAGACCAACCTAAATTTAACACGAGTAAGCAGAAGCTTTTCGTCATTGTCAACTGAAGCTGCCTTGCAAACTTTTTCTTAATTTATAATCCAAATTGTCACAAGAATGGAAAAAAAGATCAAATATGTACATCTCCTTCACTTTCATCATGGCCAACATTAAAACAGCTTCACGGGAATGGTTAATTTACTAGATGTCAACGTGGTTCTATTCCAAAGTTAGTGCTCAACTAATCCATCACCTTCTGCCAGTACTTTGCAGTGAGGAAAGGTAAAGGATGCTCATGATCTTGGGATCTCCAGGAATGACCCAACCACTTTAAGTGCCACAGTTAAGTCAACAGCACACTGCAGGAGATCCAAATCCATACTTGTGAAACTATGGATCACAATGACAGCACTTCTTCCTTCACTGAGATACTCTCTTTTCATACAGCAGTCATTATCACCACTCCAAAGACCCCATTCATTCTTCCCTTCCTGTTTCTTCAAACCTGTTTTTTCCAGAGAAGACGAAAAAAAATATAAACCCATTTCTTGATTTAAATACAGTTTGTATTTTCACCAGAGAACGCAGGGAAGAGAACTAAGATGGTAGAGGACTTGACAGTTATAAAAATTCCAATCTTTACTGAGCATCCTCAATGAACTTGTGCAAAGATTGCCACAGATCCTAATTTTAAGGGGAAGAAAATAAACCTAATACTTGTCTGCTTAGACAACCAACAAGTAATCACACAGAAACTTGTCCTCCTGGACCATGACGGTGATAAAATAATCAGTCTGCAGGTTATAACTATAATGGAATTTGGCAGCCCAAGTGGTAAACATACCTCAACTGATGAGATCATGGCTCTGGTCAAGAGCCCAGAAATTAGTGAAATACAGCAATATGATTCTTAAAACTTGCTGTGATAAATAGAACATATATCCTAATTTGCCCCTATGTCTCCACTCCTTTTTAAGAGCACGGGCTGAAAGATATTTACATGCTTATACAGGTGCTGGCAATTGTAGATATTTTCCTTGCCTTCCCTCTTCCTGTTAGGGAAGATAGAAGGTTTCACACATTGAGAAGTTTCAGGACTGGCACAATGGTTCTGTCAATGTTGATTTGTCAACATCGATTCTCTTTTCCTCCTCAGCTCATGCAGCTATAGACTCAGCAAGAGAAGATTTATCCATACCATGAACACACATTTCTCAACCACTAAAGTGCATTTGAGGTGACAAGTATTGCCCAGATCTCTACAGCCTAAAAATTAACTATAATTAGGTAAGCTAAATTCAGTGTCAAAAACAGAATATTTGCAAAACAGAGTGCTCTAGGGAGAGCAATGAAACACAAGCCATCTCCTAACTTTTAACAACAAGCAACTGGAGTATTTACAGGAGTCAGCAGTGCAGAGTTTAGTGTCTTAAAACATCAGTGGCATGTTAATTAGAATTTCTTTGCCAGAGTTTAATATATGTAGTGTAGATTAAGTTATTTTTAAGTGCCTGTCACAGTTAAAAGGTAAAAGAATCATTCCTGTTAAATGCCATGGGTAGAAGTGAATACACCAAAAGCTTTAATGAATACCTGTTAGCAAAGTTATTTCACAGATTAGCATAGCTATAGTTAGCAGTTCACCCACAATGCATTACTACTTCTTCTATTCCTTCCCCTCTCACCCCTAAGAAGCTGCTCTTTGAGCAAGCATCCACAGTATTAAAGAAAAATACTCTTAGGTAAAGGAGCCGATGCAAACGAAAAGGAGACCAAAAAACCAAAACAAAACCACATTTCTGATATTTCTTTCATGCAGATACTAAAAAAGGACATATGGTGGACTATATTTATTTCAAGACTTCTTTCCAGCTCTGTAAACATAAACTAAAGTGGTTTGTGGTACCACCAGTTTTCAAGAGTGCCATCAAGATTGCTAACACTTTTCCAGATTGTCTCCCTGAAGAGAGGCAAGAAATAGGACCCAGCAATCACAACTGAACAGAGGCTAAAGCTTCTCTGGCTCAGGTAATGCCAGACTGCTGATATGGTCTGAAAAGCTCAGTTGGGCATAGTGATGTTCTGCTGCCTCTCCTAGGAAAGGCTTGAAGTCTAGGAAAGTATTAAAGCCCTCCAAAACTTGTCAGGAGAGCAAAAGACTTTGGAGATCAGATTAAACCAAAATCCACTTTGAAAACAAAGTGTCAGGGTTGTGCTAACAACCCAAGCCAAAAATACTCATGCAGCCCTCCAATACTGCTCGTTTCCTCAAACCAGTATTAAATGGCAGCCAACTGTTTAAATCTGCAAGGGGTAGGACTGCATTATATGTTTCTTTTCAGGTTTATTTATAACATGGATTGTAGGCCAATCAAATATTGTTTAAAAGACTGCTTTCTATACTTCCTCATGCTGTTTCATTCATACTTTCCTAACAGAAGTTACAAAAATAAGCTGTTTAGAGGACTCATTTTAATACTCTAATTTCACTGACAATATATATTGATTAAACTTGCAACATCAAGTCCCTTATTCTGAACAAAGGTATTTATTCCTCAAACTGAATTTATGAGAGGTGGATAAAGTAACAGAAATACTGTAAAAGTTAAAAGTACAAAATTCTTATGGGCTGTTTACCTACTTTTCTTATTTTCCTAAGCTCCCTTCTCAAGTCAGAGCCCTGCTAGCCTGACGAGCCCATTAAACATTCCCATCCAGTAGAAGAGGTGAGAAACAGACTCAGGGTTGCCAAGATGCCAGAAGCTGACACACTACATGGCACACTATATGGGTGCATGTCTTGTTTGACAACAAAAAGGAGACTACAGTGATCAACAATTTCCCTTTCAAATGCTTCACAGCCCTGAAATGTCTATGTTCTTGCACCTCCCTGCAGCATTTGAATAGATAACTTTATTCTAGCAGTTGTTCTACAGCTACATTTTCTATTTTATACCCCTACACAAGCTGAGGAAGCATGGGATCTGATTCCCATTTCAGGAAGTGTTGCAAAAGGTAGCTGGACCTGGAGTAGAAACAGTGCTGTCAGTTTCTAGAATGGACTTCTCTGCATACACTGACAACCAGGGAGAGGGATAGCAAATCGGGTGTGGGAGAAGGTAAACAAGCTCCTCAGGTTTGAGGTTATTACCAGAGCTATCCCACTATCAGCAGGCTCCCTCTGAAACTGCTGGGGGAAGACTGCTTATGGCTTTCAATAATGCAATACCCCACAAACACATTTTGGCAGTTAAGAAATCCTCACAGAATATATTCTGCTCCAGGAGATAATTTAATTTGTCTGTCAGGATTCAAATTTGAGTACATAAGGCTTCTAAATTTTAAATTAAATTAAATTCTGCACAGCACATCACATCCAGTGAAAAGCACAATGCACTCCTGAAAGATTTCAGTGCTTCAGTAGAGATCCCATCATCTCTATTATGCCAGCAATTTATAAGGATTAGTTGGGAAATATTGCTGAGTTGGGAGAAGGGCATTACTTATTTTTAGAGACTGGCTTTCAAGTTATTTCAGTGCAAACATGAGGCAGAGAATTATTTACCAGAATAATTTACTTTTTTGAATATTCCAAACATAGACCTGATTTCTAAAGTTCCAGGTGTTTGAATTCGACACAGTCCATTACATTCTTATCTTTTGTTTCCAGCTTACAACATAGAGGCTTCCACTTAAACAAACCTTAAGATAAAATTTGAGTGGTGAAATATCACTGACAAATTATTGCTATTAAAAGCATAATATTTGTGGCTGACAATACATACTCAAAAATAAAAAACTCTGCACCTGTTCTTTATTTGTTGATGTGAAACTTAGTTTTGATGCAATATTCCCATTAACAAAATAAAGAATGATTAGAGAAAAAAATTATTAACACTCTAAAAATAAAAGAAAAAATTGCAAGCACTCTGAAAGATCAAATCAACTTACATAGCAGAGAAAAACTGACAATAAAAAATGGAGCTCAAGAAGAAAGATTTAAAAGAACTGTATTTTACACCTCTGGAAAAGGCAGATCTCTAAGCTGATTCAAGAATGAGTAAGCTTAATGCCAATTAAGCAATCCAGCAATATTATATGGTTATATGGGTGGTAGCATAACAAGTAGGCTTAAGCAAGATAACAGACAACCTGATAAGAAGCAGTCCTGTTCCTGACTGATAAACTGGAATATTTTTTAAAAGGTATATTTGTACAACTTTTCTTGCTGTGTTACAGAAATGGCCCATAGACATCACTGAAGAAGAGTACAGTAATAGTAAATCAAATCTTACTGAAACTGATGACTCCTTCCAATTATAGACAGCATGAGGAGACTGGAATAAATTGATAAAAAACCATATGAAAACACTGAAGGTTTTCATACATACCACCACCACAGTTTCATAGAGCAAGAACAATTAAATGACAGATACCATGCTGCCTACTTCCAGCAGAAGGCCAGAATCCCAGGGATCAGCATAAACACAGCATTACATAGGCAAGTATTTTCTTATTTATTTACAGGCATCATTCTGGAAACAAAACTGACATTTTTAAAAAAATATATCAATGCTTACTTGTCAAGGAAGTCCTTGTCCACAACTGCACAGATATCAAGCAGAGGATTTCCCATTCCAAACAGGACATTTTCACTGTAAGAGAATCAATTATTTCAAGTTAGCTTTGCACTGGTTTATTGTTCCTAGTAAATGTAAAGACTTTTTTATTAGAGAGGAAAACAAAAACCACACATTCTGCCCAGCACAGTAAAAACACAGTGACCTGGCATATACAGAGTCAAATTTGAGTAACATCCTATAGTGATCTTTGATCAATACATAGACTGCAATAATAAACATATTATATTGTTAATATATTGTTAAATTAATATTATTATTCTGTTAATGTTCTGCTAAACTGTCACTCTGATAGAGAATTTAAGCCGCATGCCACGTTCTGGAGTTATAAAGGATGACACTCAAGTGGTAATACCAAATTTTAGACAGGGGAAGCATCACACCAGGGTAATAAGAAGCTCACTGAACCCACTCAGTTGTTGGGTACCAACAAATAATTAACAATTTAAGTATGTTGTAACGAACTGAAACAAAGAGACCACGGATTCTGCATTGTCAGCCACTTTAAACAGTGCAGCTGTCTATTGGTAGGTTGGATGTACTTTTTAAGCAATTTGACATTCATTGCCATGGCTTCTTTCACATAGAAAAAAAGATACCAAAAAATACTGCAAACAGTACTTTTGAGAAGGATAGCTTTAACCTTTTTGTTAGATTAATTCAGAAACCATGTGTTACATTTTCCTGAATAGCATGTACTTGGGTGATAATGCAGTAATACCAAAGGATTAGATACATGGCCTAGTGTCAAGTAGGAGTGAATGCAGCTGTTCTCTAAAACTACATCCAAACTCATCACATTCCTTGCCAAACTAACACCTACTGTCTCCAGCCAGCAAGGCACACCCATGCTCTGGCTACCAAAGGTAGCTTCACTATGACCACCTATACGGGGTTGGTGTGGCCAGGTTTTGGTTGCCAGGGGACTACAGGGGTGGCTTCTGTGAGAAGCTGCCAGAAGCTTCCAGCATGTCCAGCAGACCCAGTCCCTGGCAGCTCCAAGATGGGCATGCTGCTGGCCAGGGTTGGACTAATTAGAAATGATCATTACACCTCGGTGTTAACAGATTCAAAAAGAGGGGGAAAAAAGTTATTGTGCCTATGTAATGTGGCCAGAGAAGAGTGGGGTGAGAACATGTGAGAGGAACAGCTCTGCAGACACCATGGTCAGAAAAGAAGAAGGGGCAGGAGGTGCTCCAGGCACCTGAGCTGAGGTTCCCCTGCAGCCCATGGTGAAGATCATGGTGAGCAGGATGTGCCCCTGCAGCCCAGGAGGTCCATGGGGATGCAGAGACCCCCCTGCAGCCCATGGAAGAGACCCACGCTGGAAAATGTGGGTGCCTGAGAGGAGGCTGGGACCCCAGAGGAGGCCCGTGCTGGAGCAGCCACCTGGCAGGGACCTGCAGATCCAAGGAGAGAGGAGCCCACACTGGAGCAGGTTTCCTGGTAGGACCTGTGACCCTGTGAAGGACCCATGCTGGAGCAGCCTGTCTTTGAAGGACTGCACTCAGTGGAACAGTGACCCAGATTGCAGCAGTTTGCAGAGAACTGCTGCCTGTGGAATGGACTCACATTGGAGAAGTGCATGAAGAACTCTCCCATGGATGGACCCCACAATGAAGACAGGGAAGGACTCCTCTCCCTGAGCAGGGGGAGAAATGACATGTGATCACTGACCATAAACCCCACTCCTCATCTGCCTGCACCTCTGGGAGGAGGAGGTAGAGCTGAGAAGGAGGAAGAGGTAGGGGGAAGATGTTTTAAGGTCTGTTTATACTTGTTATTATCCTGCTCCGATTTTGTTAGGAATGAATTCAATTAATATCTCTAATGTGAGTCTGTTTTGTGAGTGATCTCTGTCTTTATCTCAACCCATGAACCTTTTATTGTATTTTCTCTCCCCTGTCCAGCTGGGGAGGGCAGTGAGAGAGCAGCTTTTGAGGGTGTCTGGCATCAGCCAGCATCAACCCACTACAGTCCTTTTGAAATCTGGGTACCATTCTTCAGATTAAGAAGCCAGTTCATCAACAAAGAAATGGAAAGGAGACAAATTAAACAGGAAACCAAAGTTACCAGTCCCTGGTCTACCAATGGTATCAAGAATCAGGTGGCTAACAGATACTACCACCTATCATTTAAATAACTTAATTCTACAATATTGTTAAAAACTGGTGTAAGGCAACATGGTAATCACTGAATTACTCCTGTTGTTTATGTTGGTCATAGTGAACTCGTAAAACAGAATCAAGAAGTGAATTGTGCTATTATATAGCTGCTGGGTTACAGCTTGGTTATCATTGGATATTAGCACTGCATAAAGTCTGAATATAAATTTAAGAGTACAAAATGGAAAGTTCCAAGGCTGAGGGATATAAATATATACCATTATTATGGTTAATCAGTGGGCTTTCACATTTTCAAACCTTACCTTCATATTTAAGGGAGTCATGGAAAATTATCAGTCAACTAATTTTACCAGTTTTGGCTTGAGAAATGCTTCCCTAGATCTGCCATCACTTTTTTTTGTTTCTATCAGAAAGCTCACAGTTTCAGTTCATTGAAGGGCAGTACTACAATGGCAGAGGCAATGCAAACTCATGCTGAGTGGCACTAGCAGAAATGTGTATGTACATTTAAGTGTATGTGCCTTTGTGGGTGGATGAGGAGATAAATGTGCACAGCCATTGTTCATATACTTAAAATATTATATACAACTTCAGGAAAAAAGACAGGAGGTTTCCTCCTCAACTTCATATAAATAATCTCATTAGGCTTCTGGAAACATATGCCAAAGAGCTCACATTTTTTTGTGTCATTTAGCTGGGTCTTGACAGTTTCTGAGCGAGTTTTATTGTTTAGTTGGGAATTATTTTAGATCCTTGATCAGAAAAAATCCTCAGGCTTACGAAATTCTCCTTGGCAACACACTGAAAACTCAGTGTCCTCTGATGCCTCTGATTCTTATGTGATCAGGGACACTAATGATAATGACCCTTTGCTGAGTATGCTACTTGTCTAGAGGCCTATGTCAACTACACCACTACATCCAGAGTGGACAGGGACAAACTATTTGTTTGCTCTTCAGGCCCCTTGGGCCCTGTCATATGCTATTTGTTCTTGCATTAAGAGGTAGTTTGACTCGGCTGGGCTGACATTTCCTTCAAGTCAGTGTATTCCACTCATGCAGTAGCAGCTACCAAAGCATTAAGTATAGACTTGAGGCTCAGCAACAATCATTTAAGTGGCTTTTTTGATTCATAGCCAGGGCTTGTCACATTTTTACTGGTCATTCTGAATCCAAAATGACACATTTTTTTAAAAACTAGCTTTGCAATTTGCTATTCAGGCGACATAGCCTCCTCATGGCTAACATGGCTCTCATCAATAACACGCACCAGAACCTGCAACTGAGATGGTGAACAGGGACTGATGCTGCTGCATGATACCAGAGGCATTGATCAGTTCTACTTCTCTTCTCTGCATCATGAAGGACACCTGATAGGTGACTACTCTCCCAGTCACAGCCTTCCTTCCTTTTCCTTCCATTTCCTATTTAAATTTTACCTTTTACTGTAATAGGATGTCCTTGTGTTCACATCTAAACAGGAGGAGTATATATTTTTTCCTACTGGAGTTTCAGTTATTTAAAAAAAATTCCCCCACTCTTGTGGGCTTAATGGGACAGACTTTTGCTAATGTAAAACAGGTAATAACAGTCATGACAATGCTGAGTATTTTTCTGGTTAATTTGCATTTGTAGGTATTGTTGGAATTTGAAAGATTTGTTTTTGATTGATTAGACTCTTCTAGTATTGCATCAGTGTGATTCTGCTCATGCCATTTGACGTGATGCAGCATTCAGTTAGAACAGTGACTTCCTAAATGTGAGTCTAGATCACCTGTGATGTACACAAAAAACATTTGTATGTCAATCATGTATTTATATCAGTTGGTAATTTATTGTAATTTAGAGTCATCAAAAAGTTGTCATTAAAAAGATGTCTCAAATCTATCTATCTGGATCACATTTGGTAATGCAGATTTCTACTTATGTGTCAGTAAATCTCAGAAATTCCCACTCTCTGACCAGGTCAGACCACCTGTTATGAGGTCCTAGGGAATCCCTGTAATACCATTTCTATCCTCTGCTCTAATCCAGCAATACAAGAAGTCATAAAGTTTTATTTCATAATGTAATACCCTCTTCCCTGATGCCTCCACCACTGTAGGAATCTAAAACCTGTGCATTTCCAACACTATTTTAATTGTAGGGCTGCTCAGAATGGTTCAAGTCACAATTCAGATTTCAATTTATAAATGAATTCTTCACATATTTGTTATTTTCATACTCCAGATTTCTTGTCTCCCAGGATTCTTCTAGATCCTCTGGATCTGAAAACCACAGCTGAGAAAAAGTTTGCGCAGTAGACAGCTATTTCTGGGCAGGTGGGACAGGGGCAAAGCTGGCTTGAAAAAGGAGCTTTTAAAGTAAATTTAGGAAAAAAAACTTCCAAAGATAAATACCAGCTACAGACATGACAGTGCTTTAGCTGATTTACCTCTTGGGTACTTCTAGCTGACATACACTAAAGATTTCTGGGCAGGAAAGCAAGTACCTGTCACTTTCTGTAAATTACAAGGATACGAAATAGCAGATTATACAGTCCACCTTTGTTTCAGAGAGGAGAAAAGAGTTTGACCATTACAAACAAAGCTTAACAGAGCTCTCTTCTGATTCAATCCACTTTGTCTTTTTTAGCACCTTGGACCAAAGTTAAGTCAGTGTAGATAAAGAGTAAAAGGAAGAGACGGTTGGGTCTGGGGAGAAGCTGAGGGTGCGAACACTGGGCTGAAGAATAAATTTAGCAGCAAGAGAGAAGAGGAAGAAAACAATGTCTGGATTTGGAAGCCTGGCAAGTTCTCCACTCACTGCTCAACCTGTATTTAGCAATTCTGATGTGCTACTGAGCAGACAGCTCAGGCTCAGGACGACTACTCTCCCTCAGTCCCTCTTCAGCAGGCAATGAAAGCAGGCTGTACTTTGAAAATCTTCCCCCATCATGCAAACTGACACAGGCATGCTTTTCAAAAACCCACAGCCAATCTGTTGATCATTACTTATTTACAAAGGCCTTCGGGCAGAAAGTCCTGTAAAAACCATACTTGATACGGTATACACTAGCTTTTTCTGCTTGTGGAAAAAAGTACCCCTAAGGCTACCTCAAACCATCACTTTCTATTGCACATAAAATGTACCGTGTAACACTAAAGTATTTAATATATATGGTATAATATATCTACAGGAAAGGCATTTGTGTAGAAGTATGTTACCCTGTATTTGGTAATTTGATGTTTTGCTGAAGGCTATGACTTGAAAAAGCCTGCACCTAGTACAGAGGACCTGTCATCTCAGTACCCAAGAGCCAATAGAATAAAGAAGTACCCTTAAGCAGCAAAACTTTGACACAGCTTTGAAGCATATGAAAACAGTATAACTCCCCAGAATTATTATTACTCAAGATCAAAGAAATGAGGCATACTTTACATAGCAAACAGGGACAGTGTGTTCAGCTCCAAATGTTTCAGCTCTTTTTCTCTCTCTCTCCTCTTTCTTTTTACTTCTACTTCCCCAAAATTAGAATCTGGGAGAAGGTGAGGGGGGGAATCTTCACATGTTTAAATTTTGAGCAGTTAAAACAATTAGCACCAGATAAGAGGACTGTCCAAAGGTAAGTAAATTGAAAACTATGCTAGCATGACAACTGGCACTATAAAAATGAGAAGTTTGCCAGTATTCTCATTTTATTCCTCCTCATAAACTGTAAACAAGCATGTAAATCAGTGTCATATGGGCAAGGTTGAGCTAACAGGAAGGCAAGAAGTTTTAATGATACATTTAACAAAAATAGATGGTCAACAGGAAAAAAAAAAGCCACAGCTGGGTGCATTTTCCTTCTGTGAATCAATCTCACTTTTGGTTCTGTAGTCTAAACAGAGATGAAGACGATTTGTGGAAGTTATGTCCTTGAATATGCCCTATATTGCAGAAACAATAAACAAATATGGATGCTTCTCTAACTGCCCAAAGAAAATTCCAGTCTAGTGACTGAAATACAAAGAGAAATATAACCTACCTGTATCCAGAATCCTTACAGGAACAAAATAATTGCCAATAATAAAAATCATAAGATATTTTGTTTATGGGAATAACTATATATTTGTATCAATTTTTTTTCACTTAACCTCTCTGGGCAGGCAGAGTTACACACACATATACCCCAAATTGCACGAATGTGTCTGTTTATATATGTAAGTAAGTTTACATTTTTCTCTGTGTGTGTGTGTGTGCGTACATATATACACACAGAGTGGAAAATCTCTGCTATGGTATTTATGGATACAATTATGGACTGAGGATCCAGTCTGGTCACACAGGATATGCAAAAACAGGAATAGCCTCCTTGAAAACTCTGTGTCTACTATAGGATCCCATTTTGACTGACTTGAGCAGGTAAAAGGCAAAGCACAATGCAAATGACATAATATTTTAACAGATTACAATTTCTTTTTGCAGTTCTAGTTTTAACAAATCTCTTAGAGGTAATTTGTCCTATGAAAGGAAAGTACATAGTTATACAAAGGAGTACTATTGTAAAATAATGTACACATAGCAACAGGGGGAAATATCACTAACAAGATGCTGTTTTCATCGCCCACTTTTAGAGTATATACTACCCTCTTAAAAATCTCTGTATTTCATAATTAATGTGCTTTTAGCTTGACTAAAACTGTGCTGGTTTTGAACTTTGCTTTGGCAAGTACATATATTATTAGACTTTTTCATCAGTCTAAATCAATTAACAGAAATTTGATTTCAATCGACAGGATAAAAGGAAGGTAATATTCAGGTTCATTTTTGATTGTGATGATACATCTCACATATGGCCTTAAGTACAGAAAACAGTACTCAGAGGGAATCCAACAAAAAGAGAATTGCCTCAGGCAAACTAACCACATGAGTTCCCCTGATTGGTTAGTGCTATCATTAGTGCCACTGCTGTTTAAGAACTACACATGGACAGGACAGGGTGACAGCTAAGACTTTAAAGCCTATGTATTTTTCAAACAGCTTTTCAAACTGTTTTTCATGACAGAATTTTTTTTCAGCTCTATCATTAACTGCTGACAAGCTGACAGAATAAATACTTCAGCCTTTCAGAAACCATCTAACAATCTTCTTTTTTCACCCCCTCCCCTTATTTTTGATGTGGGGGGAGGAGAGGAGGAAGGAAGAAAGAAAGGAGATGAAGATATGAGTTTCTTACAGTCTTACCTCATCAGTTTGGGTGAGGAGTTGGGTGAATTTCGCATGCCTCCATTTCGCTGCTTTTTTTTGGGTGATAGTGTCGACGGCTGCTCATCTTCAACTGGAAATATAAGGAACTCATGAGATTAAGTACTGATCTGAGTGCAATATGAAATACAAGTGAAGTAGCAAAGAACACACACTCTATGTCCATTCACGCACTGATACTTCATTGGTAACATAGGCCCAACAGTAATAAAAATCAAATACATGTTAGTCGAAGAGATTGGTTTGAAGGAGAAGCAGAGAAGAATACCAGGGTTTTGAACATAGGTGTTCAAATTGGTTTCATATTCAAAAACAAAGGCGGGGGGACCACATTCGGGTTATTCTTAGAGTTATTATCAGTTAATCTGCGCTACAGAAAAATAGAATTAGTGCTCTGCTGTATTCCCAGACAGATAAAGTACTATTTGCAATATCAACATAACAGCTGCCAGCCTGCTTTTGCTAATGAACTAGACACCAGTTGGTTCTCGCTCCTCACATGCCAAACAACAGAGTCTTCATGAAGAGATGTAAAATATTCAATGCCTTGATGTTCAATGATTCAGTTAGTCGGGAATGCGAATGCAGACTGCCATTGTGCACGGATCTCCAGCACAAGTCAGAGCTCATCGCTCTACTCTCCTCCCAAAGCAGAGTTTTAACAGGAGTGAACAGAATGAGGTTGAATGGAAGTGGGGAGACAATACCTGTATAACAGAGGATGCATGTGTTATGCAATCTTTTAATGAGGATGAGGTGCATTTTCAAGGACAGATCAATTTCCAGATATAAAATCACTTACAGTTTTGCCAGTCATAAACTACTCTTGGATAACTTATGTCACAATATGTATGGCTTAAACAAGTGCAGCTTCCTAAGAACTCATCTATAAGGATTAAGCATCATCTTTACTGTTTTGAGATTGTAACTGCACTTAATAATCTGTATGTAACTTTTGCATGTGCTATCAAAGGGAATTAACTCATGCCTCCTTTCTCAGGTTCATACTAATGCTAATTTATTCTGATATAAAGAAGAAAAAATAAACTTTTTTCCCATCCTACTGTTAACTGAAAAATTAATTAGAAGATAATATAACTGATGCCTAGAAAGCTTTTACTTTAAAGCTAAAAGGAAAGACATTAGTAGTAGTAGTAGTAGCTGCTGTATTTGAAGAGCTTAGTACACATTAGCAGTGCACAAGCAGAGATTGAGAAAAAAGTACTACTTGCAACAAGATACATAGGAAAAACAACAAAACCGGGATATATGTCACCTGCCCTGGACTTATCAGTGAAGAAATGAAGCAACAGCCTTTTGCTATGACCCTCTTCTGACACTGTTTTATTACAGATTGCATTCCAGCCTGCCACCTTCATCTGTTTGCCCAAGCCTGCTATGGAACTTCACTTTGCCTTGGTCAAGAACAAAGGACTGGGATCTGAAAAGACAGATTTTGCTCTCTTTTTGGATGACCTGGCATCACCTCACAAGGGAGTCACAACCAAAGAAAGCACTGCAAAGAAAAAAACCCCAAACAAACAAAAGCAAAAAAAGCTAATCCCAAAATAAATGTGCCAGAGTGGTCTGAAAGGTAGTACTTGGATCAGAACAATGACTGTCTAATAATGATTTATTCACTAAGTTTCTTCTCTTCTTGGGCAGCATCATAAGGGCAAAGGAATTTTCTTTTCATTTGGCTTTTCTTTCTTTTTCCAAATCAAAGTTGTAAATTCATATTGATGGTTAGTCAAATGCCATTCTTTGGCTGAGAGACAAAAAAGCCCATAGAAAATTCTCAAAAATAAACAAATTGGAGTTTTATTTTGTGACAGTTGCACATATTAAACAAGATCACTTCAGTATTTAGCTATGTGTACCATGAAGTGAACAGGTACAGAATTGTTTTGTTGGTACTATCTTTGCAGTTCTGATTGCAAAAAAGTGCAAGTCTTTGTGCTTTTCAGAACACCCTCTTCAAATTGTTCTCTTGAAAATGGCCTAGTCTTGTTTTAAACTTCTCTATCAAAAAGTGATTTGCCTGCTATTCTGCAGAGACAATAGGTTTCAAGACGTCCACTTGTGTTCCCTCATTCTCTATTGGATATAAATATTCAGTTCCACCACTTGAAAGATCAAACCAAAAAGAACCATGCAAAGTGTTCCTTCGAGAAAAAAATAAATTATCTCTTTTGTTATCTTGGGAGTAAAAATTCTAAGTTTCACTCAAATTATTCTGTTACCATGGGGTTACAGAATGTTCGTCCAGAGATGCAGTATGGCATATGTATAACAATTGTATTGTTATACAATTTTAGCTGTTCAAGGAAGATACACAGCCATCAGGACCATGGGCAAAAATCTTACAGTAACACAAGTCAACTGTAGATAATATTATAACCAGAAATATTTCTCTGAACAAGAGAAAATATTAAAAATAGTGTTTTTCCAAGTTTTCAGCTAGCTAGTAGGACTTCTGTCTGATGCTTTCAAGTTCTGAAAGTTAATATAATAAGAATGTTTTTGTACTATATGGTCCAACACTTATGTTCTCCAGTGCTGCCAGGTGATGCTAACCTGCTGCCCGATTAAAATCAAAGTCTTACTAGTAATCATCCAAATTAACAGCTTCTAGAAGTACATTTCTAGCAGTCTGCACTTATTATTGGTACTGCATCTGCAATAAATAAGCTTCCTTTTTGGAATATGTGCTTATCATATTCAAACTTTGTTACTGTCACCCGTTGCCTGGAAAGTCCAAGCTTGATGTGGCTCACTAGTTAATACCTGTTAGCAAAGCCTTCTCAGGGATCTCAATTTGTTGCTTAACCAAGAAAGACATTTATTCTCATTGTAGCAATGAAAGGAGATCTATATTAATTATATGACAGAAAATCAAGTTTTATTTTTCACTTAAATCTCTGCACCGAGTTTACAGGCCATCTGCAGTTTAGCAACAGAGCTCCATAGGAATGGGGGAAGGGAACACATGAAGTTGAAATATGTGAATAGTATCTAATGGACACTATTACCTATGGCTTGGTTCCCAAAAATGTCGCAGTGATAACTCACAAGTGGTTTCTTAGTAGCAAAGAGGATATAAAACATATTTAATTATTATCCTTCAGATACTCCTATCAATTTCCTGCCTATTTAAAGAAGTGGATATAGCAAAATTTTTAGTAAGGTTGTTAAATATTTCAGTTTCATGGTTTCTGTGTCTGCATTAATTTAAAATGGAGTCTTAAATTCGCTTGTTCTTGTGAAAGACATACTTATTTGAATAATGGGGCTGTGATACATGACAACTCAACTCTGATACTGTATGTTTGCTTTTGTTAATGAGTCTCCTTTTTTTTAATGTCTTTATACTACAGGATTTGTATTAACTACAGCCACATTATGTTATGCTGACTTTTTTTTTACCACTTTCATGAAAATTGGACATAAGTTCAAGAAATGGACACTGAGTTTTATAGATTTGGAACTCAATTCAGCCTCTGAGTTCTAATAACATCCAAGAGCTTGTTTGCACATCCCTAAGTGTAACACTTATTGTATTGCTGTAACAACCCCGAGCTCACTTGTCTAATAACAGTTTTGCAGTTCAGGAAGACTCAATGCTAAAAAAATGTCAGGCAAGTCTAATGAGGCTTCAGATACTCAGTTTTATGCTAGAGTTTAATTTAAAGTTACACTGATACTTTAACATGTTTGCTTATTCTTCAGTAAAGAGTGTTCATTATTTCAATGACATAACCTCCAGACAATGTTCCATGAATTGGTTTAAGATGTGCTGGTAATTTTAACAGCCTTAATATGGAGTTGAACATCTGTAACAACATATTACTTGACTTTTATCCTCATTTCATTTTTAAAGCAAAAAAAGGGAAAGTCTTTCAAAACAGTGGACATGTTCATAACTTTTTTCTTTGTTATTTTCTATTTTAAAAACAACACTGTCTCCTTGACTGCCTCTCCCAGGTCACTAGCTGCACTAGTTTATAGATACTTTCTTAGACACCAAAAAGAGCTGAAATTTGAAATAATATCTATGTTACTGAACATCACATAAACTGGGATACCTGGTAAGTTCACTCTGCCTAGCATGTAAATGCTTTGAAGCAATTAAACCCTTTGAAAGGTAAAGCACAAACCACCCAGAAACATTAGTCGACTAGATATCTTGATTAACTTATTAATCACCGCTTTTGGAGAAACCCACATCTGTAAGCACTTAACAGAGCATTAGTAATGTCATAGTCACATTGAAAACAGGCTGCAAAACCATGCACAAACCATTCTGAATTGCCTTATGCATCCAACTACTGGGCTACCTACGGAGATCTTGGTTCAACCCCGGCTTTTGGGAATGGTAGCGGTATTTTACAGGCAAGCTGAGTGCCCTTTGCAATCTACAGTAGGTAGATTTTCCTTGTTCAACAGAACTCAGTGAGTTAAGGTGCAGCAGCGAGGGGCTGTTGGGTAGGAAGAGGCTCCCTTTACGATTATTAACAAGTGGAACAGGTTCCGGGATTCCTTCAGTGGACTTGGCATCAACCAATGCATTAGTAGTTGTATTCTTGAATTGATATGAACATTTTGGGTAACTTGATCTAGCTGCATTCTTTACTTCTAAATAATAAGAAAAAATTTAAATTAATTCCTTTGTATTAAAAAATATTTCAAACCACAGGCATGAATAAATTTTGATATTATGTGGAAATACAGACATTAAAGCTTAAGGTATCAGTTCCAACACCAGAAATAAAGGTTTATAGCTGCAGCTTTCTTATGTTGTTTTTTTCCCCTCTAAAAATGACTCTTTATAAAAAAATACTTATAAAAAGATTATTCAACAATATTATCACCTTTTAAGCAATAATCCCATCCTAGGGTAAGTAGGTCTGAGGTAATACTTATTCCCCCATGTTGATAAGGGCTTTGAGATTTACTATCTGTGGAGGATGTTTATTTCTTTGAAACTACTAAAAACGACAGGGGAGGTGAAGCACTCTGCTGCTATTAAAATAAATAAGGAATCATAGAAAACATAAGGTCACCACTTCAAAATTGTGCAAGCATACTTATGGAATCAAACTGATTTTAAGGAACCCACATAAAAGTTGTTGAGTATTCAACAGTGCTGCATACTGTAAATTTCAGGAGGTCATACATAGTACCTCTGAAAAGAAAGTTAAGAAATTCAATTTCCTAAATATGGATTTAGCTTAAAACTGTGATTCTTTGTCTTCCATTGATAATATATCAAGGCTATTTAAACACTACCCTCCCTACTAATACCTCTAAGAAATGGCACCCTCAGTAAAAAACAACATGTTTTTCTGGTAAAAATATGCAATAAAGATCCTCTCCTTATGCTTGTTTCATTCAGAATGAGTATGGTATAGAGACGAAGGTACATAACTGAGCTGCTAAGATCTTACATTTGGTTATGCATAATGAAGTAAGAAGTTTAGGTACGGAGTAGTTGGTGGACTGATAAACTTGCAGCGTTATTTCCATGTGTTTCAATGGCCTTAAAGATTCTATGGAGAACATTGAACAGAGAGTAGAGGCAAAGTAGTTGAGGAGGTCAGCATTTTTTTTTTTTGATCTTTGTTTTGTTTACCACCAGCTAGAAACACCATCTGGTAAGAGGAAAGATAAGAAAATAGCATTCCCATGCTTGCCATTTTTCTTCAAGCACAAAATCTGTCTCTCTCATGGAACAGTTGAGTATATAGAAATTACAAAAGTCATTTGAAGGTACTTTTTAACAAGGTTGAACTGGTTGGTGACAAAGCACCCATTCCAATTCTGTGACCTTTTGATGGCTTGCTACTACTCTGACTGAAGCAGATTGAAAAATTAGCAAGAAAAGAACTAAAGTCTAATTTACAATGTTATTCTGATTTTTACTAATAGAACATTTGAAATATAATAATAATAGTAATAATAATAATAATAATAATAATATTCACTGGAGTTCACACATATTTTAAATCATCAGAGGAGAGCATCTATCTTTGATTAGCAATACTGCCACAAAAATAAAATATACTGTATAAAATATTGAATACAGTACTTGAAAATTATTAATTTTACCTCAGAGTTACTGGGTTTTTTATCAAATTTTGTACTTCTACTTCTGATATTCCTCCAAGTGAAATAATTTTCAGAGGATACAATATATCTGCAGAGATCTATCTCCCTACACATGTCACTGGTCAAGCATGTATTTGAAGGCCTTGATATGCATCAAGTCAGTTCTATTTTTAAAGTGCAGATAGTAAAACTGGAAATAATCTTTAAAAATCCACATCCTCTATCATAGTATCTTCACATGCAATGGAAGAAGACCAGAACCTATTAAGCTTATCAACTCTCTAATCAAGTTGTTTAAGAAATACCATAATCTTTTTACAGAGTCTCCTGGAGTTCAATAAGTGATGGCTTCAGATACCAGACCTGACTATTAAGCAATAACCTTCCATAGCAGTGTATGCCTTATAGCATATTCCATGTAGAAAAATTCAAGCTTTCCCAAGATTTTGTTCTTGCAGTGGCACAGAATGTGTTAGAACAAAAATACTTGTCTTTTGGTATGGCCTCTTATCTGGAGCTTGGCATTGTATTTAATAGCACCACATGATCTTGTTCAGCAGGAAGGCAGACTGAGCTGCTTAAAACCTAAGTTACTTCCCTTACGTCCAACAGTGTGGACAGGTACTATTACTGAGTATGGGCACATAAGTTGACAGGTTTTTTTGGTCAAATTATTATTCTATATCTAAAAGCTCGAACTACTGGTTTCATCCCATGACTTCTAGCCTCCTGCCTCTAACAAGAGCTCAGATCAACGTGGAAGAAGCTCCACAGTGGATGAGTGATGAAATTATTTGTACATAGGACAATTTTCTTTCTTACTCCAACGGTTTATGGCTCATGTCTTTTTACTCAATCTTTGACAGCAAGGATTACAGAATAATATCTGAATGACCTATCTTTGATAGAGATCTCTTTCTCCATTCCTCCTAAAATTACATAAATGTTTTTTACCACAGAAGAACAAAACTGGTTATTCTTAGTGTAAATAGCCTGCCAAGTTGTAGGTGCATGCTGTGCCACACACAAGGGGCTGTCAGGATACACCTTGAACTACATGAGCAAGCATGGAGCTTTTGGATTGAGCAGTACTGTACAAAAGGGTGAGAAACACAGGCCAACTTCAGCAGACACAAATTATAGTGTGCAGAACCTAAACCACTTATGGAGCATCCTCCTGTTCAGCAAAGACAGATTTAAAGTTGATCAATCAACAAAGTTGATTTTTATTAATAATTTCTTTACAATCCGGTTGGGTTCTTGTACTATTATGTGGTCTGATTTCCATAGAAAATGTATTTGGGAAACAAAGACTGCTGTTAATTATATGGAACTAAATACATCCTTACATATTGTCACTGCCTCACTAGGTTTGGCAATCAAACTGTCTGGATTGGGGTAATTTGTTGTACCACTGTGCGACACCAAATCACAACCTCCAAATCCACCAGGGTCCTCTTCCAAGTATGGGATGAGTTTAGCACCACCAAGTCTACTAAAATAAGACTATTTTTCTAGTCATAGTCAGATTATTTCTTTTTATGTAGCATGGCATATGACTTTATTTCCAATGCAAACAGTCACAGGCCTGCATTGTTTATGCTGCCAAAGCTCCTTAGAACTGTTCAGTACATCGTCAAGCATCCGTAAGGCATTGTTATTGCCTAAGAATATTTTGAGAGCCATTTTCAGAGCACATTTTAAAATTCTTTTTGAGAATGGCAAACAGTAAGGAACAGGATAAAAGTAGAGCAAGGGTAAAAAAATTCCATTTTCTGTAATATTTTCTAATTGCACCCTACCTACTTTTAATAAATGCTGTACAGAATTTGCCCAAGAAGCCTGTCACCATTAGCAAGATAAAAAATAATATATATAAAATGTGATATATTAAAATGCAATTGTAAAGGTATTTTGAAGTTGCATCTATTCCTATTCCTTACCCCCACCCCCAGGAACTCCCTTTCAAGCTCAATGAATACACACTTGCCTACAGTCTGCATTAGGGAATCATGCCTGTTTCTATTTCTATACATTTTATTTATTATAATGAAGATAATTTGAATTGCAATCTGCAACTCCCTGAACATTTTTAAAACAACAAATGTAGTTAAACTAATGCCTGTGGCAATCTCTATTTATTCTTTGTGAGCATACACTTGCCATAACTTAAAACTGTGCTGAGCTTTAATTTAAATGTAACAAGGCAGAATACCAGTACAGTGCTTTCAACAAAATGGCTGAAACTGGCTTCAGCATGATTTGCCTGGAAGGGAAGATGAAAATGTGTTTTAAAGAAGAAAAAATATCCTGACCAAAACCAGACATTCTAAACAACCACCACTGATATCCTGTGCTCCTTTCCTCCCCCATCTCTATCACTGCTAGGCTTTCAGCACTGTTTTTCACCAGACACTAGCACAGTGTTTTCCTTCATAGTCAGCCATCAGCCAGAGCTGTCACTTGCAGATACTTCATTTTTGTTTCAGTCTAATTCATACTGCACCCCCTTAATCTCTGCAGTGAGTAATGCCATGTCACTGTAAAGATATGTCAGATCCAGTGCTAGAAATACAGAGAGCATTTCTAACAGTTAAACTATCTTGGTTTGAAGAAATAATTCATTTCTTCCCCCAACTTAACTGATGTCTTTCTCCTGAATATCTTCTGAGCTGACCTCCAAAGGAGCAGTCACTGTTCTGCAATCTGGCTCAGCTTTCATGGGGTGGGGGGTGAAGATGCAGCCCTGTATCACTAAATGCAAATAATCAATATGTTGATTGAGCTTTTGGCTACCAGAGTTCTTTTGATGGGAGTGACAGTGAGCATGACTTGCCTCATTCAATGACAAGCCTGTTTAGACTTTTTGCTACCTACCACTTTGTGAATCAGGCAACTGAAAATACCCACAGCAATTCCTCCAAACTGTCAGCTATTGCTGTGATTCCACCCAGCACCCCCTGTACAAGACAACAGATTAACCATTAGGCTAGATATGTTGAAAATATACAGCTTCAACCTTTCCCCAGCTAGCTCAGAGCGATGTATAGATGATTATTTCAACCGTCAGCTGCCGCATAGACTTAAACCCCTGCACAATAACTCCTGGATTCATCTGCCCCTTGTCAAACTTGCACAGCTTTAGTTTGAGCATACATAGTGTGGCAGTTTCACTGCGGATCTAGAATAATCCAGACGGCTGCTGTCTCTTTGTTAACAGGAAGCTAAACTGATGAGTTTGTAATGCATTTCTTATCAAAGGTAGTTCCAAAAAAGAAAATGTGCCAAATCAGTTGGGGTCGGAATTTAGCATAGTATTGAAATATGATTTAATCAAAACATTTGGTATTTGTTGGGGAAAAAAACCACCCCATATTATTCATCCTCTAAATATCATTTTATGCCAATGAACTATTTATTTTACAAATTTACTTGACATTTTTGGTGCTAACAGATGTAATGAAATCATTGACTAGAAACTACAATATAATGGTGCTTGATGAGATACAAGAATGTTAATTTTAGAAACTGCGGAGCAGCGTTCGCTTGGTGTCCAAAATGGTAATTCAAATAAAAGGACTGCTGCTTTTGTTTCTTTGTGCATTACAAACTCAGGGAAATGCATTTCATTCTGGTTCTTATACAAAAAGATAAACTGTGTATCTCTACACACTAGCACCATTAGAAAAGCAGGTGAGGCTGGCTTTTAGTTGCAGTGTGTGCCACTTGAAGCAGATAAAACATCAAGATCCAAGACTGTCAAGAATGCATCATCAGAACATTTTGCAAATACTGAATGGTGCTTACATGAGACATTCTCTTTGAAACTGCAGATCAAGAAATATTTCTTTGCTTTTCTTTGCTCCCCTCTTTTTGTCCCAGGTTTGTACCTCTTGGCTAAAGACACATAAAATTTCAAAACAAATGCATTGTGTCTACTTTCTTTCTTTTTTTTTTTTTCCTTTTTCTTTCTATTAGCATCCAATACTTAAATTTTGTATTAATAATACATGGTCTTTCAGTCCTAATTCTTCTCCCACATAAAGAACTGAAACTCAGCCACAGATATATTCCTCATCTTTGCTTTTCCTTGAATGCTGTAAAAAAGCAGTTAAGAGCAAATATGGAATCTTGCCATGCTGGATCCTGTTATTAATTTAAGATGGCTGCTCTAATATTCAGTGAAATCAATATAAACTTTAAGTTCCTGATCTTTTAGAGTAACTTTTATATAGAATGAAAAATAGACTACAAAGGAGTTTGGAAACCTAGAAAACTTATAACTTGGATCTTTTGGTGAAAAAGGTCTGGCATATGGATTTACACCATTTGTACTTATTTTTAAGGATAGAGCAACTCCCTAAGAAATATATTTTTTTCTTTGCTCCTCCAGTTTAATTCAAGAACATAGCTATTATGAATGCTGTATCAATTATTATCACTTCTCTGTTGCTATAACTTCAGCAAGCAAAAAGTGGATTAAGGCTGTCCAAACTGTGGTTGATCCAAAGTCCACTAAAGTCAGAGAAAACATTTACACTGACTTCAGTGGACTTTAGATCAGGAGCTGTTCATAACTCATGTATATGGTTTTATAAATGAGAAGCAAGCCTTTCCCCTATATACAGAATTTTGCGCACACTGGCATGTGTAATCTTGAGAAGAAAGGCTTCTGATTTCATGGATCTGGTTTCTTGTTTCAATACAGAGGTACATAGACAATAGGACACTATTTGTACATAACAAACATCTTCTCTTTCCCCTGCCAAGCTTGCACAGTAGAAAAAAAGCTACTTCAATTCCTAATCAAATTTTAATTTATATTTAGACTAAGTCATAGGTCCACTGAACCTTGAACATCTTTTCTATATCAAATTTTAGTATTCCCTCATACATTTTTCTTGATTTTTTAGTCTTCATTCTCCACTGCCTTTTCAAATTATGATTCATTGTGTAATTGTTTATTCAAGTCATTATACTGTTATTGTAAAACTGTCAAATGAAAAGTTAAAAAAAAAACAAAGCATCAGGGGACTTCCCTCCCCTCCCCCCTGGTCCATTTAATTGTCCAACTGACTTCTCCACATGACATATCCATACAGAATACTACTTGGATAAAGTAAAGTTTGTTTTGGGAAAGGGTGAAGAAATGGAGATGTGCCTAAACTCTAGAACTTAAAACAGAAAGTGGTCTGTTTTCAAAGGGGTCTGTTTTCCAGACATCAAAGTGAAGGGAACTAACTTTGTCTTTTGAGAGTGCACTTCGGAGAATAAGGAAATTCAAAGTGTCTCATTGGTATGGCAAATGTAAATATGCTGAGTTTAATTTTAAATTATGTTACCTCTTTATAACAAGCTGTTCTGCTCTGAACATGGAGGAGAAAATGTTACCCCATGTGTCAGAAAAGAGCTGTTCAACCCATGCTTCCTACCAAGTCACAAGCAGCTATGAACTATGATTTTCAAGCCCCAGCTGCTGTCTCTAGCAGAGCCAGGAACAAAAACACTGCTCAAAGCCACATGTTAACATTTTAACAGATGACCTGATGATCCCATGCCTACAAGCAGAGGACTGGGAATCTCCTGACTGGGATTTAGTTTTACCACTGATCTTGGGTTACACAGCCTTGGGTGGCTCACTTGCAGTCAATTCTGTTTTAAAGGACAGTCTTATAGATCTTGATAGAATTCAAGTGACCAAATGATCTGAAATTGTGGCTATTAATCTCTAATTTTCTCAGACCTAGCAGGTGTAAGACTGCAAGGTTGCTTTTTGAAAAGTACATTTGGAATACATTCGATAAAAATATACTATATATGTGATAACAGTATATTGTTATTACAGTGTTTGGTGGTTTGGTTTTTCTTTATTAGACATGAGAGTGTGCCTCTAACACTGAATAACTGTAACATCCTATTTATTTCTGTGTTTCTATTTTCCTTTGTTAAAAAAAAAATACTGTCAATTAAAGGACACTGATTTCCTTATGAGTGGCCCTTTGACAGTTCCCCAAGGCATGACATGTAAAGCCAAAAGTCACATTTTGCAAGATTCTTTAGCAGTAGCAACACAGAGCAAATGATAATATTTTGTGCATTGTCATAGACTATTCTTGTTTCAATGCATAGCAACCCAAAGTGTATTGTCCTTTGTCCTATTGCCTCAAAGAGAATTTTGACACCAACTGTAAGGGACACAGAAAAAGTTGCAACACTAGCAAGGGCACATTGTAGTCATGCAGTTCTGCTGAACTGTAGGAGGAATCTGTCTTGTTTTTACAAAGTTAAGGAAGTTTCCCCTTTGTGACTAAACACACAATCTGATCAATCACTGCAGAAAACAGTGAAGTTCTATTTGTGGACAAAAAATAAGCTACTATTAAAAAAAAAGAATCTAAATTTGAAAGGCCACTCATCATTGCGCCTATGATCACTTTTTGTTTATGCTCCCCCAGCTCCATTAAATTCAGAGAAAAATATACAATGTCTTGAAGTAACTAAGAGTAAAAGCAAGCACAGGAGCCCTTGGTGACTGCTTTGCTCCTTGGGATTAGAAATCTTGTATTTACAGCATAGATTGTGTTTGTCAGGAAGATTATTTCAGCACACAGGAAAGTGATATTTCCATGCCTTTGGAGCAGGACTCCACAAATTTCAGCTCACTCTTGCTGCAACTGCTTCCATCCACATTGGGAACATTGAGAAGTGTAGATTTCATCCTGCAGAAATCTAATTAGAATTATTCCTTTCTTTTTTTTTGCATTTAGAAGTGTCAATTCATCTTAACATCTTAAAAATACATATTTCTAGTGTAATTCCAACCTTTATATCCTGAAGTTTTAAACTGAAATAAAATTTCATCTACCTTGCTCATTAAAAGAAGACAGACTAGGTCCCTGCCAATACCACAGTGAAGTGAAGAATTTCCTACACTTCTCATAAATCAAGGAAATTGTACTTCTAAATTCTAAGATTTTATGCATTTATTTTTTTTTTCTTCCTCTGCTTCCCCATGAGTTGCTTTACTTTTGAAAACACAATTGAGAGGATTTGTCTGAGGCTGTTTCTTTTTTTAACTAGGTAGTTAATATGCGACCAATAAATTGGGGTTTTCTTCATACTTTTTTTACTTCATAAAATATGATACCATTGAATTTCTTTTGGCTTGTGTTTACCCTTGAAAAAAAGTGTGTAGAAATGTTTGAGTCTCTGAACAAGAAGAACTGAAATATTAACATGTAACTCTGGCTTTCTTATCATTAGTCTTACTCAGCTTTCACCCACATCAGTGGAAAAACTTCCATTTACTAGTGGAATGGAAGAAGGGAAGAAAATGGAAGAAAACTTCCATTCAATTTTCATAGGATCAGGCTCAGTGATCCACAATACTCTTTCAGACTTAGCTGTAATATTCCTCTGGGATGGAGGTCTTCACACTACTGTTACTTGTGTGGCCATCATATCATTTCATATGTAAAGTATAAAATGCTGTGCCTCTTTACATAGACACTGGTTCTAGGGACAAGTGCTTACACTGTATACACCTTTATGGAAAAAACTGTATACAGTTTAAAAGAGCCATCTCATTTTTTATTTTTTTTTTTATATAAAATTGTTTCCTTAGCAAAGCAATACATAATCAAGTTCTTGCAGGCTTCTCAGCCACTACTGATTTCTAAGCCAGCACCACCACCTGCTGGTTACAGGGAGTTTCAAGACCCAGTGGTGTTTTCCTGTCTTCAAATCCATGCATAAATATAGAGCAGTATTTCTCAGCTGTTTTTATACATAGAAATGTTGTTACCAGAAAAGATTTTTAGCAGCACTTTAACAATACTCTATTAGCTGAATTATGGCTTTCATAAAAGCAGGGAATGTTAAAAAACAAATTATTTTATGCAAAGTACTGTAAATCACAAGGTAAACATTAAAATTAATCAAATAGATTGAACCTGCTGTATTAGAAGGCTATTGTCACATATGCAGGTTTTATTACTTACACAGTTAAATACTCTTTATAACACTAAGAAATGAGTATTTTTTTTCTAAGTGATCCCTACTTTAGTGTATTCCACAATGTACTCCATTCTTGTGAAGCTTTTTTCTTGCTCTGAACAAATGCATCTGAAAAAACAATACCACCTGTTAAAGCTATTAATATAAAAACAACCAAGATATAAATAACTAAGATTAAATCTATAAAACAATAGCAAAAATAGTGATAGCAAAAATGGAGATGGAATATAATCAATTGCTATGGAAATTTAAGGAAGTATAGTACATAATTTCTAGGTGAAAACTGGCAAAAATAAGAGGAAGCAAAACAGGAGAATAATAACAAAAACCCTCAAAACTCATATCTCTGCAAAAAGCTGACAGTAGACTGGCTGAAATTGATTGCTATGGGAAGCAAGGGCTGGCAATCCACCCCATAAGGGTGGAAAATAAAGCATAAGCTAAGAAATCCAGTGGTGACAACTAATAACTATGTTACTTGCAACATCATTTTGACTTCTAATACAAGGAATACTCAGAAGTATGAAGGTATATAGGACCATATCTTTTAAACACAACTTGAATAGGCTCAAAATACTTCCATACAAAATAGAAAAAAATCTGTAATTAATTCTCTCTGATAATTTCCCTATTACTAAAAAAGTCTGCCTTACTGATAAGACTGAAATTTCTAAAGCAACTAGGGTTCAACACTTCTGAAATCTTGTGAGAGGGGAAAGCATGCCATCTCAATTCACTTCATGTATGGCCAACTATAATGGCCTAAAATTACACAGGCCAGCAACAGAGAAAGCAAGCAAATACTGAATCTACCCAACTAATCTGATATGCATTAAAAAAAAAAAATAAAGTTACATGTATTTTGTCCTTTTAGTTTTCACTTTGATACTAAAGCTAGAGGGAGTTGCCAACCTTGTTTAGTTCATGACAAGGATCAGATAGATCCCAACCCATGATGATGAACAGCTTTAGAAAGAAAATTTCATCAAATCCAACTGCATTGTTTTTGATACTTCTGGATTCACTAACCAAACCCTGATGAAAATGTGGGCATTGCCAAAGAAAGAGAAGGGAGCCCAACAGAGCATCCTCACTACTCTCACACAGTGCAATGAATCAAGAGGAGAGCAAAAAAGGCAATGGAGAATTTTAGAGAGGACTGTCAAGGTATTGAATTAGCAGGTTACTTAGTTGTGTCCTACAGAACACTTGGTGTGCTCAGCACAAAAATCATTTACACACTCTGAGTATAAAATTAAATTCAGGTAATGCCCCTCTTCAAAGGTAGGTAGCATGATAAGGAAGAGAGATTGATAAAATTAAAAAAATAAAAAATAAAAAAAAAAAAGGAGAGAAGATTCTGCAGGAGACACTGAACTGCCAGGATTTCCATTGTATCACCACACCAACTTCACAACAAACTCTACAATCACCTGGACTGGAAGAACTCTCCAACAAAGAAAACGTTGTATAAAATTTCCTAAGATTTACAGGTCAGTTACTACCCTAAAAGAGCCTATATCAAACACAAATGCCACAGGATGCCAATATATTTGGAAATACTGTTGCTGCCAGATGTTTTGAGAGTCAGATACTGAAAGCATCCAGAAATCCTATGCTCAGGGGACACGGACAGCTGTCAAGAAAGTCATCTCACAAAATCAAACTGCTTGGAGCTCTACCTGTGAGGGTTTTATTTTGCCCTGTTTGAGGAGAAAGAAGAGGGTGCACAAAAGACTCATATGCTAAAGGCAGATTAAAACCAAATGCATACTTTGACATATTTTATACTCCTCATGGCAGAACTCAAGGATACTGCTGAGGAAATCATTGGGACCCAAGGGATAATTTCAGGATGTTTCCTGAGGAGTATTTGGGGCTTGAATATTGAGACTGAATATAGGAACTTAAACATATGATTCTGGCATGTCCTCAAGCTACAATTTTAAATGCAAAATAAGATTTTTGCTATTTAGCAGCGGAAGTGCCAGTAGAACTGTGGATGAACGAGCTGCAGCTTTCAAACACTTAATCAGCCAATCAAAAAGACCTTTAAAGTTTGATCAGCCACTAGACACGCTAACACTAGAGATCCTAAATCCAAAAGTAGGCACTTTCATTAAAGTAGGAGATAGCATTTTCAAGGATTATTTGGAAAAAAACAGAAAGACAAAGTTCTCCATAGATCATGCTCTCATAAAAATCTACATGTGGTGGTCCTAACAGGGGAGATCTGAAACAAAAATTTAAAGAATCTTATGCTTGAAAGAGACAAATTCAGGCTCAGGGAGTTCTAAGAACACCATACCCACATGAAAATTGCATACTGCAGTGCAGATAGCCTACAGAATTCATACTTCATAAATTAACATGCAGAAGGATCTGGTGTCAGCGGGTTAGAAGAATGTCAATCCCTGCTCTTACAGAATTTCACACTGATGTAAGATGAGTCAAGTCCAGACTATGTGATTGGATTCTTGGCTTGCGTCTTCCCTGGCACTGCAAATTGTTTGTTCATCTACTCCTCTTCCAAACATAACCAAGGGCTTCTGCTGAGTCATGCAACTCTCCAAAGTGGAAGATGCCTGCACATTGGACTCCTTGTATGGAAGGATCCTGTCAAATGGTGAGGATCACATTACTGACTCCAGGCTCTGCCATCTTTGCACCATGATTATTGTTATAGAATCTCTGCTGAGACTGATATCTGTCCCAGCCCTACTCTCTTCTCATCTTTTCTCCTTTGTCTGAATGAAGACATCATCCCTCTTACTCAGGGTACAAATAATCAAAATATATTTTTTTGAATTCTTAATATATGTATTTATCTATTTATTTCTTTTTCCTTGAGTAACGTTTCTATGGAATACAAGTTTTATTCGAAAAAATACATCTTTTAAGAACTATTGAAAAATTTAGATGTTTCCCAAATGAAAACTGATTTTATTCTCTGCAGAATTTTGCTGATAAAATGAAACAAAAATTACACTTTCATGTCTCAATTTACACAAAATGTAATTTGTCAAATATTAAAATTTATCATCAGTAGAACTCTTAAAATGTGCTACCTCACACAACAGGGTAAAAGGTTCCACTTTTTTCTGTGGAACACCAAAAGCAGTTATTAGCATCCAAGAGTTTGCAAACTATGTATTACTCATTGGAAAGCTTATTGGCTTTGTTCAGAACCAAGTAAAAAACAGTGCTTCTTGTCAAAAACAAGACAAGACACAAGAATAGTTAGGAGCCCATTATTGATGAGAAATATTAGCATACCATCTGAATATTTGGGAATATAGTATATAATATAATATTTAGGAACGTCCCTTATGTTGGAAAGGACAGTATGTAGTGGAAGCCAGGAAAGTACATCCTGTTCTATTCAGCAGTGCATCTCCCTTCTTCTCATCCTTCTGCTGTCTCATCCTGTGAATGATAGCCATTTTCATACCCTGCAATTCTAAATAAATACTGTATCACTTCCTTGCTGCCGCTCATCTTGTGATTGACTGATCACAGAGAACCTGGCAGCCCTTGCATCTTCTGGTAGATCAGGAATAGTTCTAACAGAGGTAAAGCTTGAATAAATGAAAAAAAATATTTGGACAAATGTCTGCTAATGAGATATGCTATCAGTTTGCACCTATGGATTTACCACATATTGCTCATGGAACAGGAATAAGCACCATCTCTATGTTAGATGTTTTTATTCTCTTCAAGAGATTGTTTTTATTCACTTCAAGAAGAATCTTTGTCCTATCAGCCGATAAAACTTTACTAGCTAGGCAAAGATTTATCTTGACTTATAAATTACTGTCTATGTGTCAAGCTGCTATTTTTGCTTAATGACCAATCCCATAAGGGATCATCTAAGTATGACAGAAGCAGGGCTGATTTTAGACTAAAGTACATCCATTGTTAGATGGCACACCTGCTGGTTCGCTATGGCAAGAGTTAGCTCAAAAACAGAGCCTCCACTTCCAGGCCAGGCTTCCTCCACAGCAGAGGGTGATGTAAAATTTCTCCCCTTATTGTCAGACATGCTGTGTCAGAGAACATATAGCACCATGGAGTGAAGATAATGTCAGGAACATGAAAATGGAGAAAGGCACATGCGTAGTGCAAGCAAAATCTTTTATGCAAGAATGAACAAAGGAAATTGCATGACAGAGATCAAAGATGCTATAATGAATTTTTGGATTTCCTTCAGCAGTTCTTCATAGTAAACAAGGTCTGCATTCCAATTAAAGTTCAGAAGCAGCTAAAAACTTCAGATTATTTTAAAAATATGGCAGCAGAAATACCTCTCTGCAGATGCAGATAAACTCAAGTTACTCCTGCCCACTCATACAGTATGCCCTTTTTAAACCTCTCTAAATTAGACAGCAGCAAGGCAGTTTATGGTAATTTCCTCACACCTCCTTTCTGTCTTGTACCCCATTTCATTCTCCTCTTGTTCTTGCTGTGCATCTACATTCTTAAGCAGAGATCAGAAATCTGAAAATTGGCATCTGAATGGGAATAACTATGTCAAAAGGACATTCAGGCTTATATTTAGGACTTCAAAATGTAAAAATCTCAAAGCACTTCCTAGCACAAAATGTAATATAGTATAATAGATTGAGAATACAGTATTTTCCTTTTCTAAGGGGAAGAAGAACTATAGTCACGTAGTCAGTCAGTGGCACAGTCAAGATTGGGATCTTTGCCTTGTGGCACTTTGTTTCCCATTTGCCTAGGTAAAATTTCCAGTCATACTAAAATGCACACAGGAGTGTTTGACCAGATAACACTGGACACATCTTACACAGTAATAATGCTTTCTTCACCCTTCCTTTTGAGAATAATTGTACTGTGCTAACAAGATCTGATCAGTATCAGTGAAGCATAACTGTGTGAGGCAGCATACATTATGCTTCCTAAAATCTTTGATAACAAGTGAATCACAGAATTACAGCATTTAATATTAAGTAAAGCATCATAAGGAAAGATATATCATTGTCTTATTTAAAAAATGCTAAAAGAAGCTGGTCAATAGCCTCAAACAGTGAAAGGATGACTGAACTTTAACTGTTTTGAAGTATATTATCAACACAGTTAAGAACTTACACACTGAAATAAATGTATTTATGATTTCTTAAAAATAAATTTAAAAGTTTCCTCATGTGTTCTGTTCAATCCCCTCCTGTCTACTATAACCCCAACTAAAGCAACCATACTGCATTGTGGGACTTCAAGAGCCACATATGGAGTTATATGACAACAATCTCCTTATTTCATGAAGAACATAAATAATCCACGAGGTTGTGTTTCCTGGCATACAAAAGTACCTCAGAAGGTTCTAGGTACTCAGCAGAAAATACAAAGACCCAGGGGCTGATTCACTCTGCTGGACCTACACTGACTTTGATAAAATCTGAAGATCTCTTGTTCTAATTCAATAGATTTTCTTATCCTAGGTAAGAAATAGGTTGGCTGGCTCTGCTTCCAGTTCTAGAAGTACGAGCCACAAAGTATTTATATTAATGACTACTAATGTCACTACAAACCTAACTAAAGGTATGCACATATTAAATAAACTAGAGGTCTCATGGAATAATCAGATGATGGATTCACTGTGTTTGATTTTTTCCATATTTCTCCTGCTTTTACATCAAAATGCATCAAAAGCAAAAACACTGCCATACATAGAGCAAGGGCTTTCATTAGTGGGGGGGTTTATACTAAACTGCATTCCATTTTATACGTTGAAGCTATATCATGGTCTGCTATATACTTCAATGAGCAGCTCCTGCAATACCTTCAGATTATATGAAATGTGTAAAATGTAAGCCAGAAGATTTCTTTTTCTCTCAATCTGAAGGGAAATATTCCAAGTCAGTAAGCATGTTTTTCCTTGAATTATAAAAGGAGCCAAAGAATAAGGATACAAAAGAAAATAAATTATAACAAGAGCATGGTATGTATAGGATTTACATATGAGAATTTTTGGTTTTGAAGTAATTAGAAAAGAACATAAAAAAAAAAAAAGAACATCAAAGAGTCTCTGTTATTAGCATGAACTGATAGTTTTCTGCTGCTGTTTCCATATTGAGACCTTGCCCAATAACATCCACAAAAATGAGCTAAGAGTCAAAATGGCAATCAATTTCGGGGACCTATCCTGAAAAATGGTACTAACAACTTCCCAGCATCAATGAGCTTCTCAATCCTGCAGCTGTTTTAAAAAGCTTCCTCCCAAAGGCACATTTAGAACTAAATTAAATGCAACTTTGACTTAATTAACGTTTTAAATGATAATGAATACAATGTAGATTCATAGAAGGCATTTACATTGCGTTATAAAACTGATAAAAATTTAATAACTCTTTGTTAATAAGGTATGTCTCTCCAGACCCATAAAGCCTAAGGCAGACAATGCTGTAGTCTAGGGTCTAATCCAGGTTCCTAATGCAGGTGGTATAAGGAGGCAGGAGACTGACTTGACACTTGACATTTGCTCTAAGCCTGCTCTGGATCAAGCCACTGCTTGTTCATAAATACTTTACTTCATATAGTAAAGGTCAGAATTTGGGCTCAAGGCAGGGCTATGACAGAAATGCTCAAGCTGAAACCGAGCCAGCTCTGGCATCTGTCGCTTGAAATAGCTCGAAAGCAGTAGAGGAGGAGACCTAACCGGCCAGCATCTGTCCCACACCAAGGAGGTAACAGGAAGAATCTGCTGCCTGGTGGTAAGAAACTGTCATGGTGAGTTTCAAGACAACCAGCCACACTCAGGAACTAAAAATGCAAACATAATTTCCATGTCACCTTGCATAAGACCCTCTGCTAAATTCACTCCACAGGATGCAGACAGCATCTTTCCTAGCTTGTACCCATAAAAGCAAGCAACTCACTAGTCCCTTCCCGTGACCCTGGCAAGAATCACTACTCAACATAAAGGCCTAAAGGAACTAAATGCAGACTTCCTGATCTTTCCTTCCTCCACTATCCCAATTCTTCAAAGGTTTCACTGCTAAACTTAGCAGTGCCTCCACCCCATGATGATGTGACAGTTCATCTCCTTGTCCTCCAGACATCACAAATTGGGCAGAGCTCACTCACATCAGCATAGAGCTATATGTTGCATCACAAACTCACCTGAAAAAGTGCATGCCTCATTATTTGTATTATCCAGCAATGAGCCAGGTTGTCTCATTTTTACCATTCTACCTTCTGAAAACAGCTTAGTCTGGAGGGCTCATTCTGGGATTTTTCCTACTACTGCATTTCTACATCTCAGTATTCACCTATATGTTCCTACTATGCCCAAAAGAAGCTTAAATGATTGAGCAACATCAGGTTCTACTAAAGTATAGAACAATAAAAGGGATTCATTTTTTTATCTTAGACCCTACTACTAGTTGAAGTCACCTACTGCAAAATACCTATTGTTTCATGCAACTTTCTTCCACTTTGTAATTAATGTTGTCTCTTCAGTGTTTGAAAATGAAATAAAAAAGTCATGGTGCACTCATATACATGAAGAAAGTGATGCAATAGATACTTTGAGTCTCATGAGGGCATATACCAGCCCATTCTGATCACTGCTTGCTTTCTTTTTCAGTTGTACTGGACTTGTATCTTAACTGAGTTATCAAAAATAGTATTCTTTCCTAAAAAATGGCAACTAAAATAAACACAGGTACCCATTTTGACATTTTCGGTATTTGAAAGGAGAAACATAGTCTTGTGGAGGTATTTAGAAGAAACATCATAATCATGTCAGTTCTCAGGAATACAACACTGAATGCATGGAAACTGACGTAATTGAAGTAAAAATCTGTCACCCTAACAGGACAATATCTGGAACAGGTTTTACATAAATCAGTATTTTGCACACAATTCCTTTCATGGGCTTATTATTTATATTCTCTGTGCCCTTGAATTACCAAGAATTTATTTGGCACTGTATCTCGTTCTAATGCTCCATTTTAATCCATCTCATTTAGGAAAAAAAAAAAAGTTTGACTATAGACCATGGTGCTCTCCCATTAGCCAGTATACAGAGGTGGGGTCATTCCATAGAACTGAGCTGTAAAAACCAGAACAATTTGATCATAATCACTTGTTTAGGAAGGACCTTATGCTATTTAGAAAGGAGAACATCTGTCTTCCATTTCCCAATTGTTTTTGCATTTCCAAGACCAAATTCAATCTCTTCTTCTTCCTCCAAACATTAAAAGCATACTATTGGCTTTTTGGGACAAAGATGAGACTGTGATCACAGAGAGGTCAGTGGGTTATATAAGAGGAAGGATTTATGCAGCATATGCAAAAGTAGGATTTTCAAAGCGAACAGGTCTACTTCCCTCCTGTGGACACTGCAGAAGTCTCACAGCTCAGAAAAGGTGTGCAGAGGGAGTGAGCAGTGGTACTACCCCATTTTCTCATAATCAGAGCATTATAAATATAATGTAAATGCGATGATATTCAAAGGTGGATTGAGCGCCTCAAAGTGTCTAGCTACCACAAGGTGGTATGCACATCCTGTGAAAGGAAACCCATTGTTGCTAAAGGGTAAACAGAAAATTCTAGCACTGGAAGTTGTCTCCTGACAGGCCACATATTTGTCCTTCCTGCACCTCAGCTCATGCATGACAGCAAGCAGTTCTTGTCTTGCCTACTACAGCAGGACTAGAGAAGCAGTAGGTTAGAAAAGCAGAGGATACATCCTCTGTAGAAAGCAGAGGATGCTCTCTTGCATTCTAGGAGAAATAGATATGCTGGCTTTTCAGCCAGTATTTCTGGAATCTGGGACTTAATAATTGTCAACTCATTTAGAAAGCCCAAGCACAATTATACAACTGCTGAGTTTTAGATACATTGACCAATGTCTGCGTGTGTTATGCATCCATCTCCCTGGAGATCCATCATTTCAACTCTCAGCATAGAATTTGGCTTTTCCAGTTGTAAAGATGCACAGGCAGAGTCAGGTCAATGAAGAAGCTGGAGCTTTTCTAGGCCTAACTAGGTAAGGTCACATCACCAGTTATAGTTTCAGCACAGTTTACCAACCTTGCAAGAGTTCACCAAGCACCATAATGCTCACCTAACCTTGCAGAATGTGATTTTAGGTTGTTTGAGAAAGATTCAGCAGCTAACTTGTCTGTGCTGACACTAGAAGACTATATGGAATATATGGCTTTAAACTGGGTCTGGCACACAGGTAGATACATGCTTTGCTTCTTTCAAAAATTAAGCTTTTTCCAACTAGTCTTAGCATGGTCTTTCCATGCAAGATATCAAAGAGTCTGGGCTGAACCCTGAATTCAAAATATAGTAATAATTATTCTTGTCTTTTGTCTCCAGAGATCCCTAATACCCACCAAAGCAAAAGTCTTCCCATAAAGCTTCTCAGAACTACCAGAGCATGTCAAAGCATGTTTTCTTACAAACTGAATTAGATATGTCTGGGCCTAATATCAAGAATATCCTTGAAAAATTAGATTCCCATGGCAGTGGGTGCAATGAGAACTTTAGGAAAGGTTTCCTTTAGGAACATGAACTTTTCATGTTCCTGAGAAGCACAGCCATATGGTGATGGAGAAACACAGAAATTGAATGGTTCAGGTTAAGATTCTGTCGGAATCAATTAATCATTTGAATGGCACCCCCCAAGACTTGGCACAGACCTAAGCAGAAACATCACACTTGTTAATAACATAATTTCATTGTATAGACCACCCCAGGTTTTTCAGTGGCTAAGTGCCTCTCTTCACTCTAACTTGAGTCTCCAATGCAAAAAATACTCGGACCGTTTGCTACTCAGCTAGCAATCTACCAAATACAGCTAAACCTGAAAAAAGTATACACAAAAGACTTAAAATTATCTTTCCGTGCATTTAGAAAAATTTCAAGTATTTTTTCCAGAAAACAGCCTATAAACTCAAAAGCTCTTTTAATGTAATTATACTTAATCAAAATATGATTTTCATTTGCTGAAAGTAGAAACAATATAATAACAGAGACTCATTCACAGTGGAAAATATATTGCAAGTGTTAACTTTCTCTGCAGATTATACAATTAGAAGATTAAATCCTGTGTACACCACTGAATATGTAAATTGATATCTTCTACTCAACATCAGATTTTTAGAAACAACACTAATTCTTACAAAACACCACTCATTGTTTCAAGAGGCTTCATACAATGTTCTGTGATTTTATTTACCTTGGAAAAAAACCCCACTTTTATA
>JAOTQP010000304.1:12730882-12764470 GCA_026413545.1 Cichladusa arquata | reverse complement strand
AGCTCCACTGCCAGGCTGTGCCAACACCACTGCCAGGCTGTGCCAGCACCACTGCCAGCCTGCCACTTTTATAATCAGAAGTTAAAAAAAAAAAAAAAAAAAAAAGAGGAAAGAAAGAAAGAAGTACATTAAGCATTTTAGAAGCAAACCAACTCAACTGGGGCACCACGACCAAAGCAAGCCCTGTAATAGTATAATGACCTTTAATGAGTGTCTGGGGAAACAATACAGTCGTAGCATAAAAGACAAAGGGCAAAACCCATCATGGCTCCACTGACACTAATTTAAAATGATTTTCAGAACAACTAAAGAATGTAAGAGAGGTAATCTGATCCACCAATCTGACCTCACTTTGATTCTGGGGCCCTGCTGCTGCCATTTCTAATTGTCAAACACTCTACATTTCACATCTGCTCATACTTAATGAAAAGCTGACTCTCCCCACCATTCTTTGAGCTAACTAGCTCTGTCACGATGGGCATCGCCCGACCCCCGTGCACTGCAAAGAAAACACACTGATTTCTACTGAAGCCCTGCCAGGGCAACGTTGTGTGCATATATATATTTTAATTGGAAAAGAAAGGCTTACTCTGCTTTGCAAAGAGTGAGAATTGGTATTGATTTTCATACTTATTATTAACAGCCAAAGGTGACTAGTCTCACAAGGTGAAGACTGAGATCTCTTTTGATTTGATGGAGTGATGAAGGGGGGAAAAGGCCCTTGAAGGATAGGATGCTAAAAATCCTCAAAGCTGTCAATATCACTTACCCTTCAAAATATAATACAGCTCTAACATTTTTCCCAAAAAGCACAGGCTTTTGTTGGAAATAATGCCATTATTGTGGAGGGTTTTGGCTCAGCAGGCAACACAATCAAAAATGTTTACTTTATCTGCCTCTGTGGAGTCTTAAGTGGACTTGAAAGCTATGGTAAACCTACAAATTAGTTTTTCTTTCCTTGCCAAACAGTGCTAATGGCAGAAATTTTACCCACTTGCAGGGGACATATTAATTTATCCTAATCTGGTTGTTGTTAACACCAGTGCCAGGACCCAGCCACATACTCTCTGTACCAGTCTGTAGAAACTCTACCAGGCACAGTGTTACTGAGGCTGTTACACTGGACAAAAGCTGCCTGCAGCAACTCTCAATACAGGAAGGTTTCTTGTTCACTTTTCTTAACAAAATATGTTATGCTACATTTTACCCTGATAAAAGTCTCATTAAAGGATAAAACCTCCTGTGATTTAGAATAGGACTTAAAACTAGGAACCATCCACCTTATGGTGATACATGAGTTGCAAGCAAGTAGATAGCTAGGATGTTCACAGTGCTTATACACAGATAGAGAGAGATGATTTTTGGCAAAATCTCCAAGAAAAAATATTAGAGTACTTTTAATTAATATGGAAAAAATATTAGAATACTTTTAATTAATATGGTCTTCAGACAAAAGAAATGTAACAATTATAGGAATGTTTGTGACTGGAAAAATAGCTCAAAAATCAAAATAGTTAAAGAAAAATCATTCACCACTTGGACTACGTACTGCAATACATGTGGTACCAGAATACAAACCATGTACATAATCTAAAAACTACATTATAGTCTTCATAGCAGAAGGCACTTTCATCCATAATGACTTGCCTTGGAAAATGGACATGCTTCCTGATCACAATTCCAATCTATTCTCATAGTTGTATCTGAATAATTTTATAGCTTTTCTTTGCCTTTTGGATAGGGAAAGGAAAACAGCTCCTGTCCCAAGACATAGTTTTGCCTGTTAAAAATGACTAAAGAAGACAAGAAAATGAAACAAACAAACAAACAAACAAACAAAAAAGCCATCTAACAATCTTCCTCAGTTGTTGACATCACACTGATAATCCAAGCTTTGGAATCCCTAGAATTTGTCCAAAGAATTGATGGCCATGGAGAATTGTTCTAGGTTCTCTGTCTTCTGCCCCTCAACTCTGACCCTTCAAAAGTGCTTTCAGGGTATGTTCTGGAATGTTACTATCCTATGGAACAGATTCTACACTTAATTTCAAAATGTTTCTACCAGGGATTTGCCTCAGCCTAGTTTTTCTAAAATGGCACTATAAAAAGTACAACCATTTTATATAAAAAAAACAAACATTTCTGTGGCTTCAGTATTGGATGGAAGATCATGCCTTACTGAGAATGAAGAGTTACAAACAAAATTAAAATAAAAGTAGCAGCACAGAATAGAATTCCAGCTACTACAGTTCACCTACTGGATTGAATCCTGTATATTTATTCATTGCCCATTGTATGGTGCTCTAGAGCCAGCATTATTAAAGCTACCCACTTGGCACCAGTCTCAAATTTTGACACAGGTCTGGTCCTCCACCGAAGCACTTATTACTTAATTAATGACAATTTGTATTGTATGAATTAAATAGAAAAGATGTCACCACACTGCACTACTAAAGTCCTATAGGCTATTGCAAGAGGATGCCTCATAAAGAGCACACAAAGCAAAATAATGATTTACATTTTTTTTGCATTAAAAATAAAAACAGAAATATAAATACACAGCTGTAATCAAATTTGGGGTTGATTTTTAAAAAAAGCATCAGCCCAGTGAAACTCACAGAACTACAGTGCACGACACAAGACAGGGATGATACCACAGACACCACAGACATGGAACAGCATGTGTTGGTGTAAAACTTACAGGCACGTAAACTGGTGGAGCAATCATTAACAGAGACAGAAGAAAGTGGGAAGGCTCTCTCAAGGGTGTCCATGTTACTATGTACACTGCCTGACATGCAAGAGCAGTCACGCTCAGAGCGTCCGCAATCAAAACAACATGCCAGTCTCATTCTCTTGTAGATGGACATCTTGGCTATAACCATGTGTTGGATGGGAGGAGAGGAAGAGCAGCAGGTTAATGGCAAGGTTATATATATAACAAGGCAGCTGGAAGGTAATTTAAGGGATTTAATACAGGCCTTAGTTAATGTTAACAGTCTTGACCCAGGAAAAAAAAATGCAATGAGATTATTGATAACACTTTGGTTGTACATTAAAAGTAGGGCAAAAGATTAATTGCTCTTTATTTCTGTTCAGTCTTAGGGGGTGACCGCAGTCATGGGGAAAAATTACTCTTTACAGTCAAGTGTTTGAATCAAAATAGAACACAGTAAAAGCACGGAATACTAAGAATATGCCTTTCCCTTGGCACAATTAATACCATCGGTGTAAAATGAAAACAAAAGTTGCTAGTCCATCAGGTATTTTTGGCCTATCCTGTTTCCTGTAAAAATCAGAGATTTCTTTATATATAAATATATATATGTATGCATACACACACAGAAACACCCATACACATATATTCTTACATACACACACTCATACACACACATTCATTATACATACACATACATATATATACATATATATAAATATATTTATTCTTAAACATACTATAATAGTTTCTCTGTATTAAACTGTGCCAAGGAACTCCTTTACTGCAATTAATCACACATTATGAAAGAGGTACAAGATATTAATAAAATTTTTTTAAAATTAATTTTGCTTACATTGTATCTTCAGGAATTCAAATTAACTCTTGACAGAATACCAAAATTTGCCCATATAAGAGATAAAACTAAAAATGGTAAATATGCCCGACATCAAGATCAGTTCACAAATAAGGCATCACCAAAAGCACACAGAGCATTGGTCCACTGAAACATGCTGAACCAATCATTGGCATGGTTTCTGCTCTGGATTCAAAAGTCAATCAAGTATAAAATAACTGAATGTAGAAGGAGGTGTTAGTTCCAAAACAAGTGCCACGTTAGACAGAACATTTTTATCTTTCAGTCATCTGAATGTCCTTGTTATGTATTTCTAGAAATACAGAGCATCCTATTTTATAAATGCATGCATAATTACCATTCTGGAATTTTATATTTCATCTGAATCAGGTATGTTTACGTCTCAAGAAATCCAAAGGCCATTTAGATTGTTTCACATGTTGAACTGAACCAACTTTTGGTAATGATTTAGATTGAACTGACTCAATTATACCAAAAACAAAACAACATTGACAGGCAAAAACAAAACCTTAAAAGTAAATGCAGAAAAAAGGTAATGTTTCTCTGGCCTGTACCTTCAGTTTAGGATGTCTTTTTTGCATTATGGCAATGATATTAAATTTAAAAGAATTTTTTTTTCCAGTTTCTTAATCCCACAGTCACCATGAAAGAGGGATTGAAATCACTCAAATGGGTCAAGTCCTGTTCTAAGGCCTTGATGGCTTGCCATACAGTATACTTGTCAAGCAAGGGCAACATTATGATTGTGGAAAACAGGCATTGAGGGAGATGAATGAGTGATCTCTTCAGCAGCGACTCCATTCCTCTAAAACTTTGCTCACATGACTAATGCCACGTTCTTTTAGCATCCTAGTAGAGTTATCTTACAGCTGTTCAGAAATTCATCATGCAGCATCAGGCTTGTTCATTGCATAGTATATCATTCCTCAGAGCTTGGCTTTTAGTGAGAAGGTTTCCACTGCAGCTTTGGCATACACATTCAAACTACACAGAAAATTCAAAACAGCATTTTCCCATGTTTTCCCTCTGTCTAACTCTTCCCAACACATTCTTAAAAGTTGAAAAGTTGGACAGCAAAAGAAAAGTGAAATAAGTTACCAAAAGTGTGACAGTCTTTCCAGTATGCCTACTTTCTTATTTTTTAAGGAAATGAAAGAAAAATAAAGGGCATTTGTGAGACACAAATTAACAGCAAGCGAGTTAAAAAAGCAGGCCCATTTTGCTGTAATTATAGCTGTTTTGAAGGACTTTTTCTAATCAAACACTGTAGCAAAACACACTGCTCAGAAATTCTCAACTGCTATGTCATTGGTTAGTAACAGTCCCTGGTTTTCATTTACTTCTGGCCATATCTTGTCAACAGTCAATAATAGGATAGGACACATTTATGGAAATTAAAAAGAAATAATCCTTAAGGGCAAAGAAGGCTGGGAAGGAAAACTTTTTGTATCATTTTCATCATACTTAAACCAATAAAGTTGGAAATTTAAGGCCTTTTCTTCAATAGGGGAAGGACATGATGGCGTTTCTCAAAAGCAATGCCCCTCAGGGACTGTTTTTAACTATTATTGTCAGTTGTTCTGGAGATCATGCATCATTTGAATATTTCACATCATTAACATGCAGGAAACAGGCTTGGACCTGGAAATACAAGTAGCAGAAAGGACTTGCCATAAGGATTAAAACCAGTATATAAGCAACTGCATATCAAAGCAATAACTTTTGGAAAGAAAGCATGCTGTTACTCTTCATTCCTTTTATACAGTCAGTTACATTCACACAAATACAATACTTATTTTAAATAAAACAAAACACGAATTATTAGTAGGGATGACTAGTGACAAGATCAAAGACAGGACAAAAATGATTTTAAATGGTTCAGCCACACACATACCATTTTCTATAAAACTTCCATAAACATTAACATAAAATGGGAATCATCAGAGAGACAGGGGGACCTTAAGAACAGCCTCTGGGTGTGTTAAATTTATTTGACACCTGTAGAACCTGCATAAGAATCAACTCATTTCTATTCCTAGAAGTGTTATAAATGTTGAATGGAACTGTAATTTGATACTGGTGAAAACAAAAGTTGGGACATAAAGGAAACTACTTCCCTATTTTCAATTGAAAAATAAATAGGAAAAAAATAAAATAACAGATCCATTACTGAATATGATGACAATCACACAGCATTTGTAAAACTAATCAGTAAAAATATCAGGGGAAGTTTTTATGGACATTAAGTTAAGACTGCTTAAATAATTTACAAAACAAGGCACATATGAACTACTCATTAAGAGCAAAAGGAGAGCAAAGTTTCTTTCAATTACTTATAAAGTAAATAAATACTTCTAGAAACTTTTAGATGCAATTTTTCTGAGAAGACAGTAGCCTTCCATTCTATAAAAGAAAGAATAGTTCCCCAGATGTCTAAGCCTTCTCACAATACCTTACTTTCTGATCTCTAAAAGTCAAAAAGCACAGTTAAAATGTGTAGATTGTCTGGATCTGAAGTGGTTTTTAGAGTTCACAAACAGTAATGGGAAATATTTCCAGCTGCAAAAATAAGCAAAGGAAACTGCAGATTATTCTCTACCCAAAATGTCAAGGAACGGCTCCTTTTTTTTTTTTTTTTTTTTCTTTTTTCCTTTTTATTTTTTTTTTCCTTTAAAGAAAGCAGAACAAAGTATTCCTTCTTCTTTCCTGACTTTTTGTAAACCATAGGCTGCACCCCATCCTGGTACTGCTCCGTCACTGTTCCCTGGGCTCAGCGGAGCCGGAGAAGAGCTCCGAGGACATCTAGTGGATCTCTCCCAGGTAGCAGCTGCTCAAGAGCAAGAACGGGAGCTTTCCTCACCACCGGATGCTATAAAAAGGTCCCAAAACACTTCAGAATTGAAATGCACAATGTTATTTCAATTCGTCACGTTCTCATGATTCAAACTATGAGTGAAGAATCAGCATTAGAGGGCGACCAGAGCAGCGCGATCGCCTGTCTGCAATGCTGGCTGGCATCATGAGACTGAAACACAGACAGGACTTCCCCCAGCACAGTTTCAGTTTCCTGAAAAATACAGCAGCGGACCTTACACTCTTTGTGAGAATTTATTAACCTTAACACAACAGGAAGAGCTATCTCTCTCCATTATTTAATTTTTACAAGACGACTTCAAGACTAGCAAGTGAGCTTGCTCACTCTCTTGCAATTTTTGCCATCAAAGAGAATTGTTTGCTCCAATTCACATAGTGCTGTTCTATGGCAAAACTGTAAAAAGAGGAGATCTGAGTGGACATCTTGCCCTATTTTAGTGGATATAGGAATGACTCGCAGGTTTTGATATAATGGCACATTTATAGACCAATTCATTTTAATTTTCGAATCTGATCATGACCTTTCCTTCATTACCTTACAGAAGACTCTCAGCCAGTGTACTCTCAAAGCAAGCTGCATTTCGAAATAAACTTAAGCTATTGGGGAAATGGAAAAAAACCAAAACTACATGACCTTTTCTTTTCTAGTTCTTTCACAGCATGAAGAATCCCTTTACTTGTTTATTTATTACCATTTAAATGAATTTCTTTCGTTCAGAAAGGTCTCAACATAAGAACATATTTTAAATAAATACATTGCTTCAGATAAATCCAGACTACTGCCAGTATTTTGCCTCAAAGTCAATAGGATTTACCATTTCATCCCGAGAAATTAATTAATTTGTTTTATTGTTGATTCCTATCATGCTGACCTGTTTCACAATCTGCTTTTTCCTGATGCTTCATCTTTCTGCTCTGTCATTCTACTGGCTAAAAATAGATGTTTGGAGAAATTTCTGTTCTCTCCTTGAATATTTTCTTCCACAACAGGATCTCAATCCTTTAGTGTAGTTTGCAGGCACCACAATAAAATAGATAGTAAATAATGATAATCAAAATTGCAGGCCACCATAATTTCAAGAAGGTCAGAACTTTATCAAGAACATAAATTATTCCTTGATTCTTTGCAAGATCCTACAGTGTGTACAGCTGAGAAGGGAAAAATATCTCAATCCTGATTAAGACCTGAAGTGTTTTCACACAATAAATTCAGAATATCTGGTAAAATGCTGAAGTTTCCTGGCCTCCTTAGAATAACTGCAGTTACACAGGAAAGTTACAGCCTCAATCTGCCACAGCAACGCTGCACTGCAGCTATGAGATACTCGATCCCCCTTGCTCTTTGTAAGAACAAGCCCATATAATCCCAACACTGCCCTATAACCAGTACATTTCTTTGCAGCACTTGTATTTCTTGCACTTGCAGCAAATTCTTTCCATGTCCCAAATGCTGTATTCACCAAGAGTGTACACACAAAGTGGCTGATGAGAGCCTTCATAGATTCTCTACACTTTTAAGTGGTATGACCTAGATTGACATGAAGTGGTCCATAAAGCTCATTTTCTATACTGCAAAAATTTACAGCTAAGGTCCTGAGAAGTCACTATGTGTCTACTTATGTAAGTAATGTAAAAAACAGAAAGATCAGGAAAATAATCACTGCATCTTGTTTCCTGTTGAAGATAGCTCTGGGTTTATACATTAAAAACCACACTTTCAATTGATTGTCTGGCTTTCCCCCATAACTCTTTTTTTTTTTCTGTCATTGGGGAGAAAAAAGCTTGATAAAGACAGTAAAAGACTGCTGTGCTACTCTTTCTGTCACCTGTGCAATGGAAAGCATAAAGTACCAAAAACCTAAACAGGGACCTGACAACTGAATTGCATTTAACCAGGCAAAGAGTGCAATAGTGTCAATTACTCCAGCCTAACCAATAGCCCTAAAAATTCATGAGATACCTCTAGAAGAATTTCAAGGAAATTCTATTGCCAAGACCTGATTTTCATTTAGGGATAAAAAATAAGCTTGTGGAAAAAAGGGGCAAATAGGTGGAAGAAGGGGAAACTGCTGTATTTTCTTCAACGTCACCCTAATCTCCATTGGTGTAAACGATGAGAAACTTGTGGGTATGACGTCACTGCTACATGCAACATAAATAAAGAAAAGAACCAAAATACTGAACAAAAATACTCTCTGCTAGAGAAAGACAGGTTGGACCGCACTCTGGGCTACAGGGAACCCATTTTTACTCACAATAGATCACTATCAGTGTGCAGTTAAAATATAGTAGGGGCCGTGTTCCAAGGCAGCAAGAGGAAAAATAAATCAAAAGTTTGTCAATGGTCATTGATTACAAGAAATTCCTTAAAACACATCAATGTACACATGATTTGTCCCCTCTGGGGTTCAACCCCCACCGTTCACAGCAAGCACTGTCACTGGAAAAAATATATAGAGAATTAGACCACAGCTGTTGCACAAAATGAAAGAAACAGGAGGAATAGGTCATCCAGTTTAGAGATTTCATCCCAACGTGGTTGCATTTTATATAAATATATACATATATTTGGCCTCTTGCTGCAAAAACTACAGTCAAACGGAATAGGAAAGAGATTGAAAACATTTTAAAAAAATTAACAATCTGCAAATAAAATTTCCACACAAGTATTTCTTTGGACAATATGCCATCAGCATTTATGTGTTATTCAGGGAGTAGGATGGGTAAGGAGAAAGGGATGGCAAAGAAACTGCAAAAGGAAATCAGGATTACATGAATTATCCTTGGCCTTGAAGAAATGTACTGATCTGCCCTGAATTATTAATATTAGGCCTAACAAGTTTGGACAAATGGCTATGTAGGTCAGACTCACGTTTAGACCCCAACAATACCCCAAGCTAATGTTCAGAAAGGATCTAAATTGAACTGCAACATTGATGCCTTACTGAAGAACGTGGGTTCTAAGCATTATGGGAAGTTACATTAATTAGACCCACCATAATTCAGTTTTCCATGTAAAGATATTCTTTCACACTTAATTCACCTGAATGTGTCAATATTTTTATATATAACCTTTCCTTTCATCTTACATATTTTCCACATTCAGCTGCCTCTAATTACTATGTTACTTGCTCATTAAAGCATGTATTTGTCATATAGAATTATACAGATGCATGTGTACGCAGTGTTGAAAATCAAATTGGCATAGTGACGTATTACATGTTGACAGAGCAGCTGACAGTTTCCTGACTCAATAAGGAAAAAGTTTTCTCAATTTATGCTTTGCTTTGGTTAGAACTGCATTTTTAAGACCAATGATTTGCATCATTTACAGATCAATAACATATCTAGTTTTTTTCAAAAGTGATTAGTGATTTGAAAGCTAAATATTTTATGTGAATAACAGACTGCACTAAAGACTTACCTTAAAAACAAACTCAAACCCAAAAGGCAGGTCCCATAAAAGGGATTTCAAAATTGTCAACAAAATTCGAGAAACAAAAATCACTAATTACTATTGAAATTTTCTGTTTCAGTTTTTCTGCTGACTGACAACTCTTTAAAAGGAAAGTAATGGCTTTATTTCTAATACTTGTGAACACGCTCCTCACTGAAAGCTGTTCTCAGCTCTACTATGGGCTGCCTGCTATCACAGTATCTGTGACCCCCTGTGTGTCTAAGGAACAGGAGGAGAGGGGCCAGGCTGAGGAGAGGGGAGATGATGAAAGAGAAAATTAAGATTTTATTCTCACTGACCATTATTCTTCACCTGACTCAGAGGATTCCCTCCTTGTGTTCAGTGCTCACTGCACCAGCTCTGACAGCCACCTCCTTCTTCTGCCTCACTGACTCAATCATTTTGTTGGTTCATCTGCCCAACACCCTTTCATTTATTGCACTGATATGTGTGACCATGCCATTTGTAACCCTTCTGACTGCTACTTACAGGAGTTGTTACTCCTGCCTCTCCATGGCCTCACTGCTGAATATCCATTGTGCTGTGTGGGTCATACCCTGTTTCCTCCCAGGTTTCAAAACACTGAGAAGGTTACCTTGATTCTCATTTATGTATAATATAAAGGGCTCTTACCCTTTATAACGTGAGCTCCTGATTCCTATCTTCCAACACATGACAATGAAAAGTGTACTTCTCACATTACACTGAGAGATCTTTGGGATTTATTCTTTTTTTAAGCAGGACATGTTTAAAAAGCATACACCATGTGAAGGAGGAGTAGAGAAGAAAATAGAAATAAAATAGGTTGTTTGTTTGGGGTTTTTTTGCTTTGTTTGGTTTTTTTTTCTGATGGAACCAGATAAAATTAAGCAGGTAACATATTTCTCTTTAACTGTTGACTAATTTGGAAAAAAGATTTCATTTGAGAGTTACAGGCACCCTGAGGCATCTGTAACTGGCTTTACCAGAACTTACTCAGCAGACTCATTGGCTTTGGCAGAAGTTCAAAGGTCACATTCTCACATGGATAAACTGTTCTTGAACAATTTTTTTCCAATATGTTAGGCAATGAATACATTCCTTCCACATCAGGCATGCTTTCCATGTGCTTTGCTCTCCTTGTGGCTACTGGGAAGATAAATACCATTTTCTGTCAGTTCCAGCTGCTTTCTCCCTATCATACTTTTGTTCCACACTTGTGGTGTTTTGGAGGAGAGGAGAGAAGATTTTTTTTAAAATCTCCAGTGATAATTTTTTTTCTTTTTAAAATAATCTTCAGGAGTTCATCCATTTCAGATACTTCAAAAGTCAGAGAATGTTCAGCTTAGGCTTTCTTCCATTCTCTATAATAGTGCACTGATAACACAGACTAAGGCTATAAACAAGAGAGCTTTTTCCCTTTTAAAAGTAATGGTAAAATAGGCATGATCAAACTCTTCTGAGATCTTTTAATTTACCTAATCAGTACTTTTGAAATGGATGCTCTTTCTCATGGCAGAATACCATGGAAGCACATAAATATTTATATATTCAATGAGAAATTGATTCCTAAATAATTTTGCTATCGGTATTACAAATATGCATGGGTCAAACACATCTTTGGTCAAAGTGTGGTTGTGATAGTTCCTGGAAAAGGGCCTTTCAAAGTATATATGGGTAATGTGCTGATTGCTACGTATTTATAAAAATTCAGATGCAAAATCTCATCTCCATTCAAAAACTCAATTATTTCTTCATGAAAAAATTGTCGAAACAGTTTAAGAACTTAACTAAACCTAATATTAGCATTACAGCTAAAAGAATATATGTAAAAGGTGTTAATATTTAATTTCTTCCAGACAACCCTTTCCTCCAGTAAAACTGTTCACTTACTTCATCAAAAATTTATTTCAATAGCTTTATGATATAATTCTAAGTTTATTCTTTTGCAGAATCAAGTTCAAGACAGACAGAAGTTATTTACTTTACAGAAAACTATTGAAATGACTGAATTTCTGCATGTTATGAATGAGAGAAAACCTTCACTGTTGGCTAACTCTTAACTCAGCAACTTCCACAGTTAGATCTAGCTTGACTTAATTATTCAGTTTTTGTTAGCTTTGGACTTTTACTTTTTAGTGAAGACACAGGTGTGAGTGGTGTGAAACGTAATAAAAACATATGGACTTCAGAAACCCAAATAGCACTTGCTATGTTGCCCTGCATTTATTTCTTAGCTTTTCTGAACCACTGCGTAAAACATGTAAATGCATGTACAGGTATTCTTCAGGGCCGAACAGTTCATGAAAAGGAGAGGGAGGGATAGAAATATTACTTACGCCGTTTGCAGCCACATTTTTTTATCCTTTTGGGATCTGTGATGTCATCATGACAGGCCTTGCAGTAAAAATATGCCCTGGAGACACAGAATGGAAAAACGGACACATTCCTTAATCCATATAAATGAAATTAGTCCCATATTTCCTCTTGTTGCAGTGACCAATTAATGCAACACACCAATGCTAATTTCCTTTAATCTTTGAAAAGGTTCAGACATTTAAAGTAGGAAATATTTTGCTGAAAGACCATTAATAGACCAAACATAAAAGCTCCAAGTAAGTATTTATTTTAATATACTTCTATTTTAAAAGTACTTGGAAAAATGTATGATAATTATGCCACAGTGTATTCATTTGTTTTCCATCTTAGAAAAAAGAGCATCCAATGAACTTTGTCTCCAAAAAAACAAATTTTGTTCTTATCAGCTATACCAAGTTGATTTTTTTTTTTTTAAAAAGACTGTCTAGCACCCTGTGCCAGTTTTTCAGGTTGTACATTTGATCATTACTGTATGATCAACATTATATGTTGGTCTTTAATAGGGGTAGAAATGATGACCTTGGGAACTGGCAACATGTCAGCCTCACCTCTGTGTCTGGAAAGATCATGGAACACATCCTCCCAGAAGCTGTGCTGAGGCACATGGAGGACAAGGAGATCATTCAAGACAGCCAGAATGCTTTCACCAAGGGAAAATCCTGCCTGACCAACCAGGGGCCTTCTGTGATGGAGTGACTACATCAGTGAATAAGGAAGTACTACAGATGTCATTTATCCAGCCCTCTGTAGAGCCTTTAATATTGCCCCCCAAAACATCCTTTTCCAAACTGGAGTGATAGATTCCATGGGTGGATTAGGAATTGGTTGGATGGTCACATCCAGAGGGTAGTGATCAGTGGCTCAGAGTCCCACCAGGCACTAGTAACAAGTGATGTCCCTCAAGGATCTGTACTGGGACCAGTGTTACTCAATACCTTCATTAATGACACAGATAGAGGCATCAGCTGCACCCTCTGCAAATTTTCAGGTGACACCAAGCTGAGTGGTGCTTTTGGCACACCTGAAAGACAGGATATCATCCAGAGGGACCTGGAGAAGCTCAAAAACTGGGCCCTTGGGAAACTTGTGTGGTTTAAGAAGACAAAGTGCAGGGTCAGGACAGCCCCCAGTGTCAATCCAGGGGGATGAACAGATCCAGAGCAGCCCTGCTGAGGAGGACCTGGGGGTGCTGGTGGATGAGAGGCTGGACATGAGCCAGAGATGTGCACTCACAGCCCAGAAAGCCAAATGTGCCCTGGGCTGCATCCAGAGCCCTGTGGGCAGCAGGACAAGGGAGGGGACTCTGCCCCTCTGCTCCCCCTGGTGAGACTCACCTGCAGTATTGGGGGTCCCCAGCACAGGAAGGACATGGACCTTGGTGAGACAGAGGAGGCCTCCAAGATGGTTAGAGAGATGGAGCACCTCTCCTACAAGGAAGGGCTGAGAGAATTTGGTTTGTTCAGCCTGGGAAAGAGGAGGTTTCTGGGTGACCCAAGTGTGGCCTTTTAGTACCTGAAGGGAACTTACAGGTAAGATGGAGGAAGAGTATTTACAAGGACATGTAGAAACAGGACAAGGGGGGATGAGTTTACATTGAAAGATGGTATGTTTAGATCAAATATTATGGAAAAGATCTTGTCTATAAGGGTGGTGAGACACTGGAACAGGGTGCCCAGGAAGGTTGTGGATGCCCCATGCCAGCAGATAGAGAAATAAGGAAGGATAAACTTTTTACTTTATATAAGGTTTTCTAAAGTTTCTGATTTAATAAATATGCATCAGACTGTCCACAGGAGAGTTCAATCATGACTGTCACGTCAAATGTCATGTAAGGCTGCCATGACACATTTCATGAGGATCACCCAGCTGGGCTTCAGCAGGACAGTTACAGTTTACCAGGATTCTTGCTGGCATAGCAAATGAAACATATTTTTTAACCTGAAGAATTTTCCCTGCACTTGTCCACACTCAGGATAGGTCAGCTTCCTGCCTATCTTCTCCCCCCTCTTACTGCATATTTCTCAGTACAATTTGGCAGTAAGAGGCAGAGCCCCCCCTTTGCAGCCACTGATACATTTTGCTGACAGTATGAGATTGTTAGATTGCTAAAACAGTTGGGAGGCCACTGAAATAAAACAATCTACAGTCCAAATTATGAAATAAAATCATAACCAAACCAATATTAATACACAGCCTCTGATTAAACAGAGCCTTTGGCCCTGCAGCCAAAGATGATTACTACGATTTCTTCTGGATTAACTATAGCTCGGCCACTGCAGGTGGAACTTCGCTGGTAGTTAAGTGACCCAGCATGAAAAAGACAGCAGGTCTAGCTTACAAGAGATGAACCATATCAATGCTTCATATTGGTTCAAATACAAATTGAAATTGTAGGGAGACCTCACTGAATGCTATAAACATTTCTAAAATAATATAGCATGAAGCCACCAATGGAATATATAAGTCCTAAACATGGCACACTATTTCTTTAAGAAACTTCCAGGAAGATGACTCTTTCAGGCTGTGAAATTGCCTTAGTATTTCCAGATGCAAAATGTAAAAGGAAAATGTATTCTCTGAGCATGTATACTTTGCTGCAGGAAGTTTCTGGTCTTCAAGATATTCACATTCCCCCAGAAAGAAAACAATCTACTTTCAAGGAAATGAGAAGAAAACTGTTTTCAAACCACAAGTCGATGTCAAGATGTAAGCCAGGAGGAGAAAACTGCCTCAAATTTTTACAATTTCTCTCCAGTCCAGCTGTAAAGCCCCTTTATTAAAAAAGAATCAACTACCACAAACAGTCCCTCACAAAAACTTCGGAACATGAAATGGATATTGGTCATTTCTAGAGATCATGTTTCTGAATTTCACTGCAGGACAATTATCCTAAAGGGTACCTTCAATCCTATGTGAAAGTAAAGAATAAATACCTGAAGTGATTGCTGTAATAAGATTACTCTAAATAATTGGGGTAAATTAAGTGGATTTGAAGAATGTGGACTTCTGACACTAGTGCTTACATGTAAATGAATAAAGAATAATGAAGATGCAATTAATGTAGCTTATATTATATTTAAACAGCCATCATTTTATGTGAAGCTATTTACCTAGGCATAATTGTTTGCAAGTATAATTGCTTCTTATGGGAAACTATTCTTCTAAAATGCAAAAGTGATTCTAACAGAAAGAGTAATTGAACTGCGTATGTTATATTTCATTGTGGGATATATAAATCTGAATAACTTTAGCTTAAGGGAGCTGAAATGTCTTCATTAACAAAGCCAGAATAATTTAAGTTGCACTTCAGGTATAGAACAAGTTTAATTATGCTTTATTAAAAAATCATTTTTCTCCTCAAAAGACCTCAATTTTAGAACATATTTCTGGCTCTGATTCATAGCTCAAAGGGTGAAATTAACACTTTTCATAATCGGCTTTGTTAGTTGAAACGCATCTGATAACCATTTGCTTTGCACGGAGCAGCCAAGAAATGTGGCAAGGGAGGCAGGATATTTCTAAACAAAGCCTTCTGCAAAAAGCCAGGCAGAATTGGAAATCTTGTTTCATGCTCACTATCAAATAAAATGTGGTAGATGAATGATGTGAAAAATGTATCTAAACTCCTTAGTAACAGTCAACTTCTCTCTAACCTTAAAAATACAATATTAAAAAAATGTTAAAAAGTTAAAAACACTATGCCGTTTTACTTACAGTCTGAGAAAAAGAAAACTAGCAGCTCAGTAAAACAGTGTGAAGACAGTTCTGTATAATCAACTGGAGGAGAGCAGCAGAGAGGAAAGGAACTGTATGCTGCAAGGCAGAGTCCCTGAGGCAGAGCAGGATGCACATGCTCCAGAGATGGTGCTAGAGATGTGACAGGACAGGAGCACTGCTGCCTGGTTCTGTATTTTTCACCTAGCCAAAACTATCTTAGCTCTTTCAAGGAAAATAGATTTCAAGTTGTCTAATTTCACTGTTTTGGTGTTTTGACTTCCTTTAAGTATTCACAAATTATGAAGAAGCACTGAGCTGAAAATACTAGTTTGTTTGTTTGTTTTAATCATAGGGACATTGAATATTTTCCTTTGAAAAATTCTTTTATCAGATTGCTCTTTTGTTCCTTCCAACCATACTATAATCCTAACAAACAAGAGTACACACATTTGGTCCTCAACACAATATCATAAAACGCCATTAATCCCAAATCTAGTACAGCCAGGTACATTGAGCCTGTGAAGTTGTCTGCAATGGTTAGATATAAAGCACTTTTGTAGTTTGATTTATTATTATGAGGCCACAGAGTTTTTAGTTCCATTAAAGAAAAATGACAAGAACATAAATATTATTTTGCTAATGCAACTACAGCATGAACACAGTAGCTAACTCGCATCAGGAATTTGCTAGAGTGTATGTAGATAAGAATTCCTCTAAACCCAAAACTCATAGAACTGCAACCCCTGTCCTCCTCTCTAATACTAATTCCTCTGAGACACAATAAGTATACAGAAAACAAATGAAAATATTACACATTTTCGAGGAGGACTCAAAAACCCAGCCTCTTTATTTCTTTTCACATCTGCTGCAAATTTCATTTCTTTGATGTTTAGGACAGTAATTAGGAAAACTACATGCACATAGGCGTTTTAAGAGTAACAACTCAACTCCCTCTCAGAGTTTTTAAGCAGATAATAAAGAATGCATTTACATGTAAAGAAAAAACCCTGAAATTAAATGTATTTGTTTCTATTCAAAGATAAAAGCATATTAATTACCTTTTTACTTCTTTGGCATCACTTGCAATGAAGAATCCTAAGGTACCTTCTTGAATCTTGACATGGTTTCCAGGATTGATCAATATACTGCTCAGTGAAACAAGAACAAAACCAACAAAAGAGTAAGTTCATATTAATTTTGACTGAATATTCCAAATTAGCTTTATTTGATTCTGTTATAGGGGACCCACTAGTTAGGAAAGGCTGCAAGGAAATTTTAAGCCATTCTTCCTTGATATTTCCAATCAAATAACAGTTTCACATGCTTTTTACAAAAACTTTAGTTTGAGACAGTCAGATGCCTCTGCCTATAATCACATCATCTAAGTGCTTGCATGTGTTTTCTTATCTTTTTGCTTTAAATACAGACTACACAAAATCCTCTCAGAAACGTGAAGTGTGAAGCTGAGCATTGCTGTTTGCTTGCACTGTCATGCAAAGTGGTGAGAAATTCACAATAGGGTGGAAAGAACCATCAACCACCACTCAATAAATATCAAAAAAAAATATCACTTATGAAACTAAAGCCTTTGATGCAAATTTTTGCCAATTTCTATTGAAATAGAAAGTTAATGGGACCCCTATCTGGACATACAATGTTACTATTTAAAATAATAAATGCACACATACACTCAAGGGGAATGGTACAAGACAACCAGTCACGACAGCTGAAAAAACATAAAATGAATAGAAAATTTTTAAAACACTGCTAAGCAGCCATGAGAGAACAAAAATAACCCAACCACCATGACAGAAGAGCCTCAGCTAACTTTGAAAAAGGAACTGGTATCAACAAGTGAGGTACTCCATGTCTATGAAATATCTTCTTTATTTTCATAATAATTTAACTCTAGACTATAGGTAAGGTATTTGCAAAGTACCAAGCTAAATATGAATATACAGATAGAGATAAATATATTCTCACCTAGGTTTATTAGTGTGCAATATATCTTAGCTTTTAACTCTATAAAACTTGATATAGCTTTTCAAAAGTTTTCTCTTTTTTGTCTTTTATTAAAGTTTAGCTTTTCTAACTCAAAATGTATTAATGGTATGTATATGCAATTTAGATTAAATAAAGACTACCAAGAATTTAAACACTTGTCCATCTAACCAAAATTGATTTTGTGGAAGTACATATACACAAAAATAAATAAAGCACAATGCTGAACACACATACATTACTAAAATTTGAAGGTCCAAAGTCTTTTGTGCTATTGTTAGGAGGGAAAATGAATCTCAGAACATCTCTTATTCAATATGTTATTTATTCTCTACACATTAGGAATAAATTAGTATGATAATATATCTGAAAGATTAATAATGTGCACACTGTTTTGTGTAATTCCACGTCTGCAAGGCCCTATGACAAGAACATGCAGGCCACAAAATAAAGTGCTCATGAGTTCAGAAGTAAAAGGTTGGTCATGAAGTCATATTTCAGTCCCCATTATGTAGATCTTATGATACAGTTCTTAATTTAATACCCACAAACTCCTTCCTTCTCACAATCTGAAACTTCATTCAATGGTGTTTTACTGCCATTACTTCAGGCATGCTTTTGTGTAATTTCTCTCTCTTTGCAATCAACATTGTATTTTTCTTGTGTGTTTTTCTGCAATGATCGTCACTACAGCATGCAGAAGATTCACAAACGTGATTTCTTTGACAGGAAGAATGAAGATATATTATCACCCCATTTTACAGAGGAGAGATTAGGTCACTATGAGATACACTACTTATTAATTTGGGATGCCTATAGGCCAACTTTTTCTAAGTGTTTAGCATTGCATAGCTCCATATACATTTTCTAGGAACTTTTGCCATGAGAGTGCTCAGCATTTCTAAAAGCCCAGCCTCTGATTCTCAAAATAATGACTATACATAATCAGAGGTCAGCTGTAGAAGGTTTGGTTTAAATTATCTCCTTCTCACACAGATAGCTTGTGTCAGAGGCTGGAACAGAAATTAAATCTAAAAGAAAGCATCTACCCAGATATCCTTCCCTTTCCTTCACAGATTCAAGCTTTGCAACAAATAAAAAGGAGAGGAAGGTATCATCGCAGAAAGCAGGTTCATCTCCACAGCACAATTTACTAATACTTGCAAAAAATGAAATGTGATGGTCTAAGTAGCACTTGCATTACACACACAGATAAATGGGACAAAATAAAGTTACACAACTAAGCCACATTCATCACCAACTAGTATCACCTAGTGTAATATCTAATATATTTTTGTCAGTGAATTGAGTCTAATGGCTGCATTACAACAAAAACTTCTTCCCAATGCAGGTTTAAAATGAATTTTCACAGGTTTAAGATGGAATAAAACGGATAGGAGAGAAAAAAAAACCAAAAAAACCAACAACATAAGAATTTCTTTATATGAAACCAGTTACTCAGGTCAAATATTTTCAGGTTGGAAAATTTAGTTTTCCTGCACAAGCTTTTGTCACTTTAACCCACAAAGTACTTACTAGCACTTGCAGAGTACTGTACTGGCCATCTTAGTCTCCACCTTTCCTCCTCCCTGCCTGCTAGTGTGTAGTAACCTGCCATTACACTGAGAATTTAGCTGCTAAATGCAAAAAAAACTTCTATAGAGGCTAATCTCATGTATTTATTATACTATTCCTTATAAAATATGTAAGGTCTTGTAGTATAGTTTGGGTTGGCTGCTTTTCTTAGGTTCAAATGAGTACTGCTCTATCTAAAATTCTTCTTATTTCCTTACTTGATTTTTAAGTCATATAATTGTTACAGCTTTTCAGTGAAAACAGATGAACACATTTCTTTACATAGACCCAGGTTAGCTTTTTTCCTCAATATAATTTTTGCATATAGATAAACCACACCAAAGAGTAAAAAATCCTACCCAAACCTCAGCAACCCAAACTCCACAAACTGAGGTAACCACCAGATTTATAAATTTTCACTTTTCATAATGAAACTTAAAATTTGATGAAGTAATAAGCAAATGAAGCAGTTCTTTTGAGATGCATGGAACATAGCCTTAAATTAGAAGTAACTGGCTTCATTTAGGATGCAGTGTATTGTGAGCATGACTTTGTATCTCAAGATTTTCTGAGACACATTAAATCATTTCACATGGCTCAGTGTACAGACTTTATTTTTGTCAGATCTTATACTTCATTCACATATACCTTTTTTTCACAAATACAATGTATTTATAACCAAAAAATATAGATGTGATCACAGTTAATGCAGTATGACCTCAGCAGCAAAATCTTCTGTTGGAAATGAAAATTAATTTGCCCCATCACTGCTACTGGCTAAAAGTTACAGCAGAAGCTCATAAAGCTTTGGGCTTATATACACACTGATAAATAACCAGAGCGAAATCATGAGCAATTTCTACTGAGCTGTATGGATATATTAAATATACTACTTATTAAAGCTGCAACTGAATTATTTCTTATGACACCTGTAGTGTCATTAGCTGAAGTTATGATTTGATAAGCACTCACTCTAATATACAGCAAGGGAAGTGTTTTAAATTAAAATAGAATATAGGGAACAAACAGCACAGAGAAAAACAAAACAGTCTTCTGAGTGTTCCAAGAAAAAAACATTCATCAGTTATTTAGAGATGCATGTGTTTTTTAATATGAAAATATGCATATATAGATCCCCATAGTTGAGAATATAAGTACATGGCAAACTAAATAGGAGTTCTAAGAGAGATAGCTTCAGCTAATGTCTCATTTTTATGTATCTTCAAGGCTGCAAAGGAAAAGGGAAAAAAGGACAGAAACTGGAGAGGTTTAATAGCAATATATATAGCTAATCCATATGTATTCTGTGCTGCACATCAGAAAAATATTACTGAAAATGACACTGATTTTTCCAAAGAAATATTTTTATCATAAATCAATTTGACTTTTTTATCTCCTAAATCAGCTCATGAAACCAAGCATGGAAGGCCAAGTACTTAAGAAGCATGTAAGATCTTGATCAAACTTTGTAATTTTTTAACATTCCTAGTTTAGGTTACCTCAGAAAGTAATCAAGTAATAGCAAGCTTAAAAACATTGTCACAATTTCTTTAGCGATTCCAGTTCCAGAAATACATTCCTCAGGACAAAACCTTTCATGACAGGGCTCTCATGACTGCTTGCTCCTTCACACATGAATGTTTAGGTCAAATGGCAATTAAAGCCACGTAAAATAAATATGATTTAATGTATTCAATGGGAATTTAATGTACTTTACCACCATAAACTTAGGAGAAGTCAGTTCCATTACTTTTTGATAATATTACAATTAGGAAGCCACTTGTGGAATAGAATGTGCACTCTGGAAACCTGTGTTTTACACTTATCTGCAAAAGTTACTCCATTTGCTAAAGAAGATTCACTTGGTGACCAGATGCAGGATCTTGCATCTAAGAGCAATGAAAATGTCCCACACTGAAAATGTGGAAATCACCCTTGAATTCAGTCGGACTCTTAGGAATCACAGGCTGAATCACAGAATGTTCAAAGAGACCTTTAAAAATCGTCAAATTACAACTCTCATGTCATGGTCAGGGATACTTTTCACTAGAACAGATTGTTCAAAGCCCCATCCAATCTGACACTGAACACTTAATGCATAGGAAAGAATCATGAATATTATCTACACAGCCAAAAATGAGTTCCTAGACTGACAGAAATATAAGCAGGTGAAACAAATGGAAACCAGTGAGCATTTGAGATGCACAGTTTCAAAACAAAACAAAGGAAAAAAAAGAAAAATTCAAACGAGGTCACAGAAATTCTAGACAAATGTTTGTGGTTTTCTTAACATAGATTGTTCAATGACAATTTCAGATAGGACATGATGACTTTTTCATATGACAGTGGAGAATAGATATCTGTTCATGTTTCTCACTGTGTGTTAATTCTGATCAACTTACTTATTGGAGTGTATCTTTTTGATGTTTTAAGTATACATGCTATCTTAATAAAATACAGATATACAAAAATATCTGTTCATCCATTCTTATCTACCTGAAACTGCTCCAGAACATGAGTGCTGCTCAATTTTTTGGCAGTGCATGGATGCCTGCATAAGACACAAATATTCTGACTTAACTAAAGAATACCATATTGTATCTTACTCTAAAGAACTAAAAGTAAACTAAGGTTTCCATTACTAATTGTGTATCTTCTATGTTTATTTGAACATAAACATATTTGATGGAGAGCCTAATAATTGGAGACTTGAACTGTAAGACAATTTGTGAACTGACACTTTGAGGCAGGACTAATTGCCTCCAGCTATTTTTTTTTACTCATTTCTGCTGCTAGGTGATTTTTGTCTCCTGCTTTCAAATACCACACTTATTTCACTCAAATTATGTTTCTTGGTCTAAAATACTATTACAAAGTTATAGAAAGCTGACAGCTTTTCATATCACAAGAATATTTAAAACATTACTTCTAATAATTTATTAGCATACAAAAAATTTCAGTAGATGACAAATGTTTCCTGCAGTTTTCTAGAAAATTCAGCTATTTTCTAGGTGAACTACATGGAAAAAACAACCAGTCAGTGTCAGAGTCTGAACCATCATTATGCAGTATGTATTTACTGGGAGGCCATTTGCTAAGTGGCAGGGCTCCACAATTTGCTTTGCATTGCTTGAAACTGAGCAGGCTTCCACTACTGCTGAAGTTGTGAATTGATGGAACTTTGAACTCTTAACCTAGACATAGTAGTACAGTAGCTCAGATGTGCATAGCTGTCAGCCTTCTCCGAGAAAAGCAAAAGAGGGTTCTTATTAATAAGGAACAGACGTGGTGAAGGTCTTCAAACTGAGCTGACAAAGGCATGTGGAGATGCCCAGCAAGTACAGCACAGCAGATATGTAAGAGTAACAACATTTTAGCATCACTACACGAAGACTAAAAACTGAAAGCACAGATAAGGTCAGCCCAATGGAGACACGGACCAGGAGATGTCTGTTAAGGATTTTCCTTATCCATGCCTCTGTTATGTACTGTTCCTGATTGGTCTTACTTTCAACTTCACATTTTATACAGCACTAAAGGTGGGATTCATCTAATCTATTTTAGGATTGAATTCTAATGCATTTAAGAACTGTCTCTCTCTTCCCTTGTGATTATGGACTAAGTCTGGATAACTAACTGGAGATTTAACATTTAGCATTTTGATTGATAAAGTCAGGTGTGATGAAATCCATTATCAGAGACCAATTCAACAGTTCATCCCTGCATCAAGGTAACTTGTCTGATTTCATAAACCTACTTCTTTTTTTGTTTGTTTTCAGTTGTATGGCTACTTGTTTGACTGGCATTGCCCTATTCTAAAGAAAAAGACCAATCGTTGAATAAAATGAAACACGAACATCAATATTTTGATTAAATGAATGACAAAAGCTGTAACAATTCTGCTTTAAACCTTGTGGTAGATGTACTGTACCATTCCCCATGCAACTCAAACAGCAGCAATATCATCTAGTAATCAGGAAGATATAATATTGTTTAAGTACTATGATTACATTATCTAAAACAAAATTATGTGGTATTACTTACTACAGCTACCACAAAACAAAACCAGCTATTACTCTTGATTGTTTCATGCTATGCCCAGATAAAAAGTACCACTATTAGCATAATGGACTTTTAAAACATACTATGTCATCCATCCAACTACAAAAATAGTTGGAGGCAATATTTTTTTTGTTTCAGGGTATGTTTTGAAGAGAAGTGTGAGCGTAGGTGCACAAGTCTTGCAGTGGGAGTTGTGCACATACCAGTTTTCACACTAATTGTAACTCATAAGTATTGCTTTTTCTTCTGTGTTCTATCACTGACATTAATTCATAACGCTCCTTATTGTTCTATACACCAAAATCTAGTAAGACACTAAAGAGAATACAAGGCAAAAGACACAGTGCACATTACATGCTACAGTATATTAAAGCTTAATTACTACAAGCATATACAAGGTTGCTCCCAGGAGTTAAGTTTTTTACAACTGCACCTACTAAAGTCACGGTGTACAGGATGTGCATGAGGTATTTTATTTGGGCATAGTCCAAACTAGTTCAACGGTGATGGTGAACTCATTACACTTCAAAACAATTAAATTATTCCTTCTGGTTCCAGAAGTGATTAATTATCAGTACAATGAGGCAGAACAATATACTTTATTCTGGGAGCAAGCAACTTCACTTGGTACAACACTTCTTCATATTGCTCATCATGCCAGCATTAACATGCCTTCACCACAAAATAAGATATACTCAAAAGCAAGAAGCAAAGTAGAGGTGCAACAGCTGCAGATCCTTGGAGATGCTAAGTGTTGCAGTAACTTCTCTGCAGTTGGATCATATCAATAATGCCAAACTGACAGGAAGCCACCTCTCTTATCACACATCTACTCAGAAACTATAAGAAGACTAAAACTTAAATACATATAACACATACAACATACACAACAGAACAGACAGGGAAAATAGAGTTTGAAGAGAACGATGAAGAAGGAAATTGAAATGTCTGGACAATGAGAGAAGGTCTCCAAAGACCATCACTGACAGTCAGACAGAGTGCTATAAGCAATTAGGAAAAAAAAAAAGCTGTCGGGGGAAGAGAGACAAGGAGAGACAAGGATATGGAAGAGCATTCCTTATTTTCTTCATCCAAACCAATAACAGCATGATAGAATGTAGATGAGAGAGGGACTTAGAGCATGGTACACCAAAGAAAATGCAAAACATGTCATCTCAAAAAAAACCCCAAAACTGAGAAAAAATACATTAGTAACATCTTCATAAATGAATTAATAAATGTCATTAAATGAATGGGACATATAATACAAACTACCCATGGCACTTTCACTGGAACAGTACAACAGCTTTAATGAGTACTGTATTATGAGTAACTGGACTCAAAACAGGAGCAGAAATGCAAAGAAACAGATATTTGGTTGTTGTTAATGGAAGATGACACTGCAAGAGAACATGAACTACTGTATTGTAAGAAAGACGTGTTTTGAAGGAAGACTCTGGGGAAAGAAGGACATCAATGAAGGTGTGAATATGAAAACAATATGGCAGCACAAGGGCTGGTAAAGACGAAATATACATCGTCATGATACAATCAAAATGAGGACAGGAGAAACAGTAAAATCTTTTCAAATGCAACAATCTGGTACACCAATGACTCCACAAAGGGGGGAAAAAGCCTAAAAAACTAATCCTGCTTTATTGTGTACTTCCTGCAAAGAAGTTAGTGCGTGAGACACAAGAAACACTGGAGAGACAAAATGCTGTTCTCTCTCTCCTCTTTGAGATTGGGGGGCTTATATATAAATATACACACAGATATATATATATACACACACACATAGATAAATTAATATATATAGGTATATATGTGTGTGTATATACAGAGAAAGATAGACAAAGATGTTATCTTCCTGTGTTCTTGGCAAGGAATTAGTCCTGAAGTTAGAAGGAGTGAAGGTAGGATTGAGGTTGGAAGGAAAGGTAACGAAGAGGGCATACCGCTTTCGGCTTCTGCAAACGACAAGAAAAAAATTGCAAATCAAACACTTGGATAAGAAATCAACTGACACCAAAGCAAAAGCAAAAAAACCCTTCAATTAAAAGTCTTCAAGGCTTAAAGGTTTTTCTGCTGAGAATGAAAACAAATATATGGATAGACAAAGAGAAAATTTACAAGAGGAGTATAAATGGGGAGCAGGAGGGAAGAATCCTGGTTAGGCTTTCCTTCTTGCTTAGTTATGTAGAATAAAAATACAGGGGGAAAAGGAAGGCAGAAATCTCTCTAAAAGGGATTTCAGATGATAAGTTTGAATGTCTGAATTTTGAACTGTTATTTTTTGCTATATATTTAATATTGGGATATTTTCAGGTTCATGTTCTCCATGTTTCCTTTGCATTTTTCTACAAAAAAGCAAAACCTCTCCAAATGAGCTAAGAGCATTTTTTAAGCAATAGTATTTGGCTTGCATCAGGGAGACAAAAAATCATTTAAGTGCTTCCTGTTCTTAATCATGGGTTATAACATTCCCAGAAACCAATTAGAGATGAAGGATGGTTAACTCATACCATGAGCTGGAGTTACTAGAGTGCAAACTTTAGTAGCTGGTCAGAAACACTCTAGATTGAGTTTTGTAAACTCAGAGATTTCTTTAGCTGAGAAATAATTTAAATATTATCAAGTATATAAATGCAAAGGTTTAAAAAATTTAATCATGGGGATTTTTTAAACTAATCTTTAAGATAACATGATGAGAAGCAGTTGCCTAAAAAGGTAAACACACTCTAGATACTCTACCCATTATATGAATACTAATATGCATTTATCATATTTATAACTATATTGCTTAATTTAGGCTTGAATATCTGCTTTTAAGCAATCCTGTAAAATCACAATTGTCATTAATTACCTACCTATACTAACAAAACTTGTTATCAAGGCATGCTTTCTGTTTTGTGTAGCTTTATTGATAGTCAGGAAAAAAGAAGAAAAAAAAACACCTGCAGGCAGGAAGCTCAGCTGCCAATGACATGTACAGCAATATTAGCTTTGATATAGAGTTCTGATAATTTTCAATTACTATTGATTTCAAATACCCTACACATTGGAGTTAACAGAATTTGACTGTAAATCAGAAAGGTTTAGAAAACTAGAATCTAGGTGACTGCCTGGACAAAAAAAAACCATGCAGAAGTAAATTAGTATTTATGCCATTCTACACCTAACAAAGATATTAACAGTCAAATAAAAGTCTGCCATCCAATGGGATGGAACTAGTATTTATCCTTAAGACTGAGCTGCAAATTTAAAGAGGGGATTAGGAAACTTAGAATGTCCTCAACATTAGTACTGTTTAGAGTAGCATACACTCCTGAATCTTAGTCATTGCTTTAGCTCTGAGTGCAAAGTGATGAAGGCAAATGAAACTGATCTTAACAGGAAACTCCCTGTGTAAGAAAAACATCTGGTATAAAATTTAAAGACACTTTATTATGACTAGTAACAAAAAATGAACAGTTGGAAGTAAGATCTTCTCTTCTTCTTTCTTTAACTAGAAAGAATGCTTTGAAAATTTCCTCTGCTTCTGAAAACACTGATTTGAGACCTGTCTCAGCTATGGCAGGAAGTATTAGCTCCTAATGAAAGGGTGCCATCTACATCACGTTCTAATTTTTTATTTATATTTAACATTGTTTCTCTAAATTTTAAATTATATAAAAATTTCCTCTGTAATGGTTTTACAAAATATGAATGCCAAGTATAATTATAAAATAGTATCATCATGTATCTACTTTTTGTCACTCTCATAAAGACTGAAAGCTTAAAAGAATATCGATAGTCAGTTCCCACTTCACCTTTATGAAGAATTACCGGGAAGAAATTTGGATATGAGCAGAATAAAATATTTCCAATCTCAGCATCAACAAACATAACTGACAAGTTTACATTGTTCAAAAAGAGCTTGTGCTTCTAAACTATGTTATTCTAACTTTTAATTCCCTACCTTTTCATTTAATAAGATGGATGGAAATACAAGTATACTTTGGAGGTGAGAAACTGAAGTTTTGTTGTATTACCTTTCTGGCTTGACTAAAGGATCAGAAACTGCAAATATTTAGTTAATGTATTTGAGTTGAAGAGCACAGGAACAAGTAGAACAGTAAAGATATCCTGCAAGTAGCTCTGTGATTGATCAAACAATGACTAGGAAATTATCACTGGTTAATAAAATCAGCAGGTATTACTGTGGATCGGGGTTATAAGAAAATCTGACTATCTACCTTAAATGCCCTCCTGGTTACATACATATTCAACAAATCCAGCCGTTAATATCCCTTTTTTAGTATTGCTCCCAGCAATTTTAGGCTCTTTTTGACCTACTATAATTATTATTGCAAACTGTTACCTGTGTGGCTTTAAGTAAGAAATATACGATTATATCACACTGTTACTTTTTGTGGAATCCTCTGCAGCACCTTTTGATTAAGAACTCAATCCAACTCCCACTGAAGTTAATGCAAAGAATGATATGGAAGCCAAGAACAATCTGTTATTATTGCAAAAGACTGCAGTATAAGCATCTATGTAAGTAAATGACAACTGAAGTAATGGCAATATAAAGTTGGCCAATAATTGTCAGGAGAAAAAGAGAAACCAAATATTTTTTAATAGTAAAGACACAAAATCTGGTAAATTGTTCCACTTCTGTTACTATCTAATTTTCCATTTTCTAGCAAGACATAAACTGTTCACAGACAGAAGAATAGATTGTTTGCTTTACACTAGCTAATGCAGAATGAGGTCTTTCAATGGAAAAGTATTTTAAGAGTCCTAAGGACTCATATACAGCATTAAAAAAATCCGATAGTAAAACAAAAGGATTTCTTAATCAGCGTAGTGTGAACAAAAATGATATACATACACCACTTTACATTTCATTTTCTAACATATGGAATAATCCAGCAAAATCAACTGTAGGGCATGGAAATACTCATAAATAGTTGTAATACTGCCTTTTCCATATCCAATGTCTAACACAGGTTTTATAGATTCTTTTAATAAAGAAAAATTATGAAAGTTAATACTAAGTATTAAACTTTCAAAACCTCAGAAACTGTAGAATAAGTTCAATTGATAGAATTGGTTCTTGTGTGAGAAGAAGCAATTGTCCTCTAAAGTGCCCTTTGGCCACTAAAAGACAATTGGTGGCCAAAAAGAAGATGAACTAGTATGTATCACTTCAGGTTTACTACAGCAGTACAAAACATAATTTTGAACAAGGAAAATCAAATGCCTCTCAGAGCCAGTATTGTCATATTTTTATTATATGACCCTCCACAAGTTGCAGAGAACATTTATAACATTTTGTTGCACAAAAATGAATGTTGTTTAAAGTAGTGATGGACAAGTTAATGGAAGATTGACCCTGATGTTCAATCAGGTTTCTGTGAACTACTGTACAAAAAAAATTGCCAGAAACACTTCCCATCTGTGAATCTGTACTAAAAATAATAATTTTTATTTTCTTTTTGGTTGACAGAATTAGCCAGACGATTGGTAATTTCAAGGCTAAACTAATCTTTTCCAGTTTCATTATGTTATTCGTGCAAGTTTTGTCAGAACAGATACCATTTAAACATTATGTTTACTCTATATTTGTTTATCATGTATCATATCTTAACTGGTTCTCCCAAACTAATTTAAATGAAATATGTATTTTGAGAACACATATAGACAAAATTAATTTTGGTATCACATCTGTTTTCCACTTTTCTGTTTTCAGTAGTGTAAGCTGGACCTCTGATTAAAAGTGATATGCTATAAACACAAAAATTGTAAGCTTTTCCATAAGTAAAATCACTCCTGGAGACAAGACATATGTACTATTGCCCTTTTTAGTAAACATTCTGACTTGGGTTAATTTTAGGGAGAAGAGGGCAGAAAAATGTCCCTTTCAGTCCTATAAGAAATGCAATGCAATGGCATGCTAATTACATTCAGAAATGTTTCAAAGAATAGCTATGTTCATTCTGGAAAAAAACAAAAAAAAGCAGGCAAAGTTCTTGACAGTGCATTTGAGAACTTCCCCAGCTGGCGGCACTGGACGTACCTGCTTTCGCGCTTCTCCGACTTGTATTCTATGGCTATCATTAAGAGCTTCAGTTTCGCAAACACCAGCCTGCAGGGAGAGAAGAGCTCAGGAGTCAGTCCCTGCTCACAACCAGCATCACATATCCCATACCCACAGGCAGCTGCTCCCACCACTAGGTCCAGTGTCAGTCCAGAGACATGCTGGCTCATTGGGAAAATTCTGGGGTAGAGGATGGCAGGCCTAGAACCTGGGTGACGGTTACTCTTACGTTACTAAATATTAAAAGGCTCTGCGTTAGTGGGAGACAGACTGGTTAGTTTATCTTCAATCAACACCATCCACACCTGGTCCAGCAATATCCAGGGGCACAGAATGCCAGGAACTACATTCACATATTAAAAATATATTGGTTGGAATATGTTCACACAATACACGCATGGAGCTTTAAACAGAACTTGCAGACTGATATTAACTTCTGTTTCCATCCAATTCTTCACCCTAGTGTGAAGAAACTTGAAATTCTTCAGCAATATTGAGTGTCCCAACCTCACTGTCTCTGCACAGTCTTTGTTATCCAGACTGTAGGGCAGCCTATTAACAAAAGAATCACATTCCTAAACTTGCATTTATGACAAATAACCTGAGGAAGCAGAACATTTAATTTAATTTCACACTTTTGAAATGTCATTGGCCACATCAATTTTAAAAGCTACACTACAAAACCTGTTTTCAAAGCCTGTGTATTTCACAGGTAGCTGAACACACTAAGCCTATCCACTGATTCAATTTCCCCTTTATAAACCAATGCAATGGACATTTGTCCTTGTCCTTTGGTTTTTCTGGAAATTGAGCAGTCAATTCTTACACTAATGAAAATATCTATGCACTAAACTCATTAATAAATAACACTACATTTTAATTTTCAATGTGCTTTTAACAGAGTTATTAGTGTGTTGGAAAATTTGATATAAATCTTTTTGTTTTACTTAAACTAGCTAGCATTTCTAATGAAATTAATGACACTTTTCTAATGTTTCAGATAATCCAATGCTTGAGAAGAGCTCCAAAGTTTAGATATGTTTCTAAATCTCAATAAGCACCTCTTTTTATTGATTATTTTACCTCCATTCTACCAGCACAGCTAAATGAATGTCAGTTTTATATAAAATACAATCTCAGTCACATCCTCCTTAAAACTCATATAGAAACTTGACACATTTGAAAATAGTCTGGTGTGGAAATTTAAATTTCATTACTGTAGCTAGTGTTAACAGGACAAACTACTGTTCATTTTGAATACAATACATATTTCTGAATTATGAGATTTCCTGTTTCAAGAAATCCACACAAACTTTTGTACCTACAGTAAAAAACTTTCCCCCTCAGTAAACTCAACACAGGTTGGCTGACATCGTAGGAGGATGGATTGAAAACCCCTTAACTTTACCAGCAAATTGAAGACTGGGCTCTACCATGGCTACATCCCAGACAATTTCTAAATGGATAATATTTGTCTAACAGTTGTTTCCCCCCTCATTCTTATGCCATGTTTTCGCTCCTGTAAAAACTGGACAGTTGGGGGATTAGAGCAGTAGAACCATACTCATCCTCCTTTACATCAGAGATGGTATTTTACTTCTCATCTATTTTCCTGTCCACAGCCCTTGTGGTGACCTTTCAGTACAGCTGGAATGAAGAGCAATGCCAACCGAAGAGGAAATACGAGTGTGCTAAACTAACCTGATTATGTGGAGAGAGTATTTATTACACAAACCTTATGCATATAAATATCTTGTTCACAGACTCATTCTAGGATAAATATAAGCATTTTTCAGTCTCCAGAAATGAAGTTGTCACATGGCTTATGCTGCAGTTATGTACTACGTGCTTCTTTCTCATAACTGAATAGACTTACTTTCTCTGACATATTTCACTCGTTGCAAGTGGTTTGCAACCACTTCCACAGAGCTCTGGGTGCCACACTGCTTATATGACTCCATGACATGTGTTTATATTAATGAATCGAACACAAGCCACGATGGCCATCCTGACCATCACTATTCAAAGAATGGGAATCATTAGAAAAATAACAGGATAGTGCTTGTGAGTAAATAACTCAATTTATAAAGATTGCTGATGAGTTTGTTCAATACCAAAAACATTAATGTTTTCATTTACAATCACTTAATTAGAAATCTCCCCTGAAACCAGGCATTCCAATACAGATACACCATGCACTGATTGCTTTAATGTTTATTTTATTAAACACCATCTGATGTAGCAACATTAGGACTTCGGTACAGTGAAAACTTCGCATGCAAAATAATTAGATTTCTCTTGCAAGAAGGGAAATACTTCTGCATATTAAATGTATTTCTACTTACTCACAAACTGCAGGGAAGGACAAACCCACAAAGGCACTAGACAGATATTCTGTATACATTTCATTTGCAACTCCTTCCAGATAGTATTTCTGCCACGTATCCTCCTCAATCTAAAACCAAAGAAACAAGCAGAGTTCTGAGTAAAAATCACAGCTCTCTTTGAAATTTACAAACAACTGCTTAAACATGAATCAGATTTTAACACAAAGTCAGTACACTGTTATGGCAACTAACATTGCTTATTTTTAAGGGATTTTCTTGAATGCTGAAAAAATCCAAAACAGAGTCCCTGTAGTCAGTAAATCAAGTATCATATGCAAAAATAATATACTGAATTCTTGTCAACCACATTGAGCATGGGGTGAAATAAAGTTGTAGAGAGGATGAGGAAACGTTTCCCAATTTTTCTCTTTTTAAAAATAGTAGAAGCACAGAATGTTAAGAGTTGGAAAGGATCTTAAAGATCACCTAGTCCCAGCCCTTCCTGCCATGGGAAGACAGCTCTTACTAGACCAGGCTGCTCAAGGTCTTATCCAACCTGGCCATGAACACTGCCCGAACTGGGACATCCACAACCTCCCTGGGCAACCTGTTCCAGTGTTTAACTACTCTCACAGTAAAAAATTTCTTCCAAATATCTAGCTTAAATTTCTCCTCTCAGTTTTTACCTACTAGTCCTTGTCCTATCACTACAGTTCATAACAAAGGAACTCCTCTGGTTTCCCTGCAGCCCCTTTCAGACCCCGTAAGATTGCTACGAGGTCTCCATACAACCTTCTCTTCTCCAGCCTGATCAGCCTGTCTTGGTCAGGGAGGCATCCCTTGGGCAAGGGAGGGAATTTTTCTGCTCTGCTCTGCACCAGGACAGCCTCACTCAAGTCCTGGAGGCAGTTAGGAGCACCACAATATAACAAGGACATTGAGCTGCTGGTGTGTCCAGAGGAGGACAATGAGGGCGGTGAAGGGTCTCGAGTGGAAGCCGTAGGAGGAGCAGCTGAGGTCCCTTGGTCTGCTCAGCCTGGAGGAGACCTCACTTCAGTTACAGCTTCCTCACAAGGGAAGCAGAGGGGCAGACACTGATGTGCTTGCTGTGGTGCCCAGTAGCAGGATCTGGGGAATGGCCTGAAGCTGTGTCAGGGAGGTTTAGGTTGGATACCAGAAAAGGGTTTTTCACCCAGAGGGTGTTTGGGCCCTGGAACAGCTCCCCAGGGCAGTGTGACAGCACCAGCCTGACAGAGCTCAGGCAGTGTTTGGACAATGCTCTCAGGCACAGGGTGTGACTCTTGGGGTGTCCTGTGCAGAGCCAGAACTTGGACCCAATGATCCTTGTCAGTCCCTTCAAACTCAAGATATTCTGTGATTCTATGATTCTTTTGGACCAAAAAAAATTTAAGTTTTCAGATTTCAGTATTCCAGAGCTATTTTGACAGGACATTATACAGTATTTTAGATAAGTTTGCATTTTTTATCCCACAGGCTGAGTATTAATTTGGGATTCATCAATCTTCTTCTTATGTT
>JAOTQP010000304.1:12684952-12730782 GCA_026413545.1 Cichladusa arquata | reverse complement strand
ATCAATCTTCTTCTTATGTTAAACTAGCCAAAAGGCACTCTTTCAAAAAATGGTCTAAAGAAAAGGAGGATGGAAACTTGCTAAGAAACCGGGTGAAATGTAAGTTACAATGATTTTTTTTCCTCTTTTTTTTTTTTCTGTTTTCTTTGGGGCTTGTTTGTGGGGTTTAGGTTTTTTGATTTGTTTGGTTTTTGCCCTTTTTTGTTTGGTTGGTTTTGGTTGATTTTTTTGTTGTTGTTTTATTCCCTCCTCCTGTTGACAGGCTGCCAAGTAATCAGTTACTCTAGTTCTGGAGATATAAACGACTGCAAGAATAAATTGCAATATGGAGATGTTCCAAATCATATACAGCCTGACAAGTGGGCTGCAAACAATCAGGAGAAATTTCTTCCATAGAAATTGTTTCACCATTCAGAGGCCATGTGGGACAGTAAAAGGGATTTGCATTGTGTTATTCCCCACCACACACAGAGAAGCCATATCACATTTTTTATAACCCTTTTATTTATAGGAAGCTTGCAAATGTTGCTGATCAGCAACTCTATTTACAGAAGAGAGATAAAGTGCAGGCTTGGTAAAAAGTTAAGAGTAATGATAGCAAGGGCATGTTTGTAACTTTTGGTCTGTTTTGTGGCTTTTTCTTATATTGACACCACCTGGGGTTGGAAAAAAATATACAAATACATTACATATCTCCCTTTCTACTTTCTTCTCTTGCTTTCTTTTCTTTAGGCAGATGGTTTTGATTTGGGGGAAGGAACTCCAGGATCAGACCTATAGTTAAATACTCACCCTTAGTCAAGGACCAAGAAAGGAATGGAAAAAACCAAACATTCACAAAGCAATGATCAAGCTCCAGAGATACCAGTTAGTGTTAAACTAAACTTCTTTAAGTGATTGAAGTGTTTAAGATATGATCTGTTAGGATACCATGAAATGTAGATTATAGAATTTAAAGAATTGCTGATATTTGGGATGCTATAAAATATTATTATGAGATGATTATAATAGTCAACTGTTTTATCTCCACCTGAACCATGACATTTTCCCAGTGATTTCAAAGAGACAAATGGTCACCTGCCTGGTATCTTTTGTGAGGAAAAATACTTTAGGAGTCATTATGCTCTTGTCTACTTTTAGCCTTTGTGATGATATTTTAAAGTTTAGGTAACTAATGGAACTGATCCTACAGTAAGAGCCATACTACCACAACAACTTCAGTCTGTATCTTCCTGTTTCCACTCTAGTACTGCAAACACATGATTATCTCTCCCTAAGTCACACTACAATTCTGTCTCCTGATAGTCATGAAAAATATTATACACTGTTTCAATAGCCTATATGAAGAATAGCTGGAAAATTACATAGTGCAATCCAAGAAAAGAAATGCAATTTTCATCTGAATCTTTTTTTAAGTCACAATACTTCTCTGTTCTTCTCTATCTTATATATAGCTACAATATTATTATCAGCAAATATATTAACATAATACAATAAATTTCTAGTGAGACATGGTGACAGAGATATGAAAAATGATGTAGCTCTTGCAAGCACAACCATTAGTATTGCCAGAAGAAAATGAAAACCTTTAACACGCCCAGCCCTTCACCCAGCAGTGTAATTATCAGGAGCTCTGTAGCTCCAAAAGATCTATCTTGCTTATAGCAGTTGCCTTTCAGTGTAATGACATAAATAGTTACACGAAAGAGATTGAGTGCATCTGAACCTGATCATGCCATGTAATCTCTTCTGCCAAGATCTAAGTATCACTATCAAGACAGAGAACAAATGCTAGAGTTGCATTGTGACCTAGGATTTTTCATTGCATTTTGCAAGGGAAAGGATGGTGGGTATACAATTCCTTTATAGCACAGTGAAATCAGATGCCAAATCTGCTCCTTGGCATTGAATAAGATCAGCTCATCACCACCATGTGAAAGAGCAAAACAGGCCAAAGCGTTTGAGGATGTTAAAATTCTCTGTGTCAAACAACAGATGAGAATGAAAAGAAAGTACCCACAGAATTATTGAATGGTTTGGGTTGGACAGGACCTTGAAGACCACCTCATTCCACCCTCCCTGCTGTGGGCAGGCACCCCTTCCACTGGAGCAGGGTGCTCAGAGCCCCATCCAGCTGGCCTTGGACCCTCCCAGGCATGAGGCAACCACAGCTTCTCTGGGCAGCCTGTTCCAGTGTCTCATCACCCTCAGAGTTCCATCCCAATATCAAATCAAATCCTGCCTTCTGCCAGTTTAAAGCCATAACCCCTTGCCCTAATTCAACAGGCCCTTGAATATTCTTGATTGGTAGTTGAAAAGGAAGTGTGCATTGGAAGCAATGTAGTTTAAATATTTCCTCTCATTCACCTACCAAATTCCTCCCACTTCAGCCCACCCAAAATGCTTGAGTGAATGTCTAGTTTTGTTATGCCTTTGCATATGGATATCTAAATGTGACAGAAAATTAATTGGCTGAAAGCAGTTCTTATGGTTATATCATGGAGTGAGGCCTAGATTTACAGTCTTCGAACTGCATTTCCTTAATTACTAAAAATTATCAACTTCCTCTTTACTTAGTTCCATTGCCTGCTGAAATCAAAGCTAACAAATATTCTTAGTACTATGAAGACTTTACAGTCTCAGTCAACTATTTCCACAGCTTTCTGTATGCAAGGGTGATCTTTAAAATTTTTATAAAAAGAGTATATTTTATAAAACATCAAATATGCTAATTCAGATTAGTTCTCATCTCGAATTTATGCACTTTTCCTCATTAATAGTAATGTAGAATTTTGTAGTGTATCAAGGCAGACAGAGTATCCTTGAAATATAATGACATCTAATTCTTTTTTGGATTCTGACCTTGATGGATTTGAACGGAAAGGCATACAGGCTCTACTTCTAATAGTTTCAAATATACAAAACAGGGCAAGACTTCTATCTAATCATGAGGTGAAGGATAAATTGGTGTTGATCTGCTCAAATGATTGACTGAAAACGTAGTCCCATGGTAGACTTTAGCCCAAGACAAGTACACTCTTATCACAAGGACTGATAGTATGTATATATAGCAAACAGTTTTAAACCACAACAGGTTCAAATTCCTAGAATCAATGATTTAAAAACACTACAGCCACGAAGATCTTTACATGATCTTTGAAGAGAAATGTATTTGGTAACAGGCTACATTTAATATTTGGTCTAGGTCCCTCCTGTGAGGAAGATCATGTAATCAGTTTATTACACAGCTTCCTGAAGAACCTCACAATAAACCAAGACATTGCATCTCCTTCTCACTTCCCTTTTAAAGCCCTCCTACACGTCAAGGAATTCACTGTTCATACTCTAGTTTCACACTTTAAAACAGTCCAAGGCTGCCTAGGTGGTCAAAAATAAATAGCAAACAAGTTGATGTGTTCCATCAGTGTAGGTAAGCACCCAACTGATGTAAACCTGTGTGGCTTTATTATGTCTCACTCAGCCTGGACTAGAAAGGAATGCAAAGTGGGCATTGTATATGTGTAGGTGTGAGCAAAAGCTGCCCAAAGAGCCCACAAAACATTCCTGCTCTCAAACAGCTTAGAGGATAATAGAGACAGCTCTGGATAATTTTCAGATGTGGAATGAGGTGTACAAATTAATTTGGTCGTGGACCTGTGTTACACTTGAGTGCCACATTTTATCCATTTACACAACAATACTAACTTGGCTTGTAGGTTGTATACAAAATTTGATCACCTCTGCCTATTATTGCACGTATCTGCTTTTCGCAATGTTTTTAATACAAACAGACTTCTGGTATGCACTTGCTAATTCAAACAATACAGAAATTGCAGTACAGTACAGGTTTTTTTTTCTGAGACTGAGCAAGTTAAAAAAGACTTCAAATTTCCTTTTTTAATACAACAGTAACAGTCTGTGTTATAAGTAGACTGGATTATTAAAATACAGTTTACAGGTGAAAAGTTTTGTGGGCTTTTTTCCCTTAGCATATAGTTTGGTGCAATCTATCTGTCTTAGAGTGTTTACAGAACATTAATCTTTTTGAGCTGATTTCCTTTTTGTTCCGTTTGGTGCCAAAAAGAATATAAAAGATTCCATATGATATTACATTACTAAAACCAAAAGGAAAATATCACGAACAAATATAATATTTTGAGGTTTCTTAGTTTGTTTTACTTCTAACACTGAGCAGACTGTTTACACAAATAATTTTGCTGCAGAGTAATACATAATGAGTTAAATGTGTGCAATGTCACCATCCATCATGTTCATTTGTGTTTGACTGACCAAACATTTATGGCACACTAAATCACTTTCTAATCACGCTATGGAGGTGGAACAAACACACATTTCAAGCTTTCATTAAAGAATACTGAAGTTTCCGTACATTTTCCTGGCAATCTCCTGTCTGGTGAGAGACTCCACTAACAATGTTTACCCAAGGAATTTAGGAAGGTCTGACAGTACTTAAAATTGAATGTTCTTAATGAAAAGGGGTGAAAGTTCTTTCAGAGAATGGACATCTTTCTCCTCAATAGAGTCCTCTTTAGCATTTCTAATCAATGTAGCTGCCCTCCTACAAAGCACTGATGATTCACAGCCACTATTCAGTAAGTTTTCTCTTTCAAAATTTTAGAGTGAGACAGACATGAGAAAAAACAACCTTTCAGCTAAATAAACAAACCTTTTGTTATCACCAATAGGGTTAGAGCCACACAAAGAAATGTGTCAATTCTTGTACATTTATTAAGCTTCAGATTTTGAATTAGTCAGAGATCTTTGGAAGTGAAGATGCGCATTTTACTTGCCTAGAAAATTCCCTCTTAATTATGTGTCAAATATATTTTTAACCAGTATTAACAGAGAATTGCAATCTTAATGCACTCTCTAATGGCGTTTTTTCCTCCCAGTGCCATGTGAAGATGACATCTGAAGTCATACAAATTAAGGTGTGTCTACACACTACTCTGCTTATAACTGTACATAATCAGACACAAGAGCAAAACTGACAATGACAGCTTCCCCCAAATCAAATTCACTGCTATTGTTATGCTTATTCTGTGTACAGAGAAATACTCAAATGTAATTTGAGTAATTCCTTGCAAAGCTGAGCCTTCAACTTAAAACTGTTCATCAATGAGATCCGATCTGTAACTGCACTGGAACTACTATAAAAAAGTATTACAAAAAAATAAAACATAGGTAGCTAAGGTAATGGCAGCAGTGGTTAGAGATATCTTCTGGAAACATGGTACCTGTACGTATCCAGGTTTTGACTTCTTTAAAAGTTTCTAGATAAAAATCCAGGCCATAAATGTGTGTGTTTCTAGTACAGTTCTCCCACAGTCAGACATTTGTACACTTTTTCATTTTGTGAATCTCTCCACTTTCTTACTGCTTAAAATCAGTATTAAAATAGCTTGAATTAAGACTGAGGCTTCTGAGGGTACCCATATATTTTGATCTCCTTAGCAGAAAACTGACCCCTTCTGATTTTGGAAAGACAGAAGGTGAACAAAATTTTCACACGTACTCTTATGCCAAGACTGAGTTCATACAACAGGCTGCCTCAGTAATTTGCATACATTAGTGGGACTGTTACAAATTTTTGAGACTCCTGAGAGTCTTAGGTTACCATAGGCAAGAAACAGACCAAACTTACTGGCAAGGAGAATGATGTTCACAAGAAATACAGTTTTCTTCTGGGATATAGGCAGAAAGAATTAATATCCAATTGGCCATATGCTGAGGAGTCACGGACAGATTCCAGGTTTGCTAAAGCAAAACAACTTTCTTTTTTTTTTTTTTGTTTCTTTCAGTTATTTTTTGGGTTTTTTTCAGAACATGATTAAAGATGAATAAAAATGAAGATATTGTAACTGCAGGCAATAAAGTGCAGATCCCAGACCTGTTTTCATATTGAGAACTGGCCTTTTTTGATTAAATGCAATAGTATGAAAGATTTTTGACGCCTGGGAGCCTGCTGTCTTCTAAGGATACTTCATGATAATGTCAGGACTTCATAAGAAGCGAATAAAGACTCACTGTCCTACCCCAACATGTGCACCTCTAAGAGAACAGTCCAGGCTTTGTCATCTGAGGACATGAGGGTATTTTTATTTTTAGCTTACGTGCACAATGGACTTGAAGTGGACCATGGTCTAACTTTAACTCCAGTGTTTCCCATCCCATTAATAACACCCACGAGACAGGAAACTGCCCACTCTTCATGTTTGGAATCAGTGTCCCTGAAATGCACCAGGAAGGATGCAATGATTGCTGCCATTGAGGTCTTGGTCCCATGAACCAGCACAGCTGCCACAGAAGTCTAACTGGATTAAAAATTTTGCAATCTAAGTCCAAAAGAGCTTTAAGACTGAGGAGAAACAAATACCTGAATGATGTTGTGGGAAGTTTGGGCCTCAGTTCTAACATTTACTTAACAGTTCCTTATTTACTCACAGTCAGAGGTCCACTAGTATCTTGATGTAAAAGACCAGAATGACCAGTCCCTTTTTCTTGGCACATTACTGCTACACAGGACTTAGATAAATAATATTTTTTTTTTAGCAGCAGCAACTTTTCTCATAGACAAACATGTAGTTTGTCTAAAATCAAGCAAAAGCACAAAATGCCAGAAATATCTCTCTGGAAATGGATGATGATTTTGAAAATATTTTAAAGTCCATACACTTGCTGAATAAAAATTTTAAAAAACCCCACAAGTTGCTAAACCTGGCTTATTGTCCAATTTTCAGCAAAAAAATTTTGCATGGAAGCGAGTGCTCGGTTTTTTTAGTCTTACAAAATCTGTTAATGTCTTTCTATCTGTTTCACATTTGAGTCATGTTCTCTACCCCAGTCTCTGACAGCCTGAATTGCAGACTAATATGTTCTAATGAGACAAGGCATTACCTTTATGAATGACCTCATAGAGAAGAGGTTGGCTAACATTGTTGAAAGGCCTGGTGCCAGGCAGCTCTGGGCTATGAAACCCAGCTTCAGCTCAGCAAGACAGATTGCATCATCCCCTTCCTTCCAGTTCCAGCTTGGGATATTTAGCAGATGGGCCTGCAAAACAAACAAACAGAATATCCCACAGGTGAAGAATCAGAAATAGAAGATAGCAGTGAATTATTTTCTCTGTTAATGTCTTGACTTTTTCTGAGTTGGCAGAAGCACTTCATGTGTTTCAGAGTTAAATTTTATGCTAAGTGCTCCACTCCTACCTACTAGAGATAAAATCCTACATTTCTCAAGACATGCTGGCTGTGGCACTTTGTCAGGTCCATCCTCACACCTTAACAGGCAGAATATTGTAAAGCTCTCCTTCCCTTCTGCATGTTCCTTTTACAGCACTTTGAACTACTGTCTGACTGATAAGGAACACACAAAGAATACAGGAAGCTAATACAACTTAGATTGCAATTTATATGAAGCTGCAACCTTCAAAGAATACTATAATTTAAAAACATATACAACATCTTCTGTCTTTTCTATTTCATTTCTTCCACCCTGACAAACAGTACTTGACAATGAAATTCCAAACTTTTTTTCTAAGAATGCTATTTATAAGGACAGAATGAAGAAAATAACTGAGCAAGACACACCTGCAGTACTGAAACTGATCCCTTGGAAAAGTATAAATATTGTTCAGTAATTGGCATAACTGTAGGACTTTCTCTGACATGTAACTTTTATGTTTGCACAGATACAAGGAAACACAGAGTGTTTCCTTCTTGTTTCCCTTCCTAAAGTTAATTCTACAGTTCAGCACTTTGTTAAAGCTATTCTTGAAGACATAACCATTGAAATAGCAAAAAAACTGCATTATTTAAAAAAAAAAAACTTCCCCTCTGCTGTTTAAAGCAGAGAAACACCTTGCTTTTATTCTATAAAAAGACAGGCTTCTTCCATAACATATGGGAAGAGGACATAAAAAGCAAAGGTAGTTGTCCTTGCCCTAGCAACTATAAGGAGTTGTATAATTGTTATATCTGGTTCCTAGTACCAGATTTATTGTGCATTTCGTCGAATGAAGGTTTACCCAGTCAAGCTTTTTCCCAAATGCTGGGCAGTGGTTGATTCTTTCAGAGCTAATAAAAGAAGCCACAAGTGAGTACTGTGTTATCTGATATATCCTTCCTAACCCTGTTAGTTGGCAGTTTATGGACTTCCTCATCTCAGGATTGAATAAATTGACTTCATTGTGTTTAAGGGCCACAAATTTACTGTCAAAAAATTTTTCAAATTCCTTTCCAAAGTGAATTAATAATTTTGAACTTCACAATATTCTTAATCCCGAATCCCACAACTGAGCTGTGTTTTATATTAAAAAACACATACATGTATTTATTTTGTACCTACTGCTTGGCAATTTCATGTCTACATGGTTGTGCCAGAATCAAAAAATAACAATAACCTCCAATAAGACAATAAGAGCAGAACTTACAGAATCGAAGTGGTGAAAGGTCATCTGGAAACAGTAACAACTATGGACACTGTAGCTTTGAGAATTAAATCCTAGGCAATTAATAAATGTCAAGATTTTGATAGTCCCTTGCACATACAAATAAATCTAAATTATTTTGTAACTAGATTACATGACGAGGTTTATTAAGACATTTTAGTTTGGAAAGAAAAATGCTTGTTCCATGTTACTGGAACTAGAAGAATTATGTATGAGTGAATGCAGCGTAGCAAAAAACTCAGAAGAAACGCTGGCCATCACATTACCTTATTGTGGTACTGCAACATCTGAGTGATAATTCTTATCTTCGGGTGATAATTCTTTATGGAAATAACTCTAAAAAGAAAAGGAAAAAACCTATTAAGAAAACTTTTAACTGATAGGGTAATTAGGTAATGCATCCAAATACCTCTATTTTACTGTGTTGTCAAGTCCCACTATTAAAACTGCCTGTAAAGCAAACTGATCGATGTCAGACCTTTGAAATATTTATACCTAATCAAAATGAGGTAAGAATTAGTGGCTAGTACTAGAGAGCAATAAACCTCAGGAAATATTCAGTAGAATGGTTTGCTCTTATGGAGTTTGCAGAAAAAGAGACTTGTTTTAGCAGCTCTGTTCAGATACTCATTCTGTTAGGAAAATAATGCAGTTGGAATTGTTACATCATCCTCAGTAATTATCTTCATGTTTTCGAATCAACATACTTGATCAAATTTCCCAATGATAAATTCCTAAAAAAAATTAATTTCTTTCTGCCCCATCGCATATTATTTATTTATAGCTGCTAGACATTCATCATATCTAAATACCTTGAATAATGATTTTGTGTTACACATGCAAATTCATCTTAAATTTGATGGATTGATCTAAAGATCAATATAAAAACTGATAGCTGAATGATGAATTTATAAAACGTGGGGCTACTTGCATAATCTGCACATTTTCTGCATTCTAAATTACTAGATGAATCCAAGAGATACTCAACTGTATACAGATTTTAAGTGGCTGGAAATAAAAATGTTTGAGAAATGCATGAATTGGTAATGTACTATAAAAAAGAATTGAGCAAAATTAAAGAGATGAACAGCCAAAAAAAAAGAAAAAGTCTTGTATTTAAAAACTGAAGGTAGAAAAAGAAAATAAAACTATGAAAAAATCTAACTTATTAAGGAATCATCAGTCTTATAAGATTGAATGCCATAGTGTTCATATTAATGTTTTGTAGAATGTATCTTGCACTGGTCTGGCTTGTGCTTTTAAGCATATCAAAGTTAGAACAGGAAACACTTTAAAATTGCGCTATTTTAACAAGTCTTTCTTCTAATTTTCCACTTCTTGCAGATTTTTTTTATTTAAACATTCGATTTTTTAAAATTAAATTGTGAGAAAACACAAGAGAATTTCACTCTCACATTAATTTTTTTTGCATTTTATTACATTAAATTACATTAAATGTAAAAATTAAATGTATTAAATCTACTAAGAATGCATCAATCTGCCACTGGAATATTTTTAATGTATTTATGCAATCAATATCAAAATAAAGATTCTTGCATTGCAACTCAAACCATGTTTGTAAAATGAAACTAGGAATATTTTAGCCTTATGTCTTTCTCAGATAGCTGCATCTCTTGCACACAGTGGTAGTTTTCCAGAAGAGCAATTTTAGTAGCATTTTTTTATCTCTCCCCTTCCTTCAATACACAGCATGCAAACATCTGAAAAGCCAGTAAAATCAGTTTATAACACTGGCCAATCCAATGCTAGAGAACTTTTAACCTATCACTGACTGAGATTTTAATTTTAAAAAGGAGACTGGTCTCATTAAAACTAAGATTGTGTGAACAAAACAAAGAATGGAATGGCTTAGGTTTGTTGTAACTCTAGCTGCCATCTACTGAGTGACTGCTTCATCTCCTCCCTTCAGAGACTACAAAGAAGAAAGCAGGAGGAGATCTGCAATGTCATGCCATAAATGCCTTGTCAACCAAAACAAGCAGTGAATGGTCTTCAGTGCAAAAAAAGCACGATGGAGACAGGAGACAGCTCCCTTGTACAGTTTGCTACCCCTGAGCAGTGCATTACTTGTAGTAGCAGATCCACCAAGGAGCAGCAGGGAATGAAGTGCTGAAGGTGCCTCTGCCCCATGGCTGACAGCAGTGCATGTGCTCACGCCAGGAATTGTTGCAACAACCTAAGTGCATTCCCTTTCCTCTCTGCATTCAGCTAGGAATACTCAAACCATAGCTACTGCAAAACAACTCAGAGTGCCAAAGGCTGTGCTCCAAACGTCTGTTCTGACACACTAAAGCAGACAGATGAAACAGCTGAGGTAGGAATTTAGGGTATTCTCACCTCTGGACTTCTGTGAGGATCTTTTAATTTGTCCTCTAAAAAAAAAATCCTAGTGTGTTCTTTAAGTGCAACAGATCAGATATAAAATTAGCTAATCAGAGTTAAGAACCAAAAAGCTATTAAAAACTACAGAGTTTACCTCATAATATTGGAGGCATCTTCAGCATCTGGGTCAGCGCAGTATTTATTGGCAAGGATTAGGCACGCATCTGCTGACTCTATCTGAGATACCAAAAAAAAAGGAAACATGAAAAGCAATGTCTCTTTCCAGCTCTTCTTTCCTCAAAAACTATCAGGGAATCCAGCACTGCCTGCATGAGTGTGTCAGTTCTCATTACTGCTAATCAAAAACATTTCTAGGCTAACATGAGTTCACGATAGTGATTATGATCACTCTGATGTACACAGAGAATTTCTTGAAACTTGCTTATGATCATCAGAGCAGGTGAGCAGTTCAATTGATTACTCTTACTTTGTATCAGCTGAGCCACAAGGGTGGAAATGTTAATTTTTTGTACCCAGATTCCTGAATTTAGACTTCCAAATCCACGGGAAGTTCCTGTTACATCAGTACAGTGCTCCCACAAGTCCTGCAGCTTTGTTTGGAAATTAAGTACCTTCCTATTCAAGACAGGAAGAGGTGGCTGAACTGATTTAAAATCTGAGCACCAGATTTAGAAAGCAAGAGGATGACAACTGATCTATCCACAGGACCTCTAGATTCACACAAACCTGAGCTTTACAGAACTCAAAGCAGATGACAAAAGTATTTTCCAGTGTATACAACCAAATATCAACACAAAGAAGGGTGGAATACAAAACACAAAATAAGAACGCACGATTTTATGGTCATAATTAGAACATGCTCTGATGAACTGAAACAGTGTGCACTGGGCTACATAAAGCTTAAGCAATTTCTGCAGTCAAAATGGAAAAAAGACATGATTAGTACTCCAGAAAGTGTTAATAACACTGTACTAAAATATTCTTGGCTTAAGTAGCCAGTTTACATTCCACTGGGGAGAAAGAGAAAAAGAAACAAAAAAGTTAATGATATATGTGACAACTTGACTTTTAATTTTCTTTTTTTTTAAGCTTCATGCTTTAAGAGAACAAAATAATTTACCATTTAGAAATTCTAGAAAATAAATATCTAAATAAGTAACACCATCTAATTTTATCTACCAAAAATCTTGTATTTTTCTTTCAGGGTTCTAGAAAACAGGAAAAGGGTTTAGAGGGTGAGAAAATGTTTTTTAATTATTCTGATAAATTAAGACAACAGCATTTCGAGAAACTACTGTAAGACAGTATCTTGCTATATCAAACATTAATGCAAAATACACTTTTGAATGAAAAACATCAATGAAAAATTCATATAGAGTTCAATGGAATGGCAGACAATGTATCTTAAGTCACTGTTACTGCAGCATTGATGATCTAAAGATATGGGGGCAAAAGGTTTATCAGGATAGATATCATTTATAACTTAAGATAATAGAGATGGAAAAACCATTCCATTATATGAAGGGCTTTAGTGGTTTTTTTTCCAAATAACGCAAGGAGTACTTAGAAAAAGGTCAGTTAGCAGGAGAACAGAACAACAGAGCTGTTACCTTCACTCTCGCCAGGTCATGGGGATTAAGGACTGAACCCTGATAAAATTCCACCTGAGTGAAGTGTCGTTTAAAAAGAGCTTCCAGCTCAAGGTTAGGGGAGATACTGCATTGGAAAGAGGAAGAAAACACAAGAGAAATGAGAAATTGGTTTCCACAACTGCTCCATTCCTGCATTTACAAATCCACCCATTTATTTATTATAGATATTCAGACTTCTGCTGATGCTTTTTCTGTGGTGTGGAAACAGTGTGCCTTACTTAAAAGATAAACACTGCATTGCTTTCACTGCCTTACTTTTGTCTGCAATGCTTCTGGCCCACCTTGTGCTACTCTTCACATTCATCGTGTGCATATTTCCAAGGGATGTGAATCCAGAAGTATGGGTCAAACATTTGAAAATATCCTCCCCCAGCATTCTACCCAGAAATTACACAGTACCAACACAATCCTCTGCATTCCCCACCATTCCCACAATGGCTGACTGTGTTGATTACAACAGGTCAGTGCAAGATCACTAAAAACCAGAAAAAGAAATCACACAGAGACCCTGTGGCCTGTATGAGCTACAATTAAAACAAACAACAATGCTGTGATTTTCTGTCTCATTTCATTTTGCCAGAAACAAAAGGAAAAATTAAATGGATTACAGTCAATTACATAACGTGGCACCAACACTGTAAATATCTTTTCTGGTGCTATTCATTAGAATAGAAAGGATTTAATAGCTACAGGTACAAACAAGTAGCAAGGTGCTAAACCCCTTTCATGTGAATGTGCAGCTTCCTGATTCCTATCACCACACACTTTCACTGTGGAAATCCTGATCTCCATATTCCTCTCACAGTCATTTGTTATTACATAGAGAGGGAATGCAAAAACATGATGTAGTTACTTGAGGATATCATCGCTTGTTCAAATTGAAAGGACTGGATGAAAGAAATTGTGCAAGTGCTGCTGATTCTTAGTTTTCAGCTTCCACTTTGAGTCTTCACAAATTATTCCTTAACTTCTCAATCATTTTCTTTTATAAAATTACAGAATTCATTGCTAAATGCAAAAATAATACTTATTTATAACTTGCAACTCTTTTAAAAAGATGTCATTATAGAACAGAGAAGATACTGTGTCCTATCACATGGCCTTTTCTAGCAGTTCCTCCTGTTGGCATGGCTATTTGGCATTGTATTACTTATTAAATTATTATTAACTTACACATTGTGTAGAGCCTGCAAGAAACACCAACCTCATTAAGACACCTTTCCAAATTCCACATCAAAAAAGGCAAGATATATGTGTATGTATCAATTCCTATGAGAGTGTAGCTATGTGTATATAATGTAATAATGAATTTCATTTCTAGCATCAATACATTTGTAAAGTATCTGTTATATCAAAATTGAATCTGCACCCATATTTTTCATTTTAAAAATACTCTGCAACTGGAAATAAGTGTTCTTCCTAGAGAAATCCAGGGTGAAAAGGTATTTCTAAATAGCATAAGTTTGTACAACATACAGTGTTTTTCATTAGTTTTGCTGATGTTACTAATTCTGGTAGTTTCCCCACAAATACTTACCACTAAAAAACATCTCTGATATATTTATTTGCATTTCAGTATTTTTCATTCCATAACCCAATCCCCACTTCAACTATACCTTGAGCTGTCTACGTCACAAACAACACAACGGGGTCTGAAGTCAGTTTGCTTGAAACAAACATTACAAATATTACAAAGATTACTCACTTATGCAGAAAGACGATTTCTACATTGACATCATCCCTATCCTTGTGCAGGAAGTCCTTCAGGAAGTTCGACACACTTTCAAGTGTTATGTGACCACAGACAACTATGTGCCTGTTACAGAAAAATCAGAGTTAATCTTGCAAAGAAGGTAAAACAAGCAAGCAAGCAAGCAAGCAGAGATGAAAATGATCACTTATTGAAAAAAAAGAGCATTAGTTTCTTCTTGATGTTGCTCTAGATCTTATTCCATGAAGTCAGAGAAGAAAAGTATCAACTCCAAAAGGTTTTTTTGCAACTGAAAATATATATATATATACAGGCTCTCACCTGTAAAGCCACTTGCCCATGTTGTATTACATATTTAACAGTAAGTAGGATCAGTTATATATATGTTAATGCACTGTATTAACCAGTCCCTTTCAAAGTCATATTTGTTCATTTTACACATCTTTCTCGATATCTTTAACTCCTCTAATGAGATTTACTGTTTAAATTTTTGGCTTATGACAGCAAATCTCCCTAAAATGATTCAATACTTTTGTATAGTTGAAGCAGACTTTTATGCCAAGGAAGGTAGTGCAAAGCTTGCCAATTATAGGCCATAAGCAACAAGAAAAGAAATCTTTTTCCTATCATAAATCCTAGAAGTAGAGTACTTTACAACAAATAAGTCATTGTTTACTATTACCATTTTTCTGGCAGAGCAGTGTGTTAAACATTTATTTTGAAATATGATAAGTCCTTTTACATCAATACTTAATGACATCACCAGGACTCAAATGCAATTTTAGAAATAGCAACAATCTAAAATTTCAATTGCTTAATTTTATTTTACAGGCAAGAAATAGAAGTTCTTAAGAGACTCTGGCCATGCTGGTTTGTGTTTAACATAGGACTTGATATCTGATTGTTTATTGCTAAAAGTGCTATTCATAGTTTTTGCTTTGCCTTTTTTTTTTTCTTTTTATTAATACAAGTTTTAGGTGCAATAAATGTCCTTGAACTGCAAACACTTAAAAACACAAAAATATGAGCTAAAACTTTCCTCTTTTATGAGATGGCAAACACAGTATCAGAAAACAAGATGTTAAATATATCAGGTCAGCCTTTTTCCTGGGGGCAAGGGGCCCTCTGGAGGTTCCTTTTGGGAGCTTTGCAACCTGGCAGAGTTTGCAGCACGCTGGGCACTGAGGAGAACCCACACTGCCCCAGCCAGAAGGACTCTCCCATGTTTCCCTGATGGCCCTGCCTGAGCTGCCAGAGGTGTGCATGTGTGACTCAGTGCATGGTTATACATAAAGCAGCAATGGAAAACCTCAGGAAGCTTCAGATTCCGAAGAGATATTTAAAACCTTACTAGTTTATTTGATGTAAATTCTGAACAGACTGTTTGGTACACTACATTACACTAACATATAGGGAAGTTCTTTCTGTCTGGTGGTATTCAACATTTTTCTGACTGTAAACCCATCTAGGATGAAAAACCCACCAAATGCCAAGGAAATTATAAATAGCAGCTAAAAATAATAATTTGCATTCCTTATACTGTCTGTGCACATTTTCCAAGTTGACTGATTTTAAACTATGGGTATTATTTTCTTCAAATGTCTGCATCTCTTACTAATTAAAAAATTGAACTTTCCATCTGGATAGCTTATACATTGCTTTTGATAGCAGAAATAGCTCTTGAGTGTAGGGGAATTCCTTTTTGCAGATCCAGTGCTGTTAGCTTTAGCTGTGTCTCTTCCTGAATGCTCTTCTGATACACTCCTACATTCCTATAGAGAAAACTGATTACCTCCCTGGCTGATTTCACTTAATATGGGTTCTTTTCTGTCATTAATTAGAGCCCACATTTTAAAAGCATGGCTGTGCAACCCAAAATATTGTATTGCAGAAGAAATTATCAGAGTATCAAAAGACTACAAGGTAATTCATGCTCTCAGATACCTTCAGAGGTTATTTGCCACAAAAAGCTCCTGCTAAAAGCAGATGCATTTGGTGCAATCCTGTTATGATTCTCACTGAGTAGGGACTCACAGCAATCTGCTCCAGTGAAAATAAAATATTTGGCTGCCAAAAGCTCCTGCATTTGGATATCAGGACTAAGTGTTTTTTGAATGCTAAGAGGCATCTGCACTGTGATTTCATTTCATACTCTGATTTGGAGTTGGGTATAATCTATTCTTCTCTTCTTTAAGAGTTTATTATTCTCTTATACAGTTCAAGGCAGTGTACTGAACACTGACTGCAAAAAAAATATTCTTTCAAAAAATATTTTCTGATAAGATACTTGCATTCATTTTTGGTTGAAAACTCACACAAAAAAACCCTCCTTTAATGTAAGTTATATTTTTGCTTACAGTAAAAGAAATTGAAAACAGACTTCCTACTTGTCCATAGAGAGTTATTAGGTATATTATTTAAGAAAACTTGAAGAGCTTATAATATTCCAATCTATCCTGTATATGATTTGAAGATTTATAACTTCCTCTTTTGGTTTCAGTAACCTTTGTATTCACTTTTAAATTTTTAAGCACCCATTTTTTCTATGCAGTGAGGAAGTAAAGCCAATATAGTGTATATCTTTTGTTTTCTGCAAAAGAGTGTGTTAGTAGAAAGACACTGAATAGAACTCATTTGGTCAACAGAAATGTCTAACTTCTGCATTAAGCTCTTATTTATGAAAAACTTCACAACAAGTACATTACTATTATTATTATTATTATTAATTATGTTTTATTATTATTCTTTTTAAAAAATCTATAAAGTCCCTTGCCATACTGAAAAACATGAATTAAGAATATTGACTTGTTTTTTACTGATAGGTATTTAGGAGGACTAAGGTTTTTGTCAAGTAGTAGTTGTCATTGGTAAACATATCAGATGTGAAACTGGTTTAACATACCAGTGGGAATCCATATTACATGACTGTGATGCTCTAAAGAAATCTTTTACAAAGAATCAAAAGCTTATCAGGAGTCATATTCTATCAACAAAGATGGGCTAATCCATCCTCTCCCGTATATATTTAGCATTCTCAAAATGAATTTAAGAAATAAGAAAAAATATGAAAATATTTTAAATATGAAGAATTGCCACAGATGTACATAGTTGATTTCAACTGTGATTCTACATAATTTAAATTCTCTACCTTTTTTCTAACTCTAGCATTGACATAATGATCCATTTACTAAAAATACTCCAGCTTCTTATAAAGTAAACAAAAATGGTGATAAAAAAATCCAATGCTACTACAGAGTGAAACTGTTTCAGTAAGAAAAACAATGAAATTAGCAGAAGTTAAAACATCTAGGTTTCTGGCATAAGATAATTGAGAACATACACTTAAACCATGTAAATAGCACTGTAAATGAAAACAGATCCTCTGTGAATGGGATTCTTTAAAAAGGATCCTTGCAGGGCTCTTCCTTCACAGAACACAATACAAAAGGCAAATCTTTTCCCTATTTATTTTGCAAGAAATATCCATTTTATTGGAGCGAGTATAAAGAACCTGAAAAAACTCACTCCAGCTAGTCTGTCCTTATAAATCAAAAATAATAAATACAAAATTCTGTTCAGTACTCAGTTGAATACTTGGTGTTCACTTGTCAAGTAACTAAAGGAAGTGTGCTGCATATTGATCTAGATGGCTTTATAAAATTATGGTATTTATATCAAATACACATGCTCAGATCTTTTTGTGGTATTTCTGCTCAGCATTCTGATCATTCCTTCATCTACTGACCATCTATAAACTATATACCAGCAGCAGGCTGCTGTGGTTGAAGCAGACTTTTAAAGTCTAACAGGTTTTGCTCAAAGAAATGATGGATGTCAGTCATGTTTTCTTATTGAAAAAAGTCAATAAATGTCAGCAGAGACTGCATATGTGGTCTGCTTGTTTATCTATTACTGATATGCATTCTTAAGCATACCAGTTTACAGTACATTTCTAGATGGTTGTGCTTTTCATGATCTACCAAACATTATTCAGGATTCTGATAATCAGCTCAAAACTTCATGTGTGTGCTTCTGTGTCTTTCTCTTATTCCAATATAAACTTCCCTCTCAGACCAACTCCATTAGAGCAGTAAGTGCTGTGCAGCCCCAATTTGAAGTGTTTTCCCTTCTTTTCCACAGAAGACCTGAGCCCAAGGATGATGGTCCTCTAAGGATGTCTTATGTAACCAATGTGTACAGTAAAAAAATAATTAAACTGTAAGCTAATTTCTCAATCTGATTCTCCCATCAGGCTCTATAAATCTTCTAGTAAAAAGGAGGCAAGCAGAAAATATTAAAGGATATAGCAAATTGACTGTTAAGCAAGTTTAACATTTTTTTTCTCCTACAACTGTTCAAAAGTAGATTTTTATTATTCTCTTTATTCCTGAAGGATTAAAAATCTCAAAAGTGTTGCAGTTACTAGCAAGTGTTGCAGACACTAAAATAAGTTTCAGCATTAAAAATATACAAGCATATGGCCAAACTGTCAGAGGAGATGCAATTGCAGTACGTGAAAACATATCTCAGGTACTTTCAATTTCTATAAATTGGACCTAATAGCTTCAACTGTCAGCCATTTAGGAACCAGAGTGTAGAGTGTACTTTCACAGCTGCTGTGCTCAATTCTGACAGAAAATATCTGTTCTTTCCACCAGGTTCCATGCCTTTGGATTCTCTCTTAAATTATGAATAAAGAAAAAGGGATTAGGCAATACCAGGAAGCAACCAAAAAGCTCCATTCAGTATATGGTGCACAGTACAGAGCAGTGGAACCCTACTGGATCTTACATCAGATTAACACAAATAGGAAATTGGGAATGTCAGGTATTTGAAATTTTCTCTGATGCAAATATTAAGTCACTTTGTGAGCAATACAAGAGTGCATTTCAGGTCCTTTAATCCAGGATAAATAGCACACTTTGCCTAACTTCATATTAGAGCTTTCATCCAAGTCTGTTTGCAATGGCATGCTATTCTACATGACTCACTCTGGGCTGCTTTGTTTATTTAAACTTTGCTCAGCTACAGCTAAATTAATTTATCTTGCATTTATATGATCATGATCTAAGGAATTTTGCAGTGTTTCTCTATAAACCAAGCTAAAAGTTAATACTCTTTGTTTGATGCACACCTCCAAACCAGCCATAATAAAATGAAAGCACAGTGTTTTGTTTCTTCCAGGGTCTGGATTAGTTAAGAGGCTCCCACTCTAGTTTAAGGCATGAATATTCATCCTTTCATTCAGTCTGAATGGCAATATTTTTTAGAGTATTTCTGCTTTTATGAAAAATATCGCAACATTTAGGCACAACACACATCTATCACCAGAAGACAAAAGTCAATAGTTTACTATAAACAGAAGTAAAACCTGCTGAATGCACAAGGAGCCCATACTAGAATGCTCACAGTAAAATGCAGGGGCAATCTACACCTCCAGCATTAGCATCCCACTTGCAAACAGACCTTAATCTACTGTTCTAATTCCTCCAAACCCCGGATTCATTCTTGTAACATTCTGTGTGGCAGATATCACACACACAAGCCATCCTGTTTTTACTTTTGAAATCAACTGCATTGCAGTTGAAATACATTGCATTCTCCCATTATAACTCATTTTCAAATCACCTTGCATGTTTTTTAAGTGCTCAATGAGTCAAAAAATAATTAAATCCTTTGTAAGTAATGCCTGAGTTAGGAAAGGATCTTCAGATTTTTGAGCATTTCATCCATGAGCAGAGCCAACGCATTTCTTTCCACAGAAATCATACCAAAATGTCATGACTAATTTTCTGCAATAGAACCTGAGTGAAAGCAAGAAGTCTCTAAAACTTGCTGATCAATTAATCACTTCTGCCATCTCACATTACACAGCCTGGAATGCCATGGACTGTGTAGTTTGTAGAATATGGTAGATCAGCAGATTTATAAACCAGATTTCTCGAGTCAAAATTTGAACAGCAACTACTGCTATTTGATGCCAAATGCAGAAGGGTTTTTTTTTTTAAGTTTAAGCAGAGAAAAGGAACTTTTACAGCTTCAACTAGAAATATAAAATAAGCACTATTATTGTAGGAATGGAACATGGTATGAGACCTCAAATACACATTTTAAAGTCATGATGTTCTTACATGTCACTTCCCAGATTTCCTTTCTTACTTTCAAAAGAATGGATATAGTTTAATATGCACACAGAATTGGAAAAAAAAAAAAAGTTCGTCTATTTCTTCTATCTGTCAGTCTATTTAACACTCATCAGATTTTCTTTATCACTAAATGAAATTTCATTTGAAAAAACTGGGATTAGAAAAATGACTAACAGATGGGAAATAGAGATACCCCTGGGATAATAATGTAATCCATGTCACATTCTCTTATTACATTCTCATCTCACTGAAAAAATAATATCTTACATATTGCATCAAATTATTTAATATAAGAATTTAATGTCACTTTCTTTGGAGCTATGCCTCTCATTACTGCAGCAAATGGACCTTTTCTTTGGTTAAGCCTTAACTTTTCCTTTTTTTTCCCTAATTTGTAATGAAATTCAAATGTCTAATGAGTACAATATGGCCTGTCAAGTTAAATTATCTGTTTGTCTTTCTGTTTACCATATCTATCTGTCTACAGTTTTTATTTTCCTCTGTGAAGTTTAGTTATTGAATCCCATGTTTCCTTCTGGAAGGAATTTCTAACAGATGATTATTCCTGCTGATATGTTGATGATTTGATAATTTATGGCTTGTAAATTTAAGAAATCTGAAGAAATCTCTGGGAAGCAGAGCAGATCACGAGAGAAGAGAAACAGGAGGTTCTAATACCTTGCACAGTAAAGGACTGTGATTTCATTAAAATGCATTTTTAATCTTACATATTAACGACAATAATGCCTCTGGATAATTTATTTTTACATCTTTTGAATCTGTAATGAAGTCTAGCATAAATCTGTACTCTGGTGACACAACAAGCAGTTTATATAGACATGGCCAGAATCACAGAATGGGTCAGGTTGGAAGGGACCACAGTGGCTCTTCTGGACCAGCCTCCCTGCTCAGCCAGGTCATTGCTCTCTCTGCCATACCTGTTCATGGAAAGCTATGATCTACTTTCTGCCCTCATAAACATTTTGCATGGGATTTGGTAACAGTTTAATATAAAAAAAGACAAAATAATTTAGTCCATGGAATTAGAAGTCATCAATTCAATGTAAAGACTGAAAAAAATTAGTAAGTTACTCAGGCTGAGTTCATCAGTTTACAAATGTTCTTTCCATATGCTTTTTTAGAGCTTTGTGCACACTGATTTACAGTAAGTTAATATCTTCAACTGGAAAATATTTAACAGAATTAAAATCCAGTCTGATCGTATGCACACATGAATACAGAAATGGAACAAGAACAATCTTGATTCAAAAGTAAATACAGAAAAAAACTTAATTACGAATTAGTAGAGGTAAAACATATCTGGATCTTTAACCACATCACATATCACACCTCAGTACTATGAATATTTTAAACAAGTAAGCAAAATAAACTTAGGGAGTTTTTCCTTAGAATAACACAGATGATCTTGTAAGTCCTATTTTGGCTGGAACCAAACACGTAAGTTCCAAAACATCAGATACACAGTGCTATAACATAAATCTACTTATCCAAACGCAAGATTTTCTTGAAAAGAAAAGGCCTTATTTCAACAGAATTAAAGACTGAAGATTACAGGTAATTACAGCACTTTAGAAATTCATCCAAAGTGATCAATGACCCTTCCAGCCTTCCAGAGGTATGAATGCATGAACGAAACTGCAGGTTTAATGCTCTATTCTAAAACTAACTATGGTGACAGAGTGGCAGATACCTTTTCATCCTTTTATGGTACTTCACTTTAGAAACATCACTTTAAAATGATCCCTTGAATATTAACTCATTAATTCTACAAATAATTCAGAGAAAAAGCATAAACAAAGTCAAATTAAAAGCTTTAAAAAGAAAAGAACTAAAGACTATAAAGAAATTCCTGTTCCTTAGAAATCTCCCTTACAATAATACTACAGAGCAGGAATTATAATTCAATTTAAAACCCAAAAAAATTCCCTGTGGACTTTCACAACTAAATGAACCTATTATCTAGTAAGTTTAACCAGTGATAACTGCATACTGTTTACAAACTACTTTTGTTTCCGAAGTTTGTATGTATAGGTCTCATCTAAGACAAAAATAAGGTTCTGTATTATGTAAAATGAATCCTACATAGTTCATGATCCTTTCGGGACTTTTTTGGCTGAAAAGAAAAATGAAATGTGAGCACAAACTTGGTGTGTTGGTTATTTCTCTTCTTTAGTTAGCGAAGTTTGTATCAATAATTCTTATGCATACATTCTAGCTCCTTCACAGTCAAAATTCTGCAGCAAGGCTCTCCACAGTATAAAAGTCACTTAGTGCAAAACTCAAAACATACATAATCATACACTGGTTTTAATTTCTGACCTAAATGTTTAATAATCATGTTATTACACACACAGAGTTAGGAGACAACGTGCTGTGCTGTTTCCTGACTTGCTTGCTAGCTGGGGTTAAGCCATGACAATGTATAAACATGTATGTAGATGCTGCAAAGCAGATTCCATGCATTTATCTATTTTGTACAGAGTTTAAAAGCACACACATTTGCTGTTTAAAGGGCTGAAACTATATCTTACATCAAAATTCAGCTGTTTTCCTATTGGAAATATATTTAATTCTATCTGGAAACTTTCTGACGTTAGAAATAGAACAACTGTAGTTTCTCATTATTTTTGCTGCCAGAATCTATGCTTGGTTGCTCAACTAAAGACCTTATCCTGCTAATTACTACCACATGCCCATATCCCAAGCAGAGGAAAATTTATTGGTTCTGACAATCCATTCTCTCAACACTGAATTCCAAATGAAAACTTCAATTTTGGCCAAACATAACATTTCATCAATCTTGTTCTACTGACTGCAAAAGCAACATCAAACAAGGAGTGCTAATGGCTTTTTACTGTGCAGTTCCCAAGCTTAGATTCTCTGATGAAAGACCCACATGAGCAAAGGACATCTTTAAACTACTTAGTAATTAATAATTGAACCAGAAAACAATACATAAAGTAAATGGAACAGTTTGTATGTTGATGACAGAGCTGAGTTTCAAGCAACAAATTATATGAGCAGTAGAGATCAGCAGAAAAAGCACTTATGACAGAATGAGATAAAAAACAAACAGATAGTGCATATAAAGACAAAAACAAAAAGTGAAAAAATAAAATTAAGCACGCCCCAAAGCTAGCAGAAGCCTGTAATCTGAAGTTGAGCTTTTCAGGATGTGGAATTCTGACTGAAGATCAGGTCCAAATTTAGAGACATCTGAGCAATGCTGGGTACTAGTGACAATCTAGAAGGGGAGGGACAAACTGTGTACAACAGGTTTTAAACACATTCCCCTCTGCTATAACTCCTCTGGAGCTCTGAAAACAGAGGGATACGTTCTGAGTTTGAAAAACTTCTCTTTGAGAAAACAAGTATGAATATAAATATGAAACTGAGTCCTGGCCTCTTCACAAATAAATATTTTGGGAAATCAACAATACTACTCATTCCCAGAAATAAATCAAAGCATTCAGTTTGTCTAGGTAAGTGATGCAACATCAGTGTTTACAGTTTACCTTAGACATTTGAGGGTATCTCAATAAATGCATGTATTGAAGTTTTCTGTCTAATTGCTTGAGTATTATTGAACAGAAAATACTGTAAGTTATAGCTAACTTTAAAACTTTGATTTATCTGCACAGAGATATAAAACAGTACTCTAGAATTAGCTCTGTAGGACATTTATGGTCTTTCTGCTACATAGAGAGGAGAAATAACTTGATAAAACCATAATCCAGTTCAACAAAATGTTGTATTGTGATTTGAAAGGAACGAAGTAAAAATTACCATCTTAAAGTAAGAAGAGGGACAATTTATTAGATAAATTTATTGCAGTATCTTATTTATATCATATGAAAAGTAGTCTCTGTGTGAATAGACTTTCAGGGCAAATATGCTGTACCAGTGGATGCCATGATGGTATGTAATGAAATGAAGATGGCAACACTGAAGGTGATATTGTGCTGTATTGCACTATATCGCCAAGGACATCTAGTTCAGTAAAGGCTATATCCCAGCACAACCAGGAGCTGGGAATGCCAGAAAAAGCTAGTTTTAACCAAGAAAACAAGCAGGCTTTCAATAGAAATGTAATGAGGTAATGTGGTCCAATAAAATTTAACCTTTGCCACCAGGTAAAAATAGCAGGTTTGGTTTTTTACTATACTATTTTGATATTATGGCTACTGCCTGCTCTTCTTCGGATATGTCTAAAGTGGTGCAGGGAAGAGAATTGCTTTAAAATCCCTGGTCACAGATTCTAAAATTATGGGAGTTTGCAATATCCATGGAAAGTCAAAAAAAGCTTTATGAGATCTGAATCTGCTGGTTGCACATTCAGAAACAGGGCTGTTAGACTTCTTATATAGTCAGTCCAACAGAACAAACTGGTCAATACATATCTCCTATTTTGCATCCAGCAAAACAAAGTTTTCTGAAGAACTGAGTTGTCTGCAAATCATGTGAGTTATCATTGTCACGTAGTTAAGACATAAACCACGCAATATTCTGATGCCCAAAATGGTGAAGTAACAACTCACCCTTGCTGCAGAAGTTAACTGCACATGTAAGAGCAGCACTTTTTACAAGATATGTCAGTGTAGTCTGGATGGTATCCAGGTTCTCTTGAATAGGGACAAAATGTTGTGACTTGTACCATAGCACAGCCCAGATCTCTAATTCTAGTGTGACAACTCTCAGTGGTAACATCTGATGTCAAAGAATACAGCCTTGTAAGCTGTGAGTCAGCCATTACCACCTTCAGGGGCTCTTTAGAGTCCCACAACCACACCTGGTCTTTTTGGACTTACTTTCTGCCTCGGGTTGAGTTAAAAGTTCCGCCGTATTTCTTCCGATTAAGGATGAGAGCAGCAATTTCTGGCACGTAGCGAGCAAACATTGCCTACATGCATGAAACAAGAACACAAAAAAAAAAAAAAAAGAAAATGGCATGCAGAGAGTGTTCTACTGCAGCAGAGGCAGCAGAGCCTCTTGGGATACTTACTTTCTTCCACTAACCGCACTATAGGAACCACCATATTTCTTGCGGTTTCCTATTAACTCTATGATTTCAGGGACGTAGCTGGCAAACATGGCCTAAGAAGAAGATAGGAGACAGAAGAAAAGACTAAAAAGAGAGGCCAAAGAAAGGGGGATGGTGAATATTTTCAGAAAGTATATATTTTTAAGATCTGAAAATGCAAAAAGAATTAGATCTATGCAGTCATTTAAAAAGAAAATTTTTTTAAAAATGAAAATGTTCTTATCAAACAAAACAAGAAGGCTCAATACAAAAGTTGGTCTTGGAGAAGGTACACACCTTATAAATAAAGAAAATGGTCAAAAGAGGAAAAATGGACACATAAAACAAAACAAGAACAAAATTACTTCAAACTGGTATGTAATCACAAAAAACAGTTATGCCTCTCTTCCTGAAGAGGGGAGGGTGAAAAAACCTATCCAAGCCCCACTGCAAGAAAAACAAATCCAAGTATTCCTATTAAACGATACAACAATAAATAGTAAAACGGTGAGTGAACCAATGGCATTGAATTTTATTTTACAGAAAAAGGGTCTTCCCAGAAAATCCATTTTTCATGATATCACGAGCCTGACTAGAAAGGACCAAATTGCAATAATGTAGTTGTACTTCTTGTATTGTTTAGATTTCAGTCCACATTTTTAAAAATAGTGTACAAACTCAATACAACCCACAATACAGAGCGGAACCCTGCTAACTGACAGACCACTAAAAATAACTGCAGTTGTGGAAATATTGTGAGAAATGCTTCAAGGCATGAAGATCTCAACCTGATGATCTGAAGTATCTCTACCTCTCACCCAGTAAAATCTGGAGGAAATGTAAAGAGCTGATGAAGTCACAGATACCAAATGGGGAAGATGAGCCATAGAAAAACATGTGAAAAGTGCACTCATTTGAACTGCATTTGAACACAGTTTTTTACATGTTGCATTCGTAAATGAGCAATGGCAGACTGGAAAGTTATTAACTTGTAAAGTCACCTGCACATGAACTGCTGGAGTAATTTAGGTAAGAACCTAAGTCAAGAGCCAGCAAATAGTCTACTGTAAGAAAGGGAGTAAAGAATGATAGCAGCTCTGCAATGAGTCACTGTAAGAACAGTACTGGAATCCCATGCCCAATTCTGACATGTCTATGCTTCAAGTAATATCCCAAAGCATTGAGAAACAATTGGGAGCCAAAAGAACAATGCAGTGTCAGACTATATTAATCTCATTTTCAATAATTTACCTTAAAATAAGGTTATGAGATGCTTTCAACACATACAGCAAATATCAGCTCAAGAAATCTGTGCTACTGATGAGTTCTTTATAGATAAACAGAAGAGAAACAGTTGAACGTGTTAAACTGGTAATTCATGCCAAAGAGAAAACACGTATATTTGACAGAGAATAAAACTTCACAGAAGCAGCTTAACTAGGAACATGAAATATTTTCCATAAATAGAATCTCTAAATTAAGACTATATGAACAAAGCAGAAGTTTCCCATTGTGGTTGTTTCCTCGGCCTCTGTGTGAGCTTGAGGTCAGCATATGTATGAGAACAGCACCTTATAATTCTAAAAGTCTATGCCCAAACCACAGATTAGAGTTACCAACAAAAACTGATCTATTAACCTGGATGGTATGCAGCAGCTCATCTGCACTGCTGAGTGTAACAAATTCAAGACAAGGGTTTTGTCAGGTAGACAGAACCCTAGACAAGGTTAGAAAGCCAAGTGTTAAAAGTTGCAATTTGCTTCCTTTGAGACCTCACATAAAAGCCCTGCTATTATTTAGCAATGGATCATCTCAAAGAGTTCTAACATCTGCCTTTCCCCTGTGACATGTGTAGGGGGGAATTCAGTGAGTCTAGTAAGTGCCTGATTTAAACACCTATGCCATCATAGGGTAGATAAATATATGACCAATGACAATGCCTCAGTACTTTAACTGTTTGCTCAGAAATAATGGCAATCCATGTCTCAAATGATCTCCAATCTCTTTCACTGAAGCAGAGCTAAGTACGCAGTTCTCCACTAATTACCATCAAACCTATTCTAAAAGAAAATGCCCTATAATGACAGAGTTATCACAATACTTCTAAGTATTCTATTCCAGCATTTTATCTTCATCCTTTTTACAAGCGGAGAGTGGTTATTAACTTTCATCTTCATGAGTTAATAGTCTAGATCTTTCATTCTTCTTGCCTTTTTTTCCTGGACTGTGTCAAATTTGTCTTCATCCTTCCAGATGTGTATGGAGTGCTAACTAAAGTTGCATAGTTTTTTGATGAGAAATACCTAAAGAATTATAGAAAAGTGGAGTCTCAAATCCTCAAAAGAAACTTAACATTTACTGAAGTCTCATGGCACTGGACACTAAACAATTTGAAGATCAAGGGTATGTGAAGTTTGGTCTCAAGAAGTAGCAAAAATATTCCTTTCGAGGTCAAGTCCCAGAATTCCATCTGGTCTCAGAAAAGACCAGAGTGCAAAGAAGCAATTTATCTGTAGAGCAGTTGGCTAAATTGCTTCAGCTGTTGAGTAGAACTAATAACAGCTTACGCTATAAAGCATACGATACATGCTAAACTCGCCACAAATCTCCCAAAGGTTTGACAAGGCCAGTTCACAAGGTCCTCTGTTCATTCAAACTTTAAGTAAAAAATACACTCAGGACAATTATAAGGCCAATATTGGGAACAGCTTTTTACATAGGTACACAGGATAAAAATCTTTTAAGAAGGTAATTGCTATGCTGTCACTGTGAGCAGGCAAAAAAAGTCAGAGAAAATGCCCAGTTAGAGAGCCTGAGAAACAAAGGTTCAGCCCTGCACAACAGATTTAATGTTAATTGTTTTGATTTGTGCAGGCAAATAAATAAATAAATAAATAATACATCAGACTTGCACAGACTGAGTAGGTTTCAATTGCCTCCTAAGACAAGCGCTGCACAACTACAGAAAAGCCATGAAAACCAACATCTCTGAACAATCTAAAGCTGGATTCAATACCTGAGATCTCTCTTCAAAATAGCAGTGACACCAGGAAAGGGTGCTTTCTTCCAAGAATGATTTCACAGTAGTTAGGCCAGAGAAAGACAATGGTTTACTCCACACCAGTAAAAAATTAACCCTTCTGAATAAGAAGTTAAGATACTTAAGAATATGTATAACTTTAGGCACCAGGGAATTAATTTTCCAGAGTACGTTGAAGAATTTGAAAGTGGCAGCAGTGTCAAGCTGGGTCCCAGCTTCAGGCATGGGTCTGCAATGTTAGGAGACAGTACGTGAAACACTCATCCTATGCAGATTTTCATCCAACTCTGGGCTGAAACCATGTGGTGAAAAGGGTAAAAGATACTGGTTTACACCACAGATGTCAAAAAACTTGATAGTAGGAAAGCCTTGTGCACTTATCTGGAGGAAGTATTATTGCACTGCTCCAATTTATCCAGTTTCTGTTGCTCCCTTAGCACATTCTCATTTGTGAGACCATAAACATACCTCCTACTTAGAGCTAAAACCATTCTAGGGTTTAAGCACTGTGATATCTCAAACTATTCCAATTTCTTCCAGATTCTGAAATAAGAAACAAAACAGCTTTAATATTTATGTTTTCAAAAGGATGATGATGACTTTGAAATTTCCAGTTAAGGAGCTACCTTGAGACTGTTACAACAGCAAGGGAAAAGAGTAAATTGCACAATCTTGACCTTTTAAAATGTTCTCTAATATATCATGTAAAAAAAAGTACAGTATTAAATAAGAAATTTGTTAGCCTTCAGCACAGAGGCAGGTTTATTAGCAAACAACTAAGTGGAACAAAAAATCTATAACCCTGATCTTATTGAAATAATTACAGAATCTTTAATGTCCCAGTAGGCATATACGGAGAATAAGATGGAGCACACAGAAAGAGCACAGTAATGAAAACAGACAGAAATAGGCCATTCATCCTACCTTTTACTTAGTGCATACAAACGACTGTCAGAAGTAGAAGACAACACAAAAATGATTACTGACCAAAAACCAGTAAAAATCTCTTTTATATTACTAAGTTTTAGGAATATTTGGGATAAAATTAAAACGCAAATCAGCATTCCTGAGAAGTAAATGTTTTTTCATTTATTTGAATGCCTAATTGGCACTTTAAAAAAAAAAAAATCAACCTGTAACATTGAAAAGTCAATAATAAACCTATTTGAAAAGTACCTACTTAAAATCAGAAGAATTTCACCATTTAACTATTCTGTATCTTGCCCATAGTATATTCAGTGGAAATTTAAAACACATATTAATAACCTTTTCAAAATTTAACCAGATGAGAGCACGTAGATATATTCAAATATCACACTGAGAGCAGAAGATCAGCTATCCAGCTAGCTAGAGCATGCAGAAGTATACGCCCAAGTTGGAAAACCTGTAGCAAACTTATCTTTTGAACTTCGTTTACAATTTTTTTGGCTTTGAGTGCAAAACTTAATGGCACAGAGGAACTTTGTCCCAAGCCAAAGCAATGAGGACAGTGCTGTTATCTTCCTTAGGGTAGACTGGAAATCAGACTGTGACTTCTCCACCCCTGAGAGATCTGAGGCTGTTCAGGCTGAAGACAAGTAGGCTCCGAGGAGACATTTTTCAGCCTTTTAATATATAATAATATATTGTTTAATTAAAACTGATTAAATATCTTTATTGATGACCTAGATGAGGAGATTGAGGCCACCATCAGCAAATTAGTGGAAGACACCAAATTGGGTTGGAGTGTCAATCTGCTGGAGGGTAGGAGGGCTCTGCAGATGGATCTGAAGAGGCTGGATAGATGGGCCAAGGCCAATTATATGAGGTTTGACAAGACCAAGTACACAGTCCTACACTTTGACAACAACAACCCCCGCAGCACTACAGGCTGGGGGCAGAGTGCCTAGAAAGGGGCCGAGTGGAAAAGAACCTGGGAGTGCTGGTTAACATCCAGATGGACAGGAGCCAGTGTGTGTCCGGGTGGCCAAGAAGGCCAATGGCATCCTGGCCTGGATCACAAATAGTGTGGCCATCAGGACCAGGGCAGTGATTAGGTCTCTATACTTGGCACTGGTGAGGCTGCACCACAAGTCCTGTGTCCAGTTCTGGGTGCATCAGGTCAGGAAGGAATTTTAGGTGCAAGTCCAGAGAAGGGCCATGAAGCTAGTGAAGTGTCACAGTTAAGTCAAGACAGACAGAGCTGGTATCACCACCAGCCCTTTAACTGGCATTCCCACCAGTCCTTTATTCACAAACTCTACATGCCTTTTTTTACAGGCCTTTCTCTCATGCAAATCTGACTCCTTCCTCCATAGACCTCTCTTATAACTGACTCCTCCTCTTATTGGTAGCTTCACACAGCACTGATTCCTTGTCTTACAGGCAGTTCCACATAGCTCTGACTCCTTCTTTTATTCTGCATGACTGGTAACCCCAAGCTGTCCCTTTCCCAGACACCTAGCCCTGACACAACATCTTCTTACCTTGTCTGCCCCTTGCACAACTGCATGTCCCTCACAGCAAACTCCTGCTCCTATTCCAGCAGACTCTCAGTCTCAAGCTCCAACTAAAAGTGCCCGTACCGCTAGCCAGCTATCCCACTCCTTTATATCCCCCAAACTGATTGGGCAGGCACAGATGTTTCCCATCCTTGGTAATCAGTACAGCTGCAAGGCATTGGGGAAGATTCCCTCCTGCACTGTCCTTTCAGCCTAGCTCTCCACAGTGAAGAGTCTGGAGCACAAGTCTTTTGAGAGGGGCTGAGGGAGCTGGCATTGTTTAGTCTGGAGAAAAGGAGTTTCAGGGGAAAATCTCATCACTCTCTATAACTCCCTGAAACGAAGCTGCAGCCAGGTGAGGCTCAGCCTCTTCCCCCAGGCAATCAGCATCAGGACGAGAGGACATAGTCTTCAGCTGGGGAAGGGCAGGCTTAGGTTGGACATTAGGAAGCATTTCTTCCTAGAAAGTGTGATGAGACTTTGGAATGGGCTACCCATGGAGGTGGGGGAGTCACCATCCCTGGAGGTGTTTAAGGAAAGACTGGATGTTTGGCACTCAGTGCCACAGTACTGTTGGGCCATAGTTTGGCCTTGAAGTCTTTTCTAACCTAATTGAATCTGTGTGATTCTGTGATAAGGGGGCTTATAAGAGAGATGCAGTGAATTTTTACCAGGGCTTCTGGTGCTAGAAAGGACAACAGTTTTAAACTGAGGAAGGGTAGATTTGGACTGGTTATAAGGAAATAATTCTTCACTATGGGAGCAGTGAGGAGAAGCTGGGGATGCCCCATCCCTGGCAGTGTTCAAGGCCAGGTTGGATGGGGCTCTGAGCAACATGGTCTAGTGGAAGGTCCCCTGCCCATGACAGAAAAGTTGGAAGGAGAGGATTTTAAAGGCCACTTCCAACCCAAACCATCCTATGATTCCTGTAGCGCTGAGTTAGATGAAGTTGTTGTGGGTACAGACAGCAACTGCTTCCCTTTAAGAGAGCCAAGATATCAGCCTCTTCTTGCCTCTCTCTTTAACTTGAATTTGGAAGGGGTATGGAGGCATTGTACAAATTACTTGCCACATGCTGCAAAATGCACAATGAGATTTTGGTCTACAGAACAGGAAGCCACCTTCCTCATGCTTCCTTTCTTCCAGGAAAAACAAGATACTATGCAACGCTAAAATAAGCTAGCTATTTCCCCTTTCCTGTCTTCCCCTATATGTGCTAAAATTACTTTGGTTTCTTTTTTTTAATCAAGCAACCTCAACAATGCTTTGACATAAACCTATGGTGAGCCTTCTTCACCTTCACAAGGAAAACTGTAAAATGTCTTTCATGAAAGTGAATGAGATAAAGGTAAATTATGTCTCAAACCACACTGTATATTATGGGCTGCTACTGAAAGCTATTGAAAGCAACTCCCAGTTTACAGAACTCAGACTCCTAGATGTCATTATAATAGAAATATCTTTCCAACAGATAGGGAGAATAAATGCTGTTGTGAGGGAAAGGCTAAATTAGATAGAATGCTTCACAGCATAATGCAATTGTAAAAACACGTCAGAAACACTACAATCTTTTATTTACATCTTCCACGTTTCATGCATAGTGGTATCCATTCCCTTCTTTTCCCTCCAGTAGAGAGGAAATACTAACAATCTCACACATAAAAGGAGACAAAGAAATATTTTCAGGACAGCTGCCATTCCCTTCACTTTTCCTGGAGAGAAAGAAGTATGTCACATTGTTGTCATAGCTGAAATAAAGAAACTGTAATTGTGACATAAGTTTGCAAAGGGAATGGTTTCATTAGGCTCACCTAATTCTTCTAGGTTGAGATAAAAAACATGACAGAGACTTCTTTTTATCGTTTCTCTGCACACTAAGTAAAGCTGCAATTCCTGATGTCTATGCCAAGTGCCAGTTTCAAAATCCAGCCTGCTTGGTTTCATATTTTTAAGCATTAAGACTTTAGTGCATTTTTTTAAAATATGGAAAGTACTTTTCAAAATAATTTAAGCTACCTCTACATATTTCAGGTTTCAATGACAACACTTAGTGTTTTCAAGACACTACTCTATACTATACTAAAAAATAAGTGGTTTTTAAGATCATTATGAGCAAGGTTAGTGCTTTAGCAGCCCATATCCTGCTGTTCCAGGAGCTACTGTACTTCTTGTGAGCCACCAGGGCCGTAACAACTTTTCTTGTCCTTATGCAATTGCTCGCCAGGTTATCATTTGTACTGTGGTTCTTTCACCCTGCACTGGCTGTGCAGCAGCATTCCAAGGAAGGTATGCACCCCACAGTCTTTGCCTGTTCATACTTTGCTTCTGCATGGTATAAACTGCCCCTCCCAGTAGGAAAATACCTGAGGTAACCAAATCACATTGCATCTTGGCAGGCAAAAGAGAGGGAGAGCAGTTTGCTATTCATCGTGAAATGCCAAAAAAAAAAACAAACCAAAAAAAAAACCAAAAAACCAAAAAAACCCACCAACCAACCAACCAAAAAAAAAAAAAAAACAACAAAAAACCCCACAAAAACAGTAGCATAAGTTACTTATTTGGAGAGGATACAAAAATGCTGAATAGGAAATGAACATTATATTTAGCCTAGCTGCATGACAACTTAAAATTATCTTTATTTATTGTGATATTGCAAATCTCAATGTGCTCTGCAGAGGTGTTTAAATCTATGTTAGTGATCTGAACAAGTTTTCACCATAAAATTCTATGGTTCATTCTGAGTGAGCCCTTTAGCAGAAATGAAATGCTAATATTCAAGGTATAATTAGAATACAGTATGCATACTGAAGCTTCTTCCTACTTATGAACATTATTTCCATGGTATGTGATTCCCCTCTTTTGACTATGAGGGCACAAACTAGAACAAACACATAGTGAAATGCATGAAATTTATTATGCAGCTTCTCAACTGCTCACAATATTCCCATTAAAAATGCATAACAGTGTTCTTACAAAGGGTCAACACTGTGCACTTTGATTTAACAAAGAAAATGTTCTGCTGAATGTTTTAGACATTTCTCTGTGGTGCACAAGGGTAGCAGAATTTTTGCTCTGCTCCTTCATTGTTTTTATTTGGAAGCCAGTTCAGTCTCCAGGTATGCATTAACAACAAGGCAAATATTTACATGTTACTAAAGATTTAGCTGACTCTAGTCAGGGAGGTTCTGTTCAAACATGATGGGACAACCACCTGCCAGGGAAAAGGATTTTAAAGTGGTGGTGTATGCTCCACAGAAGCATGGAATGAACCCACACCTGGTTCCTATACCACACTCCTCCTCCAGACACAGCTGCTTACTGCAGGCTGCACCATCCACCTGCCAGCACACCACAAAGGACAGTCTGGGTCCTTGGCCCTCTCTACCCTTTCCTTTTCCTGGACTTTGCAGGATGCAAGCCTCAAACAGCGCGCCTATAGTCATTGTCTCACAATTAATCATCCACAGTTTACTGAGTTTCAGTTAGACCATCTCCTGCACACCCAAACCACACACCTCTTTAGATAAGAGAGCCTCGGATGCATCTGCAACCAAAATAAATTGCTACAGATTACTACTTTGTTTCAACAGAGGCTGGAACTCATTAGGGATAATGTTTGATTTTCTGATGCTTCAGAAAATCATCAAATCTCGTAAGTCATCACCCAAAACTAACAGACAACTATAATGCAGAGATGCTTTTGTTGCTGTTGAGGAGGACTTACACAGAGCCAAGGCCTTTTCTGCTTCTGCTGCCTTGCTGGTTAGAAGGCAGAGTGTGCATGGGAAGGTGGGAGGGGACACAGTGGGACAGGTGACCCCAACTGACCAAAGGGATATTCCATGCTACAAGGCATCATAGTCACAATATAAAGCTGGGGGAAGAAGAAGGAGGGCGGACATTTGGAGTGATGGCGTTTTTCCCAAGTAACTTTTATAAGTGATGGGACCCTGCTCTCCTGGACATGGCTGAACACCTGCCTGCCCACGGGAAGCAGTGAATTAATTCCTTGTTTTATTTTGCTTGTATGTATGGCCTTTGCTTTCCCTATTATACTGTTTTCATCTCAACCCACAAGTTTTCTAGCTTTTACCATTCTGATTCTCTTTCCAATCCTGCTGGTGGGGAAGTGAGCAAGTGGCTGTGTGGGGCTTGGTTGATAGCTGGGGTTAAACCACAACACCAGACAAGAATTAGTAAGGTTTTCCTGATTTGTCTATGAACTATCTAGTTTACTTTTACCATTTAACATTGTACTTGCAAGAGCAAATACAATCAGGATGTAACTACTCATCATAAAATGTGTAGGTGAAGCCTGAACTCCACCTGTAACTCCAGTGGTTGTAGCAGAGCTAGCCCAGAATTAGACTGGAGGGCTGCCACATGCCATACAGCCTAGATGGAGCTCATTAAGAGACAGATTCCAGCTCAGTTTTTCTTCACTAAGGCAGCATGCAGTGACATGCCTGCAGCCACCTTTTTTGTGTAGTCAGGGATCTTCTCCAGGGCGGCCCAGTGATCGCTGTGACTGCTCCTTCTCTCCCTCACTTGCTGAAGCAGGATGGGGAAAAGAACCCCAGGATGGGGTTGTGTGTCAGAGTCAAGAGATGAATCTTAATCCTAGAGAGCTCATGCACCTCATGCACATTTAGGGCAAGCCAAGAATCAGCAGCTGAAACTCAGATGTTCACCCCAGCTCAGACTGCTGCCTTGCTTAACAAATCTTCAGGCCAGTCACTTAGCTGGACTGTGCACTGACCCCTTCCAGTGTGACTGCAGCATGCCAGACAAAAGACTGAGCTCCCAGACCCGCTCTGAGATGAAGTTGGGAGCAGTCTCAGCACACAAGCAGCTCTGGGAGTCAGAAGTGTTTAGACTCTCCCAGTTGAGACGCCGTCTTTGAGGATCAGGTTCCCAGCCATCAAACATGAATGAGTGGAACAACCAATTATTTTGTATTACTTTCACTCCCAGTACATGCTAAATCAGTCATAAGATCATGTGCAGCCTGTTCTGAGGATTTGACAGCTACTACACACTTCCAAGTTGATTTCTACCAATTTGGAGCTTCTCAGAAACAAACATGGACAACCTGAAGAGAGAGATTCACACATTTGGCAGAAGAGCCTTCAAAACTGAAGTTTGAAAAGAGAGTGCTAGTATTAAAGCACTATAAAAAGATACTATGAAATTTAAAAAAAAAAAAACAAAAAAAAAACAAAATAAAACAAAAAAAACAGTTTGACAAATTATAGCCCAAATTCCGAAAGCAAAAAGTTGCTGGAGGTATGTAAGCCTATATGTAAATAAATGTGTGTATATATGGGTATAGATGCAATATGAATGACAGATTGAAGCATCTGATCTACATACCAAAATTTTTGAGCAGATTGTTAATTTATTTTAAACTGCATAGTAACACTTCTAAAATGCACTAATCACAACAATGTAAATACTCTTTAAGATCCATGTAACATACATATTTAGCTGATTTCATGTTTTCAGGGATTAAAATGCAGATATAAAACCTTTTTATCATTTGATGTGCTATCACCCATGAAAAAGATTGAATGCCATCAGGAGATCCAAGAATCCTTGGCAAAAAGGAGTCCTATATGTATTCTGGAAATATGAGATATTAAGATTGCACTGTCTAACTGACATGCTATCCTTAAATCAACTTTAGATACTATTTTAATGATGTAATTGTCAACAGTGAAAAAAAATATAGTGAGAAATGAGATTTTGAGGATCAATAGCCTTATCATAGTTAAGGACTGTACTACATACCCCTTGGGTTTATTTTGTTGGCAGGAAAAAAATGTCAAAGATCATGCAGTAAGTCCAGCAGAAAATGTGTGCTTCAACTCTTAGCTTTATTTAACCTTGAAATACCTTTGTAAATTTGGGGATAATTTAAAAAGCATTGTTTAATTCTACAGAAACCCAATCCACCTGCTCCCAGTAAAAGCTGCACTTCCTTTTAAAGATTCCTTTTGAGACATGATGATTTAATAATTTCCAGATACAGAAACATACACGTAGACCCTCACCCTCATCTTGATAATACATGGTCTTTCCTCTCAGATTTTCCTTGACTAGGTCTCCATTTTGCTGCTTAAAATGATCTGAGAAAAACTCTTCAGAGAGCTGGAACATCATGAATCAAGTGTCTAAAATGATACTTAAATAGGTTTTAAAACAGAGATGCTATTGAGAAAATGTCTAACAATGAGAGTTTATGCATCTATTTATTTTCTGTTAATACCCAGATGTGTAGTACTCCATCTTTCAATACAAAAAGAACTTCTTGAGTTTCATACAGAGAACAGCTTATCTGATAATTCATGTATAGTTCTAAAAAGTCAACAATCAGTAAGTCCCTCCGCTTAACACATTGTATTCACTTCATATTTTTTCCTGGATTAAGCCAAACATTATTTTTGTATGAGAAAAAAAAAACACTACTAAGATGCCATCCCTTATTTGTTTAGTAGCACACAGTCATTAATGGCCATTTTTATTAGACAAGATCTGAGCTTACTGCACTAGTCAGTTACACAGAATCAACAATTAAAAACATCCTCTCTTGTCATTTGAACTCAAGAAGGAGTTCACTTTTCCTCTCACATTCTGAAAGAACAGAAGTAGCCTAAATAGTAGAACACTTTCCCAGATGTCACAGATTCTGCCTAATCTATGTATCTGTTGCATGTACAATAGAATGAGGAAAGAAATCTGCAGAACCCTTCATCCGTTCAGGTTCAGCTGGGTCTTGCCAAAATTTCAAACAGCTTATTCACATCCAAATGCAACCTGGCTACCACCATGCCTAGTGCTTCCTCCTTGCCAGAGACAGCCCTGAAAGCCACATAAAAATGTACATAAGACAGAGGCTCTGGAAAACCAAAACTGAAAGAGGAAGCCCACCTTAATACAATTCCTTAAACTGAAAATTATTAGACACAGGACTGCATTTATCAGCAAGACAGGCTTTAAGGGAAAACTGCTATTCACTTCAAGCATTTCAGTATACCAAAAATCTTCACCTGAGTAAAAGATCACTTGAAAGAACTATAAAACCAAAATACATAATTTGCTTCTATGTAACTATTGATTTGAGAAAAATATCAATAAATCCTGTAAAATAAGTATTTGATTTTGAGATAATAACAATTACTCTTGATTTTGTATTTAAAGAAGCAAGACTAATGCTCCAGTTCTTTGTTTGGGAAAATATTTTGATAGTCAAATTAACTAATGGCATGAGTATAAAACATTATTCAATTTTCACAGCCAGGAAAATAATCTGTATCAATGATTTGGAACAGTGATTCATATTCATATGATTTTTTTAAACTAGTAGAGACATTGAACATTGTCATGCTTATTTAATTAGATTATTTTATTTTGTTTACAAAGATTGAATTTAATAAGGAAATTAGAACTATATAACAAAAAAGTCTGCTTTTAATAAAAATGCATCATCTAATTATTCATTTTTAAATGAATCTATTTTAAGCTTTAATCTTCTCAAATTTATGCTTAGGAAATGTGACTGGGTATTGAAAAAGATGAGAGTATACAGGTCTGTTGTGGTTTAACTCCAGCTGGCACCTAAGCGCCACCCAGCTGCTTGCTCACTCTCCCTCCCCAGTAGAATGGGGAGGAGAATTGGAAATGGTAGAACCTGTGGGTTGAGATAAAAACAGTTCAATAATTGAAACAAAATAAAATATAATACTGCTTCTAGTAATAACAATAATTTTGATGAAAAGAGAGATAATAAAAAGAGATGGATAAAACTCAAGAAAAACAAGTGGTGTGCAATCCACTTGTTCACCAACTGCTGCCTGATGCCCAACCCACTGCCCCTTCTGACCAAGACCCCCCAGTTTATATACTGGGGATGAAATTCCATGGCATGGAACATCTCTTTGGCCAGTTTGGGTTGGCTGGCCTGGATGTACTCCCTCCCTTCTTGCTCACCTGCTCAGTGGCAGAGCATGGGAACCTGAAAAATCCTTGACTGAGATTGAGCACTGCTTAGCAACACCGAAACTTCAGTGTGTTATCAACATTATTCACACACTGAGTCTGAAACACAGCACTGTACCAGCTATTAGGAAGAAAATGAACTCCATCCCTGCCAAACCCAGAAAAAGGTCCCACAGTTTCAACTGAGTAGCCTATTCAGTCCCTAAAATTATAAAGTCAGGAATTCAAGGACGAAATTCAGAAAAAAAACAGCATTTTGATAGATTAAGCAGTAATTAAAATTTTTTTAAGTCCTGTCTACAGTTTAGAAGTCGCACCTGTGGCCGGGCATCCATATTTTTGTTCTGAGTATACTTAAATGAATGGTGTGGCTATGCCAGCTTTTGCTATCGTACCCTACAACAGAGCTTTCCAGAATAGAAGTCATGATGTACAAAGGGAAATAGAATATGACACCCAAAATTGTCATTCTGAATGCAAAAGTTTCTGTTCTGTTTCCTAATGGTTACAGCTGCTAACCAGGAAGGAGTCTTGGGCTCTGTCCCTTCAGCCAGGAATATGTTTGTTACCCTTAAAATGGAATTAATGGATAAAATATGCCTAGATTGCAAACCCTGAGCAACCTTAAGTAGGAATAATTTGAACTATTTTCACAGAAATAGTTGCTTTTATGGCCACAAATAGCACAAGAATGGAGCATCTCCCTGTGCATTTTCAGATGCTAAAAATGCAAAGTGTCTGGGTGGCAATTCAGAGATTCTTAATGAAAAATGTAGTTAATTAAGTCTCTCCATGACTGTAGGATAAGCATGGTACAAAACATATAATCTAGCATTTTTACTCTAGTAACCCCTCCCAGTAAGCCAAAGCATCTCAGTTATTAGAGGTGTGGTGCAAACAATGAAGAAAATCTTGGGCCTGGGGATCTGCAGTGTCTATGAAGTCCAACTACAAAGTGTTGGTGTTGCAAAATATCAAAAGAGGGAGGGCAAAGGGCACTAGTGACAACCACTGATTACATAAACTATCTGCATATATAATGATGTGTTCTTAGTTGTACATATCTAGGATTTATTGTGATAATAATCTGCATCAAACACAAACCCAAGCCATTTAGAGCCATCATATAAAAACCAATATGTAGCTTTGAACACTTTCTCAAACTCAAAACACACTTCAGTGTACAGATCTACCTCTCTACCCTAGAAAAGGTGAGAGCTAAGGTTATTGGAGGATTTAAGTACATACATAGAGATCACAAACTCAAGATCTGTTGATGTCCAAGGAGGAGAGAGAATTTTAGTCAAATGCACAATGCCTACAGTGAAAGTGTTAGCAGAACACTTGAAAATAAAACTTTTGGGTTTACCTTAAAAAAAAAAAAAAGTTTGGTAGGATGTATTATTATGCAAAAGCAAGATATTCTGTTTTCCTCCTGTAGCTTCATAAATGATGTATTTGAGAAATGGAATGTTTACATAACTACAATTGTGCATATATTGTGCCTTTAGCAATTTCAGTAATATAGACAGAAAATGGAGTTATCTTCGTTATGAACTTCATATGGACAACTTTATAAGTAGCACTGCAGTTAGATAATAAAATGAAATAAAGATAGCACTTTAGGCCATATTCAAACCTTACTTTCATTTGTAGAGATCAGGGGTATAACAGGCTCTTTATTTGTAGACCATACAGTAAGTTTGCTAACTGAACTATGCATTTTTCCTCTAGCACAGTTACATGATCCATGAGCTTCCAAGTAAAAAATGTGTTTAGCTCTTCAAAGTTATTTCTTATGGCTAGTTCCCAAAGTTGAACCACATGATAATATCAAAAGATACTTGTTATTTACTGTGTCTCTCCACCACTAAAACCCCACCAGCCTTGGCAAGAACAGCAGTTGTTAATATGAGTGGAAATATAAAGTAATTTGACTATACTAAACTGCATGTCAAAAAGAAATGAGTACTATAGTTATCAGCCATTTTCCTAGTTATCACATGCATTCAATATGATAAGCAAAGAGTATCTTAGTGAACCTTGAACTCTGCAGAGATGTAGATGAATTAGAGCTTTGAAAAACATGCTTTTTTCTTATCAGCATACAAATAGATAATAGCTTGTTTTTGGCAGGGATTCTTTATAGCTAAAGTACTTTCCCCTCAGGGAATCATACTGTCATTTGTTTTTATTTTCAAAATGAAAACAAATGGCACTGTAACTCCTAAGGGTGAAAATGACTTCAGTCTACTTATCCCCCTGCACTCCTATCTATTCATTTTCAGTTAGATGGAATATAGATATAGTTTTTTCCCCCTTTGGCTTCCATTGCCACAAAATGTATTCACTAGCTGTACAGTAATTAACAGCTCTTGACTGGAAAACTGCCAACATGTACAATGTGACGCTCTTCCTTTGAACACTAACAAAGTGCATAAGTAATTTATGTTGGATTAAATATCCCTAACAGGGACCCTTAAGTAACCCAATCACTTTAAACAGGCTCCACATGTATGCTCCTGTGCAGTGAAAATGTCAGACAGTGATAACCCACTAATAGCACAGTTCTAACTATATTCCAGCCATTAGCATTTTATGACATCAATTCTCATTAAATCTGGCAAGGAAAAAGATACTAATGTTTCCCAATTTTGCAGCCAAGGTGGAAGAAAAATTGAGCAAATGTAGACAGGTGCTGTCTCCCAAAAAGGATTAACATTTTTTAAAATGTAGTTGCAATTTTCTGTTAGTACCTTTGTTTGTATTGAAAGAAAGACAACAAAGAGGTAAGGGCTACAAGGACCTCAGTGGAATCCAGCCAAGAGTGAAAGAAAAGACTGGTATTTCAGCCATTGTGCTCCCTGCTAAAGCACTGTGCCAACTCATCTTCCAACCCATTATATGAAATTTAATTTAACCTGCTATGCAATTAATTCAGATGTTCAGCCTATTTTTCTCATGGCAGAATCCCTCACACAATGCCTTATTTAAATATTAATCAGTCCTCTTTCAATTAGGACTAATTTGCTTCACAGGGTTTCTCTCATCTTCTGATTGCAGGAAAATGGAGGTAACTTGCAACGTTTGAGGATAATTAACATGGTATTTTTATAATACTGATACATCAAATGGGACCTTAATGAACCCCGCTGATTCCATTTAGTAAAGCATGCCTCAAAGTTATAATCAAGAGGAAAGCCATTGCCATCTGTTTAAAATACTAAGGAGCACAATTTAAACACAGAATAGTTATTTCTTTACACTGTCCATTGCAGGGGTCTGCAAAAGTCATTTTTTTTCATTGAAACTAATTGTACAGTATTTAAATGTGAACCTTTTATTACATATATGCAAACAATATCTTCCTAAAATGTAGAGGGCCCTCTTAATTAAACATTGACAAACTCAGATATAAGTAATGTTTGTTAATGTTAATTTTCTAAACATGCTGTGCATTTCATACAGAAGCAAACAGTCAGATTTTACTCTGTTCTAATGAACATAATATTTTGTGCTCACAACACAATAACTCCCACCCCCAAAAAAGAAAAAGAAAAAAGGAAAAAAAAAGAGCTGTAGCCTTTGCAAAATAAAGGCATATGTTGTTCATTTGTTGGTTACTAAGAAAGGCAAACAAGTTAACATTTACACATGACCAGTTGCTCACAAAATGTTCCATCTGCTACAAAGAAGGTCGAAGTTCATCTTTCTTATGTTTAGAATTGCTCTACTGTTCCTAGGTAACCTGTAGTCAAAACCCATGTGACTGAGATATCAGATCCTGACTTCATCATGAAAGAAAAGTCCTTAGTGTGAAAAAACAACAGTGAAACAGATCAGACCCCTTGTTTAATTTTTACTCCCCTGTAAATTTAAAAAGTTCATGATTAAGTATTGACTGAGCCATAAAACTTGTTCTTTCTAAAGTCAAAAATATTAGTACATGCGACCTGTTAAAGATTCGGTATTTTACTTTTCTTGTGTAAATATACTCTCCTGAATATGTGACTATGAAAAAGGAAATGTCATCACTTTGTAAATGTCAACAATTTACTATAAAAGAACATGGTACAAACCCAAAAAATTTAGTCACAGCAATTCTGAACTTCTGAAACATGATTTCTAGCAGCTCAGCTCTGTGTGGATTCTCAGGCACCTAAAAGTATGTTTGTGTGCTCATCAGCACATTTTTTAGTAGTTGCAGGTTTACCTACAAACCTCTTCACAAAAGCACTGTGTACTTTCACAAAACTTTATAGTAAGTTAATGATTTTGAAATTTCATTATGCTTGAAATAGGTTAAGTCTTATTGGGATAGACTTTAGTCAGGCTGATCTTAAAAGCCATGCATTCTTCAGAAATGGATCAAAACCTCAGCTCTGCTCGCTGGGCCTCCATAAATTATAGCAGCATTGCCAAAAACTGCCCAAAAAAGAAGCATGGGCAACCTGTTGCTGCTGGTGGTTTTCTACCCACCCAAGGCTAGAGGGGATATCTGGGAGGATATGAACACAAACTAAAGGGAGCAAAGGAAGAACAGTCAGCTTTCTAGTAACCTTTGTCTAAGTAGTGCCATCTCTAGAGCCCCTTTTGAGCCAAAACAAACTTGAGTGTAAATTGAACCATAGTCATCCCTTGGGACTGGGCTTAAGCCAGCTAATTCTCTGATGTGGATACACAGAACCAAAGGTATTTTAAGCAACTTTCATATGCCTATGCTCAAACTTTCACTACCTGGAAAGCACACCACAGAATAGGTGTTTCTCTGATACCTTTGTTTCTTTTATACCTTTTTTTAAAAGGTAACAAATGTGCTAAAGATTATCTAAGGTCTGCTGTTGACAGAAATGATAAGGATTCTGTATGTAAAGGCAGAAATATGAAAGTATGTGGAACATAACCTTGGCCTGAATGTAAAGGTTGACTAAACCTAAATAAACACTATGGATGTTTATTTGTAAATATCACAAGACATTTCCATTCTATACTCTCTTTTGGGGTTATTTTTAGCAACTTTTGAGTAATCCAGATCACTATTTGCTTGAATTAGATGTGCGGATCTGAGTTCTTCAAGGCATTTAACTTTATAGGCAATGTAAGGAAGCTCTTCAGTTGGGGAACCATTTCCCAGTATTCAAGAAGTACTCAGATTCTTCAAAATTATCTTTTCATTCACCACTGCCTTTATCTGGCCAATCTTTGGCAATTTCCTTCTCAAATCAGTTTCTATTTTTTAAGGTAAATTAAAAAAAGAAAAAAAAAAACAACACAGAATTCTAATTCTGATTTTGGACTTCAATAATATCAATAATAACTTCTTAAGAAGGACATCTGATCCAAAAGGGTCATCTGATCCAAGGGACTCTTGCAGGGCACATTATCTCTAGACATTACTGGACATGCTGGACCATTACATTTTATTTTCTTCACTGCTAAAGAATCAGAAAATACTTGGCAGTAGAATTATAACTTGTAGTTGTGAAAATCTCATGATTTTAGATCTCTCTGGAAGGACTATTTATCATCTACAGCAACAATGTGTGGTACACAGCCAATAAATAATCTATTTGTCTCAGAGCTGAAAGCTCCCTAGATAGAATGACTATCAACTCTTTAACATGAACATGACTAAGGCCCCACTCTGTCTAGCTAGTGCCTTTCCCATTGTCTAACCAGAACTAGTCAAGAGTTCTAAAATGACAAATTTTATCAAAAAATTATCCTGGATGTAGCCTACAGCTAAGAATATTCCAGTTCTCTGCTCTGGAATTATCCTGCATAAATCTATTTAAGATACATAGTCACTGACTATTCCATGGCTTCTCTTGTAAAGGACTTCTGGGTCACATCAAAGATGTAACAGACTCATAAAAGAGTTTCTTGTGCTCCCGATAGTTGACATCCAAGTGTGCCTTGTGCCATTCAGTTGGCTGTTTTCTGCCTTCATGCTTCATCTGGCACAACTCATCCCTGTCTATAGAGGCATTCAGAAAAAGGAGGTGACAGGCAGCCACTGCTGTGAAGAGTGAAGACTGTAGTGTTTAATCAGATAGTCCATGGGGTGAGTCTGTGCTTGGGTGAGATTTATTGTTAGCCCTGGACACTCAGGAATTTTGCTGGGTCCATGAAACTTCATCGTCATAGATCTATTTTTCAGAAGGAATAATGAGAAAATTCTCACTTTGTAAAGAAATCATAAAAGCAGATCAATGAATTGCACCCTTGAATGATATAGCTAAGGTGAATGCATTCAACTGAAAGACTGAAAAACTGACTGAGATAACTCAAGAGGAAACCTCACTATCCTTTGAGTATATATGCCCATTTATTAGATTTATTACCCAGATAATTTTAAAATCTTTTATTATGGTGGCTATAGCATCTCCAGTTCCAAACTTAATGGCTGCTCCATAAGCTCCATCTGGAACTTGTTCAGTAATAGGACAAAGCTTTTACCACCCAGTTCCTACAACTGACCTGACTCCACTTTCACTTATTAGTTGAGGCATCTCAAGGAATAATAAAACTGCATGTGCAGAAGGAGGTCTGCATTTATTCTAGATTCAATAAAACACCTGTTACAAAGCAGTAAGGCCAGTTAAAAGTAGAGTATGTTTGACTTAATTTTAGACATATTTCTATTTTCAAGTATGAACTGCAGTTTACATGTGTACTAATACATTTAAAATGGAAAAAACAAATATATAAAAACCAAACCAAATCAAAACAAAAAACAAGGAAAATGCCCCCACTGAAACATTACACTAAAATCTAAAACAGGAATAAATACAACTTATTTTAATTATCAGAGCAAATTTATAATTCAAGAGTGCTCATTTTACCAAAATACACATTTGCCAAAATGCCCATGCTGGAAATCGTGTGACTTTTTGAAGAGCAATGGTACTGTGCCCTTAGACCT
>JAOTQP010000304.1:12663814-12684852 GCA_026413545.1 Cichladusa arquata | reverse complement strand
GTTTAGAAGGACTGGAAGAACATGTGACAGAGAAAAGGTTTTGAGGAGAAAATAAAAATTGTTCTGCCATGTTTTGTCCAACAAACAGCTTTGTTGTGGCTGGATACTTCGAAGAGCTACTGCCATTTGACATATCAATAAACAGAGATGGGAATGCATATATGTAATGCTCATAAGTATCTGTGTGTGTCTCATATATAGCATTCATAACATTGGTTATATACATATCACCTCTGTGAGATGCATGTATATGTGACTCAATGGATGAGGGTAAAATAGCAATATACACATGTGTGTACGTGCACGATATATTACGAGTCATCCGCAAAGCATTTACCTTGCACGGTGCAAGTACTGAAATAAACTTTGCTGGTTTAGACAACATTGCAACAGGTGTAATAATATTACTAGCACTGATCAATAATGGAAAAGTTGACAAGACAAATAATAACTTGGGTGCTGTTTAATACAGGACAAAAAACACGAGAAATTGCTGACATAAAAGGATACTGGTTACGGTTGTGTGATAAATTGTGAGTTAAAACTGTACTACATGACATGAAGGGATGTTTGAAATTAAAGAGAATGCGGTTTGCCATCATCTAGATCAGGCAAGCTGCTCTTTAAGGCAGTCCAAAGCCACAGTGTTTGTTGGAATTTTGGGAAGGAACACAGAAGGGTAGGTAGGACTTCTGAAACCGCAAAGTGCCTTTAAATATCAATAGCAACCTCCAAAAATGCTCTACAGTCAGTCACTAGGAAGTAGAAGACTACAAATAACATTATATGTTGAACTATTAAGGCACTTTATGTAGTCACATGCATTACTCATTTAAATGGATTAGAAAAATTCTAATTCTGGACTAATTTGACAAGCTCTGCCAAAATACGTATCTACAGGAAAAAATGCATATTAAACATATTTAATGTTTTAAAATTAATTTTCGTTTACCAATCCAGGTATTATTGTTTCCTTAATTACAACATTGAGATATACAGGATCAAGTCTTAAGGTAACTGGAGTATTAAGAAGAATATAAAGAAGAATTTTTACCAATCCCCCAAGGATGAAGAAGACCATGAAAAGGCGACCAAGGGTTGTTTTTGCATAAACATCTCCATAGCCAACGGTGGACATTGTAACCATCAGCAAATAAACACATTCCCAATATGTTAGCGGTTGATTATTTTGGAAATTTTCCCATGGATCCCCTGAGTTCTCCACCTACAATGTACAAGAAAACATAGAATGAATTGTATTAATTACAATTAACTCCAATTAACCCTGAATTAACTCTACCCATATATGCATGTGCCTCTGTGTGTGTGTATAGAGATATAATTTGGCATATAATATGAACTATGAATCCTTTCCTGTGATTTATTTTGATCAAATACAGAACCTGACCATGTGCCAGAGCACTGCAGCTCTTTTGCCAATATATACAGTATCTTTTCCAGGCACCACTAAATAATGTAACTTACTCATGTAGTTAGGTAAGTTCATTTAATAAAAATGTGTTCACAATATTTTCAGAGTAAATCTTTGAATGCAATTATACTCCTCAATGTTTTTTGTTTTAAAAGATTATGTAGCTATTGAAGGCATTACTGACACCTGTAGTGGTATGCTACTACTTTTTCAAAAAGCCAGCCACTGTTGAGACAAAATTATAGATTTGTCAGTGGGAAAGGAGTGTGCCATCTAAAATCTGTTTCACAGTAAAAAGCTGGAGTATTCCTACAGTAGAATAGAAAAACTTTTGTTGAAAAACAAAGGAAAAAAAATCCAAATCCTAGAAAACAACATTCCCCTGGTCTTGATATAATATTTAAGGGGTGCTGTGCTCTGTTTGTTCAAAACCAGAAAAAGGTATTGTTTCTAGATAGAAATGTTACGTTTGCCCAGAGGAGCATAAAAATACGGTTCTACGTGAATAAGAAATATATCATAAATTAAAACATACAAAATCTCTGTGCATCTTTATAAGGGCAAACATTAAATTCAGCAAGCAAAGAAGGAATTTGAATTTAATCCTGCCCAGCTGGATGCAGCTCCAAAGCAGAGGCAGGGAAGCGCTCCGGACTGCCATGGGGATGGTTACGGGAGTTCCCTGGCGAACACCGCCACCTGCTGCTCACCCGCGCTGCTCCCATCCCACTGAGGGACTTGAGATATTTGGGGTGTCCAAACTCACTGCTCCCACCTCTCTTAGAGACAGAACAAACTAAACTTGGGGGATGCCTCTTCATGGCACTCTATCTTTGGGGTGCGGCACTACCAAGAGCAGTGTGGGGTCAGCAGTAAAGCAGCTCAGAGAGCCCATGGTCCATCAAAGTCCATCAGGGGTTTGCAAATGCACTCACCAAATGTATGAACCCAGCTGCTGTCAGCCACGTGCTGATAAATATAGAGCACAGATTCACTAGCTTGATGGAATTACTGGAAAGAAATAAAGCAAATAGGAACTTAGACTAGAATTTGTCACAGGTTTTTTATAGGTACTTGTATACAAGTGCATACTTTGGACTCTAGAACCAGATGATAATTTTCCAAAAGAAACAGACTCCCTAAAGAACTTATTCAAAATTTTATGTGTAATACATATTATCTTTCCTTTGGAGAGTTCACATTTTCATAATTTAGATAGCTTGAAAAGAAAGTCTCAATGTATGAGAGCAGAAAGACAAACAGAAACTTTAGCTACATCAGTAGCCAGAAACAAACTAATAGAAATAAATAATTCTTTTTCACAGATAATTTGGTTGCCTCTCAGTACACTCACCTCCTCAGTTTTCACTGCTAAACACTCAGAATTGAGTGTGAACATAAAAATACATAAAAAATACCTGAGAAAATTATGATTCCTAAATTAAAGAACTAAGGTATTTTACAGTTCCTGTGTAAAGTCCTAATTATTTTTCATATTATTCTGCTTGCATGAACTCCTATGGACCTCTTTATGGAAAATTCATATGAAATTAGAGTACTTCATACTTCACATTCACATTTTTCTCTAAAAAAAAAGAAAAAAAATAATAATTTAAACCTACCAAAAACTCTGCAAATACTTTTTAGTCACACTGAGTAGTATTTTCCCTATTGTAGCCAGAAGTGATTTTGAAACAAGGACCTCACTCAGTTCAGCAGGGAAATACCACACTTAAAATCTTCTGGAAAAAATACAAATAAAACCTGCTCCCTCTTTTCTCACACAAGTCACTGTCCTAGGAAGGATATTCAACAGAAACACGAGGAACTGCAGCCCATGTACGACTGTGTTTAAACAATCACACCCATTCATGGTTTTGAAAATATTTATAAAAAGGTATAACACCTCAGAGACCCTCCCCCCCCAATTATCCTTAAAGCAATATATTAAAAAATATAAAAATTGGGGAAAAGTCACTTTCAGATTTAGCAGTAGTAGTTTTGCGGTAGAATTAATCAATGCTTCTGTTTATAGTTATGAACTTTAAGGACAATAAAAATGCATTCTTTTCTGAACAAAATTGCGAAAAGAACCTGCAAAATCAACCAGCACAGCTCCTTTTAAAATATTTTTTAAAGTTACAGCTAGAGAACATATGGGGATACAATGAATATAATATGACTGAGTAATATGACAGAAGATGTAATTAATATCATACTCAAAAATAAAATAGTATATCAGCAGTCTTGTCATGAGTGTTCACCAACATCAACATATATTCCCTTTTTCTATCCTTCTTAAACTGTGGTTGATTACAGTCCTTATTTTCTTAGTAGTAACATTCATTTATAGCACAGGACCCTAATCAGTGACTTCCTAGATTAAACAAATTATAGGAGTGATGCTGATGCAAAGCTCCATTATGCAAGGCTGAATATCATTCTTCACCTGAACTTAGAACACGAGATGTTTCTGATTAAAAAATGTGTGTCGTTGGTCTCTTCATATTACTGTAATACCCATTAATAGTAACTATATTTACATTACTTGTTTGGTACATTTTATTTTTGAAGATTTATTAAACACTGTACCTTGTCTGTCCTCTATGAAATACTCCCTATGTTTCTGCCAGAGTCTAAATATAGTTGAAGGATTAGTCATAAACATTTTCCCCCTCTTTAAGCTCTTTCCAACATCTGTGCAAAATCCCTTACTGTGAGCCCTGCCTAAGCCCCTGCAGTTTTTTTGAAAAATACTAGAAAACAATGAAGGAGACACATTTTTCTACTGAAAACTGTAGAATTCCACTTCATACAACATGGGAACAAAAAATCATGAGTAAAATATATTTAATTTCAAATTAGGGAAACAAACAGGCCCTTGACAGAGTACAATCTTTTAAAGTATCACTGTAAAATTCTGCTTTCAAATATATTTAGCTTTTTTTTTTCAGATATTCTAATAATCACCTAACACACTGCTAGTCTCCTTATTTTCTCTGGTTTTGCATCGTGCAGCTTCTTTCACTGGATTCCACTTTTTGGAATGGCCCTTCTGCTCACATAATATATGTTCCTTTAATCTTCATATCTCAGTCAATAATTCCAGGAGTAATTTTAATTTATAGGTTACAGTAAATGTTTTTCTTTAGTAGAGAAAAGGAGGAGAAAATTTCTCTGCAATTGCACAAAATACTGAAAACACAGCAGTGCCCAACATACCCTATCAGTTTCTCATCTTCTCAGTTGTTAGGTGTTATTAATGCCAAATGCACTGAAATGTCTAGGTCATATCACCTCAAATGGAAAACTCTTTTGCTGAATCTTTAAATAATAGAAAGCGATTTTTTCCTTAATATAATTTCAGAGCTAGTAATGATATACTGAATTTGTTATCCCAATTCAAAAATTCAAGTTCTGTCATCGATTCTTCATCTTTATGCTAACAAAAATCCTAAAATCTTGAAAAGTTCAATAAAACTTTAAAAGTGGACTGCAGAAAATGCTAAAATATCTTAATTCTAGAAGATTTTTAACTGCCCCTGAGCAAAATAATGTTGCACTAGTGGGCCAAAAGCATACAATACCATATAAGACTTTAAAGTAAAAATAAAGGTTTAAGGCTACAGTATGAAATTGAAATCACAGACTGAATTTAGGGAAGTAAATTTTATTTAAATAATAATAGATTTTTTGAGACTACTAGTTTAACTGCTCTAACTTGTACAAAATTTTTTAAGATTCTCCATTAATCACAAGGGCTCAGAACGCTTTTATTTTTTAGGAAGAGAAATAATCCAGAACAAGAGGATCTCAATTAAAGACTATTCTGGTACTCTCATAGAAAATGTGTGTGCAGCACACGAACTGCAGTTCTGATGGTACTTCAGAACACACTGAGAATACGAAAATTTCTCATTGAAGGCAACAATAATAGTAATAAATGAATTTTCTAGCTTGTTGCTTTCTAAAAGCTAAATTCATGAAAGACATTAAAAGAAACCCCAAGCACTCACACAAACCAATTTATGTCAGGTGCAACTACAAACTCTTCTAAAACAAATTGCATTCTGTTAATTTGTTTTAATTTGACACATCCATTTAAAAAAAAAAATCAATGTTTTGTGAACTTTGCTGACATTCCAAATTATTTAGTTCATTTCAGGTTATTAAGTAAGACAAAAAAGAGAGCAGACATGACTTTCCGTTGCATTACCAGGAACAGGGAGAGACATAAAAACTGTTTTGAGGCAGCAACAATTTTTCAGTCAAATAAATGATGTTAGTTATGAACTGCTAAGGATGAATGAACTGACTAAACTGAAACACTCATATAAGAAAGTTTTGCTTTTCAGGCTTTCACTAATCAACATTTGAGGTTTACAGATATTTTGGCAGTCATATAAATAATCACAGAGATGATGATATCTAATATAAGAGTAAATTCTGCACCAGAGAAAGACTCTTTTAATGAACAGGTCAATCTTATATAAACCAGCTCTGAGTACCTTGAATGTGATTAATGCACATTTACAGATCTGGAATTTCACAAATCCCCCACTACTGAAGGGGCTATTAGCTTTCATCCAAAATCCTTTGAGTTTATGGGGCTTCTCCACTGACTGCCATTTCTTATGGCAAGGTTGTTCTGCATGTTAAATCTTACTCTCCTTTCCCATACTGAGCGTTCTGAGCTATGGGACTTCATCTTACATTCTTTGATGTCTTTGCTTGACCAGAACTGGCTTCCTTCCAGTAACACAGCTAAAGACAGAAAGTGTGAGAGTTTTATAGTACAGACAATAGTTTCAAGGTTAAGGATTGAAGAAACAGCTGCTTACTGTGAGTGTGTACAAATTTCAGTACCTATTTTCCCACTGCTACAAATTATCACAGCAAAAAATGGATTTACAGGCATATAAAGCCCTCACACAGCTATAGCAACTGGTGCAGAGAAGAGAGGTTTTCAAAATGGAACTGATTTTATAGTAATTCTTGGAAGCTGGGTTCAATACTTCTCTTGAAGCATTTTAGAAAATGATGAAAAACAGTATGTCTTCAACTGCAAGGCACAGGGTGGTTTCCCTTCATTTCCTTCAAAATGATCTGATGTCCAAAATTGTGCTTTTCCTGCACAACTTTCATGTATTAATAGGCCAAAGAACCAGTAAGCCAGAAGGTTAATTGGAGTATTTTAATTATTACATGGAAGAAAAACTAGGGATAATGAACATAATATAAAGATAGCTCAGTGTAATTTTTAATATGTTTTTGATGTGAAAAATGATGCTCAGTTCGAAAGAACTGGAAGAGCCACAATGTGAATTTCTCAAAATACTTTTTAACTTCATTTTCTTGAACGAATTCTGATTTCAGATTTTTTCAAGACAGCATAAGGGTCTTGAAAACTGTGGACTGATTATATTGAAAGAAGCAATGTTTAATCACTGCAAAGCCACATAATTAATTCTGCTTTTAATTTATCAACACATAACCTTGCTCAATATTTCAAATATAAGAACACATCAATTAAAATGATCACATAGCAAAAGATGCTGTCACTGACAAATCACTCGTCAGCAGAAAAGGGTTTAAAGCACAGATAAAAAGTAGGAGGTTTTTACAGAAAAGAAAATCACATATTACTAGGGTCTCAAATCTAAGCCTTTTACATTCTGTCACCAATGCAACTAAATCAGCATGTAAGAAAAAGTCTTACCTTGTTTTAAGTATATTCAGAAATTGCAAGATTTCTGAGAACTGTATCAGTCTAAGGGCTCTTAAAAATCTTAAACCTGCAGTAAAAGAAAACAAAGTTATAATAAAGAATAATTCAAATTGTAACAGCATATCACAATGACAGTGATCAATTAAATCAACATAGGTAACATACAAAATGTCAAATACCTTTGAAATGCTCTTCCATATTTAATGGTTCAAGGATCCTTAGCAGGTATTTTTCAAATTGTTTTAAATTTATTTCCCTAATAACAGATTTATCCTACTAGAAAGCCTTAGTTTATGTAAGTAATAGGAGGAGAAACACAGGCTGAAAGCTAAGGGGGAAAAACCTCACTGAGGTTTCTGTTTCTAGTTGCAGTGCATGTCTTTCTCTTTCAGGCTGTCTTTGGCAGGTCTGAAACATCTCAGTCCTCCAAGCTCCCACGCTGCTTAGTGAAAAACAGCAGATCACGGGCAAGAGATCTGATAACCTCCATGAAGTAGACTGTATATGCCTGATTAAATTTGGTAAATCTTAATGACGTAAAATCTTTCATAGTAATAATGCTCCCTATCTACAATCTAATTTTAAAAAAAAAAGTCAAGCAGGAAAACAGAGAAATTACACTTTTTCTCTTAAAAATTTACTATAATTCTTTACATCAGTATACAACTATAGGATACATTACATATCAAGTATTTTTTTAAAAGTATTTTTACAAAGAAATAGCATTTTTATGCTGCAATCAGATTGCGTGCATAGCAATTCCCAGACAACTACAAAGTCAGTGAGACAAAGAGAGTGTGTGCAAGAGAAACTAATCGAGAAGATTAAGGGCTTAAATTATTAAAATAGCCTTATGCTGATAGTAAATGATTTGGCTACAGATCTTTGGCATATGAATAAAAGTACACTCTGTACTGCACATATGCACAGCTTATAAAATTAAAGCAAGCTTGAAGGATAATTTTTATTAGAGAGTACAGCCAGGAGTTACATAAAAGTTGTGTAACATGGTATTGTATCTGTTACAGGAAGGTCCAAAGCAGCTTCTTCTCATATATTCTCTTTATTGACATCTATTTTACACAACTCCAGTGCAAGAAACCACTCTTTTTTTCTAGAAACTTAAAGAAATACTGATCCTGGCAAATATATAAACCTGGTCACAGCTTTCATCGTCTCACCAGAATAAGAGGTTCCTTCAAGCACAAAGGTGCATGTGGCAAGATGTGTTTCAATCAAGAAAGTTTTCCTTCAGTATTCTTGGCAAGTTATTAAATAAAATAGTTACTCTTGTTTTTTGCCTTGTTAAGACTCCTAAGTAGTATTAAAGTACACTCCTGTCTAGTATATGGATGTAAAGTTTATTTTTAATTACTGACTGTGGGGAACTATGACAATTAATCACAACTTGCTAAATGGATTCAGGGACCTAAATGAAAAACAATAAAATGAAGCTTAATAATGCTAAATGTCAGATCCATTTGCAATTAGAGAATGATAACTTTGGATCGTATTGCTGAAACTGAGAGACACATCCCTCTGTTCCACTTCCAGTAGTTCCCACTGGAACTACTTTGGAGTTGCTCACCCTATCCAAAGAGATGTGGTTATATAACAGGGAATGAAAGGATCCTTACTAGCAATCATAAACTTTCCAATTCTTTTACATCCAGCTGCTTTCCTCACTCCACTCCCTATGAACTTTTATGAAAAATGGCTGGGGTGAGAAAGACCCTGCCTCTCAAATATTTTGCACTGCATCTGAAGTTAATGTTAAGACCAAGTTAACCATTGCTGTGTTTCAAAAAGAAACCTGAGAAACAACTAAGTTAGCAATAAAACCTCTATCTCCAAACCATTATAAGGTTTATTTTACATTTTAATTGTTGAGACATCAAAAGATAGAAGAAAATGCTACGGGTTCAATGTATTTTTTGTGGAAGAAGAAAACCATTGTATTATTTCCACATTTGCTGCAGCCCACATAACTTAAAGAAGTTTCATTCAGAGAGTAGGATTAGAAAGAAAAAAAATGAAAAAAAAAGCACTAGAGTTTGCTTGGACAGTTTAACCACAAAATAGAACTGGTTTTCAATTATAAAAACCAATTAATTCTTTCCAGTATCCTGTAGTTTACTAGGTACAAACATCTGCTATTATATTACTACATTAATTTCATTTTACGTGATTTTTGCAGAATCATGGAGTAGTTTGAGTAGGGAAGAATTTTTAAGGTCATCTTGCCCAGCTCTCTTTGCAAGGAACAGCTAGATCAGGTTGCTCAGAGCCTGTCTGGTCTGACCTTGAATGTTTCCAAGGTTGGGGTATCTACCACCTCTCTGGGCAACCTGTTCAATGTTTCATCATGCTCATTGTAAAAAAAATTCCTTATCTGTATTCTAAACAACTCCTTATTATATTGAAACCATTACTCTTTCTTCTACTGCAGCAGGTTGTGTTAAAAAGTCTGCTCCCTCCAGGTACTGAAAGGCCACAATAAGGTGTCTCCAAATCCCTCTTTCCTCCAGACTGAACAACTCCAACTCCCTCAGCCTTTCCTCACAGAGAGGTCCTGGATCCCCTTCATTGTGCTGAGGGCCCCAGAGCTGGACAGAGCTGCAGGTGGGATCAAGAATGGATAAGAGGGGAGAATTTCCTCCCTTGCCCTGCTGCTTTGGATGCAGCCCAGGACACAATTGGCTCTCTGCGCTGCAAATTCCCATTGTTGGCTCATGGTCAGCTTCTCATCTCTAACCACCCCCAAACCCTCTGCAGGGGCTGCTCTCAATCCCTTTCTCACCCCCAGCCTGTGATGACACTGGGGGTGGCCCCAACCCAGATGTAGGACCCTGCACTTGGTCATGTTGAGCCTGAGGAGGTTCTCACAGACCCACTTCTCCAACTTGTCCAGGTCCTCCTGGATGGCATCCTGTCCCCCAGCCATGCCAGCTGCACTGCTCAGCTTGGTGTTGGCCACACCACCGTGTGACAACTGAGATGACGTTACCTCTTTCAGGTCTACCACATCACCAAGAACAGAAACGACTGATGTTTGTTTATGCACCAAAAATAGAAAGCAAAATTCACTAATAGGAGCACTAACAAAAATTCCCCTTTCCCAAAACTGTTTCAGCTCATACAGAAATGCGTATAGATCTCTTTCCTTAGCAATATTTGGGAATGTGTTTTATACAAGTGGAGAAGAAGAATTTATTTTCTAATGAAATACCTACAAAACAGTTTTACATTTAAATGATATAATCAAGAGTTGAGATAGGCAAGTTTCTTATGTATTACAGTGAAGTTCATTCTAATTTTGCATATTTCATGGACCCTGTCTGCTAAAGTTAATTGTAAACTGCTAAACAGAATGCTCAGGAAACGCTTGCTACCTTCTCTCCATCATGTAACTCATCTTTTTCTTGGGAAAGAGTTTTACATTGGCATTTTCTTATGGGATCAGACTAGAATAGGATATAATCTGTTATGCTACAAATTATACCAAAAAAAACAAATACCAAAACATTTAATTTATCCGGAAGTTCTCTCTTATAAGAGCAAAAATACACAGATAAAATAAAAGAAGGACCTCTTGACTTCTAATCTTCTGCTTCTAAATGGATGACTAAAATATGCTTAGGAATTGGAGTTTTTTTCAGCTGTAATATCCAAGACAAAGCTAAGATATTCATAGATACCAAGACCAGAAAAAACTTTTATGATTATAAACAGATTCCTTAAACAATATGACACAAAGTGTTTTAGTCAATAGTTTCTGCCTCTAGTACAATAATCTGAGTTGTAGGTATGATGATTCAAATAAACCTTAAACTCTACCACAGGATTATTTTCTTACTGCAAAAATATTTGCTTAGCTACTGTGTTGTCTGTGCAGCAAAGAGACAGCTTTCAAAATACACTGAAAATGCAAAATATGTGTGTAATATTGTTTCATATCATGGTGTTCAACCTAAAATCTGTAAAAAATCTGTAAAAGATGGTCACTAGGAGAGGCCACATATTGCCAAAAATCCCTGAAATCAGTTTAAGAGAAATGGATTATCTGTTCAATAGGAAGCCATATACCATGCTGAACTAGCAGGCTACATCTAGAATATAGCAGGAATACTTTTTTCCTGACTCTTTACTAATGACCCAGCAAAACGGATGGATCCTTTAAAACAGAATAGTGATCCTGACATGGCTAATAAACTGTGCGCCAGTAGCAACACAATTACAGTAGAATATTATTTTATCTATCAAGTTTACAGCGAAGTAAATGGTATTATTTAGAGCTTTATTTGACTTTATAGGCAATAGGGTATTTTCCAGACAGTTTTGCACCCTCTGCTGAACTGATCCTTTCCACTAGATTAGTATACAGAAGCAACCAGGATTAGCTATAGGTTGCAAACCTCAAACTCCCCCATCCCCCCAAAAAAAGGAAATGTACAATTTTAAATCTTTAAAGGGAAAGGCAAGGAAATCATGACAGCTGTACTTACGCTATTTTAATGCAATTATATTTCTTCATTCAACATGAGAAGTCAATTGACAAGAACAGCACCAAGCATTACATTGTTTCTCACCAATGAGATATGTAATCCCATCTTACTCCCTTAGGCTGCTTATTTTTTTTTTTTAATAGACAATAGTGTATCTAAAATATTGGTGAAAGGGTTCACTGCACAGAGATTGTTTACCACTTCTATTCCTCTTCATCAAACCTATCAATCACTACCTCTACCCTAGATTTCATTAAGACCAGATGGCTTGGTGAAGTCTGAAAAAAAAAACCCAGAATCAGCATTTAGGAACCTTTTTTGAGACACAGGATGGAGGGAAAATTTTTAAGATGCAAAATAATCCCATTTTGAACATCTTCACAGAGTGCAGCAGAGTTATCTGAAATCATATTCCCTGTAGATAGGCTTGAAAAGGGAAGCTCAAAGAAAAACGACAAGAAGAAATAGAATAGGAGGAAAAGGATCTAATATTCCTTAGAAGGAACCCAGACAGAATATTTTTTATACATTTCCCCACCTCTGTTATGCAACAGTATAAGTGGGGAGAAGAGCCTGCAGCATGAAAAAAATCAATGCCTTATGACCAGGAGAGTAAAACTAAAATCAAATTTAGGACTTACATAAATTGCTTTCAAACAATGCTATGTCAAAGATTCATTAATAAATCTCTCTGCTGCACATTCCTTCAACTTGCTATCACATCGTTTAAATAATTACAGCAGTTTCAAACAAAATTTCTTGGTAACACCAACTCTGCAGAGTATTACATTCCATCCCTCAATACAGACTGGATTATTTGATTCTAGGTGAACAATACAGCCCAGCCCTTTGCTGGGGAGATAGGAGTACATTGCAGTGCATAAGTTTGGGGAAAAAAATTCTTCCTACAAAGCAACTGAAATACTGCAGCTTTTTCTTTTTTAAAGTTGAAAAACAAAACAGAATATCTTTTTCAGAAGATACAGTAATACTAGCACCAGAGACAGTATAACAAATTACAGTTCTGAAGAAAGGTTCAGAGTTGGACCTTACCCCAGTAGGAGCCGACCCTGTAACAAGACACTAAGGAGTTTCGCAAAGTGCGTTGCTCTTCCTTTTCGGGGATATTATGCCCAGGTTTGACACGATATCCATTTTTGAACAATTCTCCATGAGACTTTTTACGCCTTCTAGTACTTTTGTACGTTTCTGTACGCGTTCCCCCAGAAGAGTTGTGGTAGACCAAAATCTTGCTGGGAATCATGACTGTCTATCTTCAGCTCCAGGAGCACTGCAGGTAAGAACTGTGGTCCAGTCTTCAGTCACAGCATTTACTAACACTGAAGATGCTCATATATTTACCCTTCCTTTTGCTAATTCAGTATCAACACGGAGAGACGGCTCAGACTTCCTTCTTTAACAGAACTTCTCTTAGGGAGCAGATTTGTTCAACTGGACACAGGACAAAGTTCCCCTTTACCAGATTTATCAAAAGATAATTCAGTATAATCTAGTCCATTTCCGATAGCTTGAAACAAACAGAATGAATTCAAATACAAAATTCAGCTTGAGAAAACGGACTAAGAATATCACAAACTGGATGGACAAAACAAATCACAGAAGCAAGCAGACAGTGCAGATGCTCCTCTGATCCGTGATGTATTAGAGCTTAAAAGCCATCTTCTATCCGGATATTACCACATAAGCTTCTTTCAGACACATGAAAGAACCACACCCATTGATTTAAAACCCACAAACATGATGCTGTTCACTTGGAATGAGCAGGTACACTCACAAAAAATATAGTTCTTACAATTCATGTGCAAAAAGGGAATTGTATATCGTGTATTGGTTTCTTTGGCAAGTCCACATGTCTGTTTTCCAGTTAAAGCTAGTATGCAGAAGGCAGAGGTCACATAATCAGCCAACTCCTACAGATTTATCCCAGATGAAATTAAAAAACCTCAAACAAGCACAACACAACAACCCTTCACCCAGCCTCAGTTAATGACAGCTATCTTACTGAAGGAAAAACAATTCAAAATAAAACAATTTAGCCATCAAGCAAGATAATGAAGAATAGAGTCCATAGCTCTCTCAAGCTGACTTGCCCTATAAATATTCACAAAACTGGAGCTTTTTCAGCCAACTACAACCTCATTCAACTGGATAAAGCTCTTCAAATTAAAAGTAATCATGACCTTCCATTATATATGATAGATTTTCTTCATGAATTTTCCTGCATTGAGCATAATAAACAAACTTCATTGTGAAAAGCTATCTTTATTTTGAGGAATATGCTTATCGTTCCTGTTTTCTTTTTTTTTTTCCCCCCTTGTTTTTTTGGCCTCAGAAGACCCACAAATATACCAATGCCATCTGGAGTGCAATGCAAAGCAAACACAAAAATAGGCTGCACCATGTGCTTATAGGAAACACACAGGATTTCAAAGCATTTTGGAAATGTTATTAAGGGGTGGACTGCCAAATATAAAGGGGATTGTAGCACATACAAATTTCAAATTATAAGTAGCATGCACATAGTGAAGTAAACTACTTCCGTGAGTCCTTTGCATTGTACCCTTTAACGCTACATTCTTACAAACAATCTGGTTACGTTCCCACTGGTCACAATAGTCAAGTTTCACTGAGTCTATAGGGATGAGTCTTATGTCCTCATGCTGACAAACATCCATGATATATCTGTGAGCACTTGAATCATTCCTCTCAAACTGGAAAGATCTGAGCAGGGTAGTACTTATCTGTGCTACTAATCACATCTTGTACAGCTCAAACTGAATGCTCGTCCTACTTACTTTTTGCCATATAAGGCACATTATTTTCCTTTCTTTCTGTATTTCCTCTTGACTAGTATTATAATCTTGTTATTATCCAATTTTAAACCTATCATTAGTGTACTTCATACTTAGTACAGCAAATGTTTGGGTGTAGAATACATTTACCTTGAAAGCCTGGAACGTCTCTAAAGGAAAACAGGTCCAAAGTAATAAATAGCAAGAGCCAAGCTGTTTAGTTTACATAACCTATTATTTTGGTTTTAACAATTTGACAGTATTCTTTTAACTTCTCAGCTTCCTGGCATAGCCAGATTTTTATCAATTTTATTTCTTTTCAGTCAGTGCACTGCTTAATCTGTTGCATACATCAGAATTTGAAAACATAAATTAAATGACACAAACTAGGATTAAATCTAAAATAAACCTGCTCCACAAGTTTAAAAAATATAAAAAAACATGTATATAAATTTGAGCAGCAGCAGGATGATGGCATATTGTGCTGAGAAGCATTCTTCAGTATAATAGCCAGCCACACAAAGCTGCTGGTATTACTTTCCTGTGCAGACGCTTCTGCTTTCCAAATGAATATTTTTTTAGTATTTTGTTCTACAACCCAATTAGCCAAGACAGCTTCTTGCTTTCAGTGGCATTACCTGTTGCTACCATCTATAATATTGATCTATTACTTGGCCATTTTTTTTATATTGGATGTAAAATTAGATTGCAGAAAATTGTTCTCTGTAGACTAATTTTTATTTTTCAGTTATCCAGAAAAATACCTTTTAGGTGTTCTAGCTCAGATGAGCATCTGAGTGAAAGTCTGGAGTCCAATTAAGCACATGAAGGTGGGTGCCATCAGTAGAATATCACTGTTTCCTACTCCTGTGAAGGCTCTTGGCCTCCTGGTCTGAGGTAGACCTAAAACTCCTAAACCCTGCGTTATCAGCAGCACTTGAAATGTCTGCAGTCTGCTCTGAAGTATTCAATCCAAAATAATCAACAAACATTCTGTTATAAAGAGCTCTAGAGGGACTTTTAACAACCTATTTTGCCTTCAATGAATCCAAGCTGAACAAACAAGTGAAGTTTTTTATATTTTCTACAGAAGCAATCCCTTGAAGGACAATCACTCCATGGCCCTCCTTGAACTTGTCATAAAAATAGATTTACATATTCATGGCAATACTCTTATAATTAAATGACAACTTGCTTTCAAAGTCCATCCAAATATGTAGCTATTAAACTTAAAAATGCAGCAGATGAAAGCAAGACTTGTCAGCAGCTAAGCTACGCGTTACATCTGGCTATGCAGGGACTAGGGACTTGCTACATCATCTTGCAGGAGAGCAAGGGAAGATTAGATCCTGCCTTGGCAAACCAATGTAGTGGGTAGAAGTGGGTCTCAAATTATTATCCTTTGAAACACAGGTTAGACATGGGTGATGGATTTGCTGTGCTTTTGTAGGATACTATTTGCTTACAGTTGTGCTCAAAAGCACAATCTGCAAAAACCACAAAACACAAGGAAAGCTGCCAAGGAGGAACCTGCTGTAAAGAAAAATAACTGTTATATCCTGTGACTATTCTCTACTTGAAAATTCATTTTTAATTTAATTTACAGTAAGTGAACACAGAATTTTCCACATACTACCTTTCCTCTCTTTTAAATTGCAACTTCTGAAATGACAATGTAAAAGCCATTTGCTGTACACAAAATGGCTCATAAACTTTTCATTGCTGCTATTTCAAAAATGGTAAAAAGCATTATTCATAGAAAAGAAAAAATAACCTTCTGTGCCTGAATATAAAAACTCCACAGTTTGGTCAACAGCTAATTTTTAGTACAGCTTTGTAGCAACGTCTATGGATTATGACAAAACCAGAATAATGCTCGTTCTGCCAAGAATTCACCACTCATTAATCTCACTAAATTATTTAGAAGGTAAATTTAAAATTTAAAACTTGAGTTCCTGAGAAAACATATATAATTGCACAATTTATTTTTTTATCTCCTAGTCTCAAAGTCTTAAGCTATTAAACCATTTTCAGAAAGCAAGAACAAAACCAGTCACTCCATATGTAAACATTAACTTTTCTACTTTACACCACTTCAGGCAACAACTATGTCATAGTCCATAAACCAAGCACAAATATAGGCACAGTAGTAAATGAAGAACAGATCTTTACATTAAACCAGAGAGTATTAACTTGTAAACATTTTATATTACAAAAGAAATATTATCCCATCAAAGTGATGTTGGTGCCATTTTTAACAAAAGGCTGAAACCATGAAGGGAAGAGTAAGGCACTATTCATATCTACCTCGTGGGTAAAACAGAGTTAAGAAGGCAAAGAATTTATTCAGCTCTCATTTTTCTATTTCTTTAATACTACATTTGTGTAATCCTTTCCGGATACTGTGAGTCCATATTCAAAATAGATGGAAAATATGTCTTTTTTAATTCTTTGACTTGGGGAGAAAATTATTAATTGTACACTTTACTGATGCTGCTACTAAAACCAAAACAACCCTTGTAATAAGAGGTTACACCTCAGCAAGCTAACCTTGCAAAGAGGGTTGCACAGAAGGTTGGAAATTTGGGGGTTGCTTTCTAAAGAGACCATTACAACTCAATATAAAGAGGCTTCCCTTCCTGAAAAATGGCAAGATAGCATCTTATATAATTTTCCCTGGCATTCATCAGGAACAAATTGCTCTAAAATCAGGAATATGCTATTCTGAGAGGCTGTAACCATAGGGCAGAACAAATGATAAGAACAAAGGCAAAGGAAGGGCAAAGGCCAGATCTAAAGCCTGACTCATGCTGCAGGAGGTTGATTTAAAAAAAGACTTGCAATTCTGCCTGTCTTTGCTCCCGTGAGTCACAAGGCAGAGGCCATAACTGCCAAGAAACAATGAGCATACTATGAAATAAGGCTTGAAAAGAAGTCAAGTATTTCACTTCTAATCAACTGCTATGATATAATGCATCCTATTCAGTGAGCCTCTTTAGCCTTCGAGTTGCACAAAGAAAACAGCTAAAGAATGGATACAAGCACACAAATACAGATAAAGTAATTATGAGAAACCAGTTATACATCACAAAATTTTGTATGTGATTACGATCCTGGCGCAAAAAACATTAATTCCATTTTCTGACCAGATGGATGACAAATATTCAAAAAATATGTAGGCTTGTCCTAGTGAAGCAATAGCCTTTTACTCAGTGTTCAGAATGATTCCTTGCACATTGCATAAACTTATATTGTACCAACAATAAACAGAGTATTTCAGACCAGATGAAATAGGATTAAGAATTTAGTCATAAAATTCCACAGAAATCAAAGATTATGGTGTTTTAACTGCTTTTTGCAAACACAGCTGTTGTATAGATCCATACACCACGTTTCAGCATCCCTTATTTCACCCCAAAGCAGTACTGAAATAGTCTTCACCTCCTCAGTAGTGCATCATGTTTAAATGCAAGGTCTGAGACCTGCAAGTGTCAATTCATCACTAAGACTGAGTCAAGAGTAAAGCCAGTAAAGAAAGCAGCACTTACAACTCTTCAAAGTCACATCAGACAGAAAATCTGTGATCTGCCTAGTGAGAAGAAAATTCTTGGATATTCAGGTGCACAGAAATGCCTTTTCTTAAAGGCTGATGATAATCAGTAAGAGAAGACAGTGAAATTTCTATGCACTATCAGAGTAGATTAGAGTTAGTGCCTAATAAAGTAGGGGTCTGAAATTTTCCTAGAAGACTCAGTTCCTCAAATCTATGTATCATTGGCTATTTTCCACTGAAATCAGCGTATTTCTTACAGGATCTGCCCCATATGCAATGATATATCATTTTATCTAGATTAATTTCCCATGTAAAAGTGATCATGAAAGAATTCAGATGATATTTCCAGAAGTCTCTGCCTTTACAGTGCTGGTATCTACACTTGGCCCACAAAAGGAAGGAAAGAGAAACAACACAGAAAAAATAAAATATGGAATTTAATAGACAATAAAAGCTCAAATTATACCATTAACTTTACAAAGCATCCTGTCTCATTTGAATTTATATTCACAATATTTTACATCTAGAAACTCAGATGTTTATTGACTGCCGCACTATCATGGTATCTATTGACTGCACACTAGCCATTATGAAAATAACTTTTTCTTCAGTTAGCATTGTCCCAACCATGTATTAGCCATTAAGAAACACTTCCTTAACTATGCTTTAATAAGTACCTAATTTCAAATAATGAAATTGCATTAAAATATATACAAACTATATATCTACAATACAGATTTTAGTATTTACTAATAAAATCTGAATTTATTTACTTACATAATTAACTAATCACTTCTGTTTGTAATTAAAAATTGAACATTACACCTATTACCTATAGAGCTGCCTTAACATACATTGGTAAGAATGCTCCCAGGACTTCCCTTGGTACCAGAGAAGATGAATGTTGAATAGGAAAGATTTGCAAAGGCTGCATTGTGGGGGGAAAAAAAAAAAAAAAAAAAAAAAAAAAGAAAAGAAAAAATATTAAGGTTGTGGAAGGTATTCAAACCGTATTAGGATTTCATATGTATCCTCCTGTGATTTTTCCTTCTGCTGTCTCAACACAGCAATCAATATGTGCTTGAACTTCACTGGTTCCCTTGACTAACTTTGGAGAAAAGCACCCCAGAATAGAATTAAGTAAAACTGAGCAAACTGTTAAAATGTGAAAATAATCCTAACTTCACTTTCAGCATGAAGTGTTAGTGCTCTATGTGGCTACTAATATTCCAACCAGCTCTCAGCAAAAAAAGACCTGCTGAGTTCCACAGGGATGATCCACAACCCCAAAGTCTAGTGTCGGCTGGAATTACTCCCTATCCACAAGCAAATGACACACTGGATGGCCAAGGGGCTGCAGTGTGGATGAGAGATTGCCACTAACTGCTGGGTGCACGGTGCTGGGAAAGGCACCAGTCTAGCTCTGTAGTGCACCAGGAGCTCACCATACACAAAAATCCCTTCAGTTTTGCAGGAAAATATTCCACACGGTGTGGGGCTGATCAAAGAAAAACATAATCAGCAATCAGGAAGACAATAAAGTGACAGGTAATTTATACTGAGAAGCAGAGTAACTAGGTGATAATGGAGAACAACTGGAGAGTTTTAAGCACCTCAGAAATCTCAAACAGCATTTTGCTCTCAGTCATCTGTGCTTGTAAGCGACTACAACAATTTACTTTTGATTATGAAGATTATGGTCACTAGATATCCCGACTCATGCAAAACCTCTTCAAATAGAATTTCACACTTAAGATAATATACAGCTGGTTCATTTCAGCTGAACATCCACAGTGGTGCTACAATATTACTGTTCTGAATAAAACCAGCACTCCTTGAAGGATAATGCTTAACAAAATGCTGGGTACTAAACCTGTCTATGTAGCACAGTTCCATCTACCTTACTTTATAAAAAGTGATTTTAAAAGATGGCAAAATAATTTTGCTGTAGAGATCACCCATAACTGCAACAAGAAAAAGGTGTTAGAAAGACAGTTTTATAGCAGTTTTACTTAAGTACAAGCCCTCATTTTTCTAAGTTTTAACACTATTTTTAAATTAAAAGATGCATTATTCTGGGTTTTTTATCTGCCACCTGTTATATATTTACTAGCAACAAACAAATGAAATTATTAAGTTAAATAGGCTGTTTTTCCAACATTCAGCTTTTGAAGTCGCCTATGGGGAGGTATCATAGGAAAACGTGCTTCTGGTAAATGCCTGTGCAATTTTGAAAACAAGCTTAGATAGCTGAAACCTAAAATATCAAGAAATGGTCATTTTTTTCACTTTATATCTCTTTATACATAACAAAGCAGAGAAGATCACTAGATAAATATAGAGAAAAAATTTTAATAACTAAATACAACTTATAAACACAATGCACCAACTTTTTCAAAAACAGCTAAAAGCTAAATGCCCAAATGAAACAAAAATGCACTCCCAAGTTTAGTACCAGCTTCTTTAACACCGCTCCAACATTCTCTGAACGGAAGAAACTAAGAAAAGCAACAAAAAAGTCCCCAAAGCATGCAAGAACATTCCTGCCCTCTTAGCATCATTAGCTTTATTGGCAAACTTTCTGGCAATCCATTAGTTTAGCCACTGCAGTGCAAGGAGCTATGGAGGAGTCAATAACTTCAGAAACGTTTCTGTGGTGCAGAAATGTGTCCTTCATTTTATGGATTGCTCTGCTGTGTTTTTATTTTCATTTAGAATTTGAGATAGTATGATACTAAACACTGCTGAAGGTGATAACAAGGTTAATGAGGGTTAAACGTCTGCGGGCCAGCAGTGAATCAAGTGTAAGCCCTGCATAATGGAAGAATATAAATACAGAAATTCTAGAGATTGTTAAGCACTCAAAAACTGTTGTGAAACAAGTGGCAAAATGTGACAAACTATGAAGGATACTGTTCCGTTGACTTAAGTCAATATTGCATGATACTGCCAGATGGTATAAATATCCTGCAATTCAAAACTTCAGAAAAATATTAAATATTTGGGA
>JAOTQP010000304.1:12613591-12660623 GCA_026413545.1 Cichladusa arquata | reverse complement strand
TTTTAATTAAAAAAAAAAAAAAAAAAAAAAAAAAGGTCAGTCCAAAATATTATTTTTTTTTTTTTTAGTTTAAAAACAGCAGAATTCAAAAAGAATAAACCAATTATGAAATATGTTAACCAACCACAGACTTCCTGCATTGCAAAGACATTTTAATTGTAGCACTGCATGACTGGAAAATGGTGGACATTTCCATAATGACAGAGAAAAATCAGAAGTTTCCCATACATATTTTATTTCATAACTTAGAAAAAGTCAATCATGTAATAATTACACACCTGCCTTCCTAATGTGACTAAGGAGATTAAGGAGAATGCAAATAAACACATCTGTTAAGGCAGACATTTCTAAGTCATCATGTCTGGGTAACTCGCATCCAGTAGTTCTTAAAACTCTGTGGGCTACTTTGTGTTGGTTTTTAGGCAAGTCTGGCACATACAGTTTATAGAAGTTTCAAAAAAAGTTCATGTTACTTGCATAAGCTTCAAAGAAATAACCATGAGCCTATTAATTAACCTTAGACAAAATGAAGAATTCTAATACAAAGTAATTAAGCATTGAGGATAAGTAATTATATTTAAGTATACATTTAGAAAAGCATCATATGCCTTTTTCTTTTCATTAAATGGTATGTTTGAGTGACAGAGCTATAAATACTGGTGTAATTTACTCAGCATTGCCATGGCACTCATTAAACGGACTAAACCCCAGGGAGTCTTAAAATGTATCTGGCATGTCCTCCCTGGGAGTCTTTTCAGGAATGTGTTCTTGACCTTAAGTTATTTAATATTTCTATTAATATTCTGCCTACTAATATTAAGCAATGATACCAGAGGATGAAATGCTTGATAATGAAGAGAGTAAGTTAATGACAAGCAGGGCTTGGAATCTTGTAAAGCAGGACGGCAACAAACTATATGCATTTGTTTATAGATAACATTTGCTTGTATTTAACTATAAATTTAGGACTGGATGATTTATTTTCTTCCACTAAAGATACATTCTTGCTCAGTCAGGTTATAGATTAAAGAGGTCAAATTAGTCCATCCATCCTGGCAAATACAGTAGGAAGCACTTTTTAAAGCTATATAACTGTTATCATCCATGATACAAACTTTCAACAGCTTCTCAAAATTCAGAAATTAGGACTCCTTTTGGGCTAAGCCTGCCACTCACTCACATATGAAAAAACCAAGATACCTCCATGCCTATCGCCCCTCCGCATCAGAGCAGAAGAGAAATCAGAATGTTTTAGGGTCATTTTCCTGTGCAATGTTAAGCACCAGTCACAGACAGAGACAGACTGGGAACAGTTGAATTAAATTATCCTGTTTGCTTTGAGTTCACAGAGGTTGGGAAGCAAGAACACAGTTTCTATGCATGTCAGATGACAGACACTAATGACACTTGAAACTAGTGCTGTCCCTGTATTTCTGCTCTGCTCCAGTGCATTTTGGATACTTGTTTGACTTCTCATCAGTGGAGGACACAGGAGAAGAGTGTCCTCACAAATGAATGCAACAATATCTATAAAAATCTGCATGGATTTAGGCAAATATATACTTGTCAAAAGGTTACCTTCTGGTAACAATATTGTAGCAACTCAAATGCCTGGTGGGAAGTAAGTATTACTTTAACTGGGGCCCTACCAAAACATACATGCTCTGTGAACTGATTAAGTTGCCTAGAAAAAAGCAAAAACATTGTCTTCAATACAATGCAAATATTATACAGTCAATACCATGACAGATTACTGACAAATCACCAAGGACACTGAGCATTCAAAACTCTTCTAATTAAATTCATTGATACCTTTTTGAAAGCATTTGAAATGTTGAAAGAAATGTTATCATATATAAAAGCAGCACACATGAACATACATAAAATTCTTCCAGGAAATTTTAGAGAATTTGGTTTCCATTATATATAAAATAATGCATAATGTAAGTAAAGTGACCAAAAAAATACATCAAATCTGTATAAAAGACATTAGTTTTGTAAGAAATATTGTAGAATTTGGAGGTGCATTCAAAGATTCCACCAATAGATGGCAGAAATGCACAACACTTACCAATAAAGTCATTGCAAATGACTGCAAATTTAAGGTGCTGTGCAAGGGAGCTTTGCCACTTGTAGATGCATCAAAATCCAGTAAATGATTGCAAAGTCAAAGTGATATCTCTACAACCCAGTCATCAGAGGACTTCTTTGCATCAGTGTAACTAAACTTCATTAATCTAAGTTTTCCAAAAGGAATTAAATGTTCTACAGATTCAAATATGCTTTCAGGCTGAGCTGTTCTGTGGAGATTATGGCAAGAAAGTCTCCAGGCCATTAAAACAAATGTTGTTTCTATGTATAGATTTTTAACTAAAGCTTGCTCTTGAAGAACATTTGCTGGACAGGTAGAAGGCTTCATACCATCTCCTTAACTACCTTAGTAAGACACATCCACTTTTTATCCAAAGTCATCTATCTCCACGGTGGGAAATCAATTTCATTCTCTGATCCACCAAGAAAGCTGAATTTCCACCAGAGATGTTGGAAACACTCTTCTCAGACCAGGCATTGATACTGAAACCACAAGTCTCATCCAAAATTAATTGACATGTCTAATAGGACCTGGACAGAATTTGAGCAAACACTGGAAAAAAGGATCCTCTTCCCAAGCTGTGCTAATCACCACCTGAAAAGATTTGTTCTCTATACTTTGCATGTGTCTATATTCGCATCTGTTGTCTGTCTTCTTCTGCCCACTATGTATCTCAAATTATTTTGTGAAAAAAAAACATACAGTATCAGCAGCAACCTAGACTAAAATGGGTGTCAGGGAAGAAGGACAAAGAAAAAATGTTCCTGATAATAGAATTTACTAGGAATCACACAGTTTCTATCACTTGATGCTCCGTACAGTACAACAGATGGAGCATACGGTCAGGAAAATGAAGTAAGATTGCTTAAAAGATCATTTTTATCTTTAATTTCTGTGATTCAGTAATGAGACACTATCAAATTCCTATATTATGTTGTATTAACATCTTTGTATTAATATCACAGTCTAAAGCTGATTGTTCCTCATTCGCATATTCTTGCAAAAAGTGAAGCCAAGATTATATATCTTAAATCCCCCTCTAACAATACAATCCTGTCAAGGCAATTTGGTCCCATACAGTCAGCTCACAAAATCAATATTTCCTTTTTCGTAAGCATACAAGTGCATGATAAAAGGCATTTCAGTTATTTGAATTGCCAAATATTATGCTATCACAGAAGACAGAATAACAGTTTTAAGTGGTGTGTAAAGTGTTGTTAAGTCTTTACTAAATAAAACTGGAAGACATTCACTTGTTGCAGGACTCTGCAATTTTTTAGACGGCAAGCTATCCAAAAGAAAACAGTTCTGAATCTGAAGCTTAGATAGGATACTCAGATTGTGAAAATTCTGTAGCAAAAAAAATTGCCATGTCATTATTTCTCCCATTGCAAATTATTTTCTGTCCAACAACCCTTTTAGCCTACCTTCACTCAGACTTAAACAAAATATACAAACTCAGCACTGAAATAATTCCTTTGAAATTCACTGTCAAAATTACCTGTAAATCATCCTTCCCTTGGGAAGATTCTCTCCACTCTGTAGAATCCTCCACCTGGAAAACTGTCCTACCACTATCAGAAAATTTCTTGTATAGAGTTGTGCAAGCAATACATATGATTATATAAAGCTGAGCTGTAGTTTATGAGCAAGTATCTACACAAATGCTAATATTTGCAAAACAGTGTTGGAAAAATGTCATGGGGATTTAGATGAAAATAAGCACCCAAAACCACACTGATGTTCATATCTGTACAGTTTTCAAGTCAGAACATAAATTTTTATACAGCATGATAATGCACTGCATATCACTGAATTATTACAGATTTATTAAAAATTTCTTTCCTATCTGTACTTCCCCCAATCTTTCAATAATATGTAGCTTTTACCATGTGCCAAATGCATTCTTTTCATGTGCTTCCTTTACTTATGATGTCCTGTCCAAGCAAAAATTATACCATAGAAAACCTTCCTGAAGGACTTACCAAATCTAAAAATTTGGTTTGAAGTGCTGTTTTGCCTTCAGCTTTATTTTTGACATTGATCATAACGACATTCCTAGAAACGTTTTGAAAAAGCATAATATCATCTTTCAATACCAAATGTTGTCTGGAAACTGGAATCCAGGTGGAAAACTAGATTCAAAACAACATCCTTTATGAATACTGATAGAAAATTTAATTCATATACAGCATCTCAAGATGCAAAAATGTATGTTATGAACAGATGAATACAAAAGAGTAGCAGGGAAAGGAGAAGGCTTCACATACTAGGAGTTACATGGTTACATAGGTGAATGATGGCATTTCTGAACTAGCACAAGAACAGAAAAAATCCACTGGCTTTCCACTACAGTACATGAACAAATATACATTCAGAGCACATCCTCTGCTATGCTTCACATCTTTCTGTACGCACTTACTGCTCCAAAGGCAAAGTTTATTATTTATTTAGAATAGTTTGGTTTCTTTAAAATACTGCTCAAACTGTGGGTCTATACTGATACTAATCAGTTAGCTAAACCAGGACAGGTCTTGTAGAATTGGGCATTCAGAGAGTGACACTGGGGACTCTGGTTCTGCCAACTACTTCAATGAACTCATTACAGCTGACTGACGTGAATCAATAATGAAATAAACTGGAAAGACCCTGATGCACAATACATTCCAGATGGTGCATTTTATTTTGGCTCCTAAATGATCTTGGAATCTAAAGCATACAAAGGAAACCTGCTAAATCATTAAGAAATTCTTCAAATGTGCCAATGTTGAATCGTTTTCACATTGCCTAACCTTACGTATTCTCTATTTACTTGCCTCACTCAAGGGCAAACCTCCCTGCTAATCCTATATACACACGGGGACAGCTTTTGCAAAACCCATGACTTACATGTTCTGAATCCCCCTAAACAGAAGGATATCTTTCTCAATTACAATATTCATATAAAATAAAAAGGCAAAGTAGGCATCTAACCTGAAACTAAAACATATGGTCTAAACACCCTCCCTTCCCCCCAACTCACGCACTCAGTCCTACCACTGTATTACTTACAAGTATGATCAAAGTGTTTGAGCTCTACAGACAGTAAATTTGGCCATCTCTTTCAAAGGTGTAAGAGAATACACAGTCTTCATTAATACACTTCAATATACCTACTTAGAAATTCTTTCATCACAGCTCCTCAAAATACCTTGCTGGTCTAAATTAAAGCTATGTTAGGAATCCAAACAATCCACATTTTTGAATTAGTGAATGATTTCACTAAGGATGATTTATCTAAAATGAAAGCCCCTCTGGAACCAGGTGCAAAGCTAAAACATTGTAAATATGTTACTCCTACGATGACTACATTAAAAAACATCAGCTTTTTGCTCAGCAGGTCAGAAATGTCTCAGGGGAATTTCATGAGGAAACAGGTAAAGTGCAGCTATAAACAAGAAATCAAGATAAAGTGTGGTTGGTGTAATTAAGAGATATGGAAATAATTTCAACCCTATGAGTGCTTAACTCTTCCTGAAAACTGACATAAAACTTATAAAATCTATGCAGCAGAAACTGCTAAATGTGCAAATGCTCTCATTATCCCTGTCAGTACTGTTAGTTGGATTGCTGTGTCACCATGAGTCAGTCAATTATGTAGTCACTTTCATGAAGGGTATTCATTCCAAATAATTATCTCTGCCTCATTTCCCAGAGTTTGTGGTCTTGCTACTTTCTCATTTCATATTCCTTTTCAATGGATTCTGTGATTCTATTTATTCTCTCAGGCAGCCTTCATCTCCAAGGATTTCAATCTCAAAGTTTTGGGAAACTCTGACATATATGAGAGTAAAAATGCATTCCTTTAATTCACATAATGCAAGGAATCTGAGACTAAGTTCTACCTAGAATTCAGCAATTTTCTTTCAAGGATAAGAACATTTTTTACTTACATACCTTTTTTTTACATTTTATTTCTTCTCATAATATGGAACTGTATGACATTTTCTCTTTCAAAAAACCTTACTTAGTTTTCCATGTATGACAGAAGTGATATATGATAAAGAGAGTACTCATATGAGGATGTGTAGTGATCTTTTCTGGCTGTTTTGCTGCTTTCTTCCATGGCATACTAATAACCACAGATATGGTTATACGACCTTTACTGTGGTTATAAATTTATTGATCTCTTCCCATAAAAGAAAAGTTCATCAATAATTTTTGTATCTTTGCACTTTCATATTAAGATGAAAACATTTTAAGACTATTAAAGACCCTCTGGCTTATTTTCTTTTCCATATGAAACATGTAAGATAACTACTCTCTCAGTTTTCAGGGACAATGAATGCCTGTGTTTCTGGAGTAATGAATTTCCAAACTGTGAGGTTTCATACGTTGTCTAAGGACATGCCATTCACAAAGTATGCTATTTTTAGGAAGTGTTCTCTAAATAAAAAAAATCACAACATTCAACCTTCATTTTTCTTAATGAAAGAACATATAACACTTGTACAAGAAAATCCATTTGGCACATTATGGATGTTTTTTAATTGAATGTCCTCTCTATTTCATTTTGTATTCCCTTTTACATGGGGCATACTTTTTCTAATGCATTCCTAGCAGTCCAACAAAAATACTAATTCTCTAAATGTATCTCCTGAATCAGTCGCTTCAATGGACTTAAAATTTAGCCACACTGGCTCAAAAAACACAGAATATATTGATTTCACAGACAATGATCAGTTGACAATGATCCATGGCAATACAGTTCAGTGAATAAATGATCTAGATCACCTGTTCAGGTTGCAAGCTGAGACAAATCAAATTCACCATTTAATAAAGGCAGGCTCATGTTACACGGTACTTCCAAAATGGAGTTCTCCACCACTTCGAGTAGGAAATTATAATAATGAGTTGAAAACAAAACAGATTTACTAAGTGCTTTTTCTGACAAAATCCACCTTTCTGCTTAAAATTCACTTCAAACACAGCTTTGGTAACATTCTTCTATTTACACAATGACACAAGATGAAGAAATTTTCCACCAAAATGTGCAAAGTTTCAGTAATTTTATAACAAGCATTTTAAAAGTAAAACTATTGTACTTACCAAGCCAACTTCTGTTTAAATATACTGACACAAACACTGGAGGGACTGTGAAGAAATCTACCACTGAGTTAACTTCTAGCCAAAACCATAGCTTGTCATTGGCTGCTATAAACTGGAAAGAAAAAAAGAGAGGGGAAGAGATGAAAGAATCAAATTATTCTCATGCTGATTGCAGGTATTTCTTCTAAAATATTAAACTCAAAAGTTAATGTAGTAACTGATGCTTCAGGTCAGTCCAGACAAAACATGCCTCACTGGAAAGAAGTCTGTATTGTGCATTTCTTGATAATCACACTGAGATTAAAGTGAAAGGTCTAACTAAAGAGACAGATCATCTATGAGATCAGTTGTAATATTTGTACTAAAAATATTTTTCCACTTTTATTGACAATGTATCAGTAATACTAGAAAAGTGTAGGCAATTATAAGTATTTCAAAGCACGTGGCCCTTGTGTTAGCACACCAAATATGCTGGTAGTTGTCTTATTTGCTGCTCACAGATTTCTAAATACAGAGTGGTTTACAAAGAGTCCCATTATTATCTGTCCAGAGGAGATCAGCAGGATGACTCCTGCAAGGCATAGCTCGGGACTGCAGCAGCACTTTAGGCTTTTGAATTGAACCACGGATGTGATAATTTCTCTCTCCTGAATACAAAATCAGCCCAGGGAAACTGGCAAGCTTAGATGCCAAGAGCATCATAGTTAGAACTTGCCTGTGTGCTTAAATAAGGTCAAACCACTCTTCACATTTGATGAATAATTAAAAAGTAATGAAAACATTTGCTTTATATAAACATTAAATGTTCACATACAAATGGAGGGGAAAAAACCAGCATATCAGGAAGATACTTAACGGAGCAGTTCTATCTAAGTCTTACAACTCTGAGTTACACATTTCAAAACAATGCTCATATTTTTTGTATTATAGAAGATACTGTGTTTCTTTCAAAGAAAGTACAGTCTCTATTTCAATCACCATATACAACAGCTGTATTCCCTCCCTGCCTCTTGCTACCAAAGAGGCGCTACTTACACGCAAGCCGAAGTAGAGTAGGAAGAACACATTGAAAGCCATGTCGATCTGTAATGTGAAATCTTTGTAGAAATTCTGGCAGGATTCTATTGGGCTATTTGGAAAACAAAGAAATCAGAATAAATTGTCAGTATATGAGTTTCTACTCTGCTGAGAACTGTATGCATTTCATTAAAGACCTTGATCCAGAAATCATGTTTCTGTTTTCCAGTCATTTACAAGATACAAGCAAGCATTTCAAAGGAATTATTTCATTCATTCTGTTAGTCATACATACAGTGTTTATATTTACCTGTTCAGGTAATATTTGAGAATTAACATGCAGATACCTTTAGGAGAGGACAAGCAGGAGAATACCTCAGGATTGCTTAACCCCACATTAACCCTTAAAGAACTGACTTCTTTCTAAAGGAGATACACCTATGATACTTTAGGAAAAAACCTAACAAGCACACAGGTACAGTGAAACATTACATGCTTTTAATTCATGTCATAATATAAAACCTTTACAAAAAATAGTTGCTTAGGAATACATTACCCATTAGCAACCTGGAGTACTTAGTCTTGTAGAATCCCTTGTTTAAAAGTAGTTGATTGGATTTTTTTTTTTTTTCCTTTTACTCACTTCTTTTTTTTGTATGGCTATTTAATGTACTTTATGTACAGTACTATCAACTGAGTAGAAAAGCAGCATAGCCCACTGGTAAAATTAAATAACAAAATAAATTGAAGAATTTGAAGCAGTACTCTAAGGGTTAATTTCTGCATGCAGGTTAATTAAAATACCCTTGTGTGTATCAGGCAGCCATTGCAAATTTTAGCTTATTATTTTATGCTCTATTTGATAGTGGGACAGATCCAAAGCTTACTCTATACAAACTGGTACTTTATAAGTATACTTTTATCTAAGGAAAGTGGTAACTTCCGTATCATCAGTGATTTATTTGTGAGGTTTCTAAAACAGGTTGTTGAAGCCACAGTCCAATGCTGTAGTCATATACCAAAGTGAAAAATCATGTCCCAATATATGTTGATGTATATACTATATATACATAATGTCCCACCATATATACATATATATACACACATATATTGCAAATGATCATGTGTTCATCACAACTGTAATAGAGGGAAACTAGAACATGGATCATTTGAACATTTGGAGCCCTGGAAAACATCCTTTTAGAAAAGCAGAAATTTGTTGGCTTTCTAGATCAAATAAATCACTGAACAAGAATGTAAATACCAGTTAGCATAGCAGTAGTTCTGCAAATATAATGCTAGACTGTTCAACAAGCAAGATTCTATGCGTTATGAATGTCAGTTACCTAACTTAAGGCATAAAGAAAACTACCTGGGCTACCAGGTCATTACACATGCAGCCAAATTTTCCATTCCTTGTATACATTTCAGGTCAAACAAGTTAATTACAGCATGCTCTCTCCTGTCTCTAGATGCATGAATGTATACAGTAAAATCATCCTTGATGTACAGTAGCTTTATACTTTAAGAAGCTTCAGTGCTACAGGAAATTTTATTAAAATTGGTTTTCAAAGGCCATTTAAAAAGACATTGACGTTATGAGACACTTCTGTTATAATTCAAATAAAATTGATTTACAAGAGCAGGCAAAGGGAAGAGAAGCCAAATGTTAACATACAGGAGAGCAGACAATACCTCATACTTTACAAACACAGTTTTAGCTACAAAAAACAGTGGATGTAATCTGAGAACCCAACTGGATCATTTTCTGTACGGCACTAATGAGAATGAAGGATTTTGTCAAAATAAGGTAGGCCACACACTGAGCCACAATGCACCCTACCAACAGGAAGAACAGAGGAACAGAATCAACAGCCCTGCACCAACCCTTAACTCCAGGCTAGGTTCCTGCAAAAGCTGAAGAAATCCATTGAAGCTAATGGAATTACAGAGGCTTATAACCATGACAGAGAGCAATTTTTAGTTAAGGTCAGTTAAGGTTGCAGCTAACAGCTCTACTTTTGTATCACTGTCCTTTGCAAAAACATACAAGGTCTGATAAATGGCCTAATGCATAATATGTCTTCATTTTTTTTGCAAAACACTTAGCACAATGGATGACAATTCTAATTTGTGACTTTTGTTCACCTAATACCAAAACTGCTGTTTCTGCTGGTCATATCCTTTAAACCTCCTTCATTACAGAGATCATCCCTCTCTTTCAATGTTTAAGCTATCCATTTCAAAGACAAACACAGCATCTTTTCTCTTGTAGTTCAAATCATGATTTTTTCAGAAGGGCATGACACCAAAGAAATTATTAATTTTTTCACAGATGGATTATAAAAGATTTTAAACCTTCTAAATTAAATTTTCAGTTTGGATTTTTATTTTTGTTTTCATCAATAGCTGACATTTGAGCTGGCATAAAAATACAGCCACTAATATTTATGATTGCACAACTGAGCCTGCTGCAGAAAGGAAGCCAATTTTAAACTCATCTTTACATTAAGTTTCCCAAACCCAGAAGTGCTATACTTCTTAGTAGTGTACTGGGGTCTCCAGGACCAGTAATAATACTGATAAAACTCCCTGGTTTATATTAAAATCACATGGCATGTCATATGGGATTTCACCCCATTGGGGTAGCAAAGGTTTCACTTTTGAAGAAGGCAACACACTATTAGAAACATTTTTATTCCCCTTCCATGTAAGCATGGTTTCACACATTTATACCACAAAAAGACAGGAGAAACTATGATAAAATCAATGAAATAGCATACTAGCAATGAGAGGAAAGATTTAATATAACTGGATGAAAATTACAGTAATGATGGAACTCTAAATGCAATGGATGCCTCCCCCTAAAAAAGTGACAGGAGCAATACTACAACTGACATGCACACCTGGTAAATGAGCCGGCTAGGGAAGGCACCCCACCAGAGCTGTTTTGCTGAAAAGAGAAGGACTGGTGGGTGATGTGGCAGTTGGAGGTTGTCTTGGGCACAGCAATCACAAAAAGATGGATTCTGGTTCCTGGAGAAATAACGAGGGGGGCCAGCAGAACTGCTAGGCTGGACTCCCAAAGGGGAGGCTTTGGCCTGTTCATGACGTTGCTAAGAAGAATGTCCATCTTTTATTGGATGGGGGACATAGTGACAAAGAATGAGAAGTCTGGGGTACTTAATACGTGCTTTGACTCAATCTTTAAATAGCAAGACCAGTTGTTCTCTGGGTACCCAGTGCCCTGAGCTGGAAGACAGATGGGGAGCAGAATGAAGCTCCCACAATCCAAGGGGAAATTGTCAGTAAAATACTACACCATTTAGACACAAATTGAGAGAGTTGTGTGGAATCCACCCAGAGATACTGAGGGAACTGGTGGAAGTCCTCACCAAGCCAATTCCATAATTTATCAACACCTGGTAAACTGGAGAGGTCCCACCTCACTGGAAGTTAGGCAATACGCACCCATCCACAAGAAGGATCAGAAAGAGGATTCACGCAACTACAAGACTGTCAGGATGATCTTGGTGTTGGGGAAGGTCATGGGGAAGAACATCTTGAGTGCCAGCACAGAGCACGTGCAGAACACCATGGGATCAGGTCCAGCACGTTTCAGTTTATGAAAGGCAGTGCTGCTCTGTGGGAGTCCTGCGTGTTCCCCTGGCTTCCCTGAATGCCTCTAAACCCCCCCTGGCAGGGGTCTCAGAGGTCCTGGCATGGTACCCAGGGATCTTGGGGGCTGGACTTAAGTCCCTGGAGAAATGTGCCAACATTGTGGGAAGAAATACAAGCCACAAAAATAAGTAGAGTAAAAATTAGACTGTTAGAAGGTAGAAAAAGTGGAATGTTTATATTAGGGACTCGTGACTAATATGGAGGATTTGGGATGTGGTACTTCTTTTTCTCCTTCTTTTTTATGTCATCCATGTTGAGTGCCACCCTGGCATTCTTTGATTGGTGTGAGACAGAGTTGGACAATGTAATGAAATTGTCATGTATTGGAAAATAATTGTAAATATTAGGTATGTAATTTGTAGTATAAAAGATAAGACTGGCCCTCTGGCAGATGGAGTGTGCCCTGGATCGACGTGCTGAACAGACCGCTGTCAGCTAGAGAAAGAACTTCTTAGATAAGAAACAATAAACAGCCTTGAAAACCTCAAAAAACAGCCTCCTACATTTTTCTCGGTGCTGGGGCTGGGAAAAACACGGACTTTAAACCACCAACATGTCCTGCTGTGAGGACCTCAGAATCAGGAGACCCTGGCAGACAGTGACACTGCTCAACCAATCTGATCTCCTTCTATGACAAGGTGCCTTGCTTGGTGGATGAGGGAAAGGCTGTGGAGGCTATCTAGACTTTAGTCAAGCTTTTTACACTATTTCCCACAGTGTTTTACTGGAGAAACTGGCTGTTCATAGCTTGGACCAGCTGGGTAAAAGGCTGGATGGCTGAGCCCAAGTACTTTAGTAAAAACAGTGAAATCCACCTGGTGTCTGGTCACTAATGGTATTCCCCAGGTCTAAGCCTTGGAGATAGTGCTGTTTAATATCTTGATCTATAATCAGGTCAAGGGAATTGAGTGAGTCCTCAGTAAGCTCATGGACGACACCAAGTTGAATGGGAGTGTGGATCTGCTAGAGGGTAGGAAGGCTCTGCAGAGGGATCTGAACAGGCTGGATCCATGGGCTGAGGGCAATTGTATGAAGTTCAAGGGTAATGCCTTGTCCGGCACTTGGGTCACAACAACCCCATGCAATGCTACAGGCTTGCAGAAGAGCTGTAAAGCTGTTCATTGGCAAAGAACCTGAAGTTGCTGATCAGCAGCCAGCTCACTGTGAGCTAGCACGAGCCAAAGTGGCCAAGGAGGGCAAGAGCATCCAGGCTTGTAACAGCAATAGTGTGGGCAGCAGCAGCAGGGAAGGGACCAGGCCAGTGTCCTTGGCACTGCTGAGGCCACCCCTCGAGGGCTGTGTCCAGCTCTGGGCCTGGCACCAGCACACAGCGAGGGGCTGAGGCAAAATCACAGAAGGGCAACAGCTGGGGAAGGTTTGGAGCGCAAAGGGGCTGAGAGTGCTGGGGCTCTTCAGCCTGGAGAAAAGCAGGCTCAGGAAGGACCTTATCAGTGTCTAAGGGCAGGCTGTAGCAAGGTGGAGGCCAACCTCTGCTCACAAATATAAGGGACAGAACAAGAGGAAATGGCCTCAAGTTGTGCCAGGGGAAGATTGGATTGGATATTAGGAAATAATTTTTCATTGAAACATTGTCACACGTTGAAAGAGGCTGCCCAGGGAAGTGGCTGAGTCACCATCCCTGGAGGCATTTAAAAGATGTATAGTTGTGGCACTTAAGAGACATGGTTTAGTGGAGAACTGAAAGGTCATTTCTAAAATAAATGATTCTATGATTCTCTAATGCTTATAAGTACTTTGAAAGAGCATCTGTGATTATCCATACAATTTTTACAGCAAAACTAGTAGTTATAAAGCCCAGTTGTACAGTTATAATAGGCATAAACTACTTCAATGAGCAAGAGTGACTATAAGTGAATAAAAAATAATTCCACTTAATTTTACATATATGGGGCAAAATTTTGACAAGGTATTCCCAGCATCCTTAAAGCTTTGTTGCAATCAACACTGAAGCCAATACTGTGCATGACACTTTTACCACAGATTGTACCACTTGTCACTTCAAAAGAATTTACTGCTGTTTAAAGAACTATTTTTGTCACCAGTTTACATCATGTATGTATTTACTATTCTTGCTTATTTCTGGTTGGTTAAAACGTTTCTAATACATCAAAATGTTTGTACTGGAATTATTCCTTGAACAGTTGTAAAATGAGTGGGAGAGAGCAAAAGATGTTTTTAATATTTTCGAAATTGTTTCTGTGAATATATTAACATGAAAGTTCCCACAAAAGCCTTCATATATTTCCAGGATTTTTGAAATTGCAACAGAGTTGAAAATAACTTGAGTGCTTTTTACTGCATCATTTCACCTGTTGAAAGGGTCTGTAAAGCCCATTACAAACCCCAGATCAAAGCCTTAGTACGAACTAAATCTCTGTCACAGTGCAGTCACTGCCATTGTGACCACACTGAAGTAAGGAGCAGTAGTTCTACGTTCATTCAGACTTTAGACCAGCTTTGCAATCACAGTGACAGCTATCTGGATGACTTCACATAAAATGTTCCCCACAATAATGGGAAAGCTTTTGTACACCCAATTCAGCATTTGAAATAACTATACAATATGCAATTTACAGTTGTCATTCTTCATAGGCAGGAAGTGCACTCTTGTGTTTTTGGCACATTGTGTCAGCCTGCTCCTAATGTTTTTTTGCCTTTTTTCCCTCTTTCTTTTTAATGACAAGGCATGCAAAGACTAAGATAGATGACAATTCTTACCTTTGTATAATTGCTTTTTTAAAAAGGGAAAATGTTAATTTTAAGACATATTAATCTAGCTGAATTTTGTCAAATGTTTTGAAGATATGCATGTAAAACTTTCATACATCACCACAGAAGAAATTTACTTCTAATGAAATTTCAAGAAAGTACTGATGCTAATATCTTACTACAGCTGCTACAACTTCAGAACTTTAAGAAACTATTGACAATTTTAGAAATTCAGAGAATTTTCCTAATTTGCAATTTTAATTTCTGCAAATCTGCTTTCTGAATGGTGGAGGAAAAGCCAAATCCATTACAGAAACAAGCTAAAAATATATTTTAATTCCTAGTACCAATAAAATAAAATATAAAACTTAAAAAACAGATGATAAGAAAAATCAGGAAGATTTTATTTCCTGCATTCATGTGCAGTTTTTAGACTGCACAACTGTACATTATAAGAAAACTCAGTAAAATATACACTTCCCATCAGAAGAAATGTCCATTGATGAGAGTAGATTTAAAATGAAATTATAGCTATGTACAGAAATACCACTTGATGCTGCTAAAACATAAATAACATAAATAAATAAATAGTTAAGAGAAACCACTCAATATTTAGAAGTTCATTAGTATTGCATCATTTGAAGACATTCCACTCACTGGACTTGCAAACTGCATTTCAATTAATGCAATTAATATGTATCAATTTGGGCATTAAATTTTCTTTCTTCATAAAACTGCTTAATGTGGTCTCTTCAAATTATTTTGTTTTACTGGAAGCTCCTCTTTAATACTGAATTCCCTCGAATTTACTTTTAGAGCAAACCAAATTTTATGAAGTCTAGAGTAAAAGAAGAAATTTGGCACAAATTTGATATAGCAGTGTCTGTTTATACTCCTTTAATACATGTTTTGAACAGTACAGGAAAAAAGACTATTAATGGTTATGGTTAGGCTTTTTAACTCTGTTTCAGTGATGTAGTACTAAAGTAAAACTATAGAAAAGCCACACGTATCATTTTGTAAAAGCAATTTTCATTCAACCAAGAGTTTGCTCCTTTACAGTTTAGTCACAGAGCCCAGAAGGTAATAAGCAGTTAAAATCTCCTTTACTGAAACAGGCATGAACATATAGCAAAATAATGCAGATGCCTATCAAATATATACCTCAGGGAACAAATATAATAATTAAAACAAATGACCAAGACTAAATCCGAATCAAAGATGTCAAATGTCTTAAAAGGGACAGAGTATAACACACTTTTTCTTACTTCAGGTGGCCTCCATTCATTAACCCAGTGAGTCCCACAGTAAGAAAAAACCATTTTCTTACAGTATCTGTATTCATCTTCTAAATGCAAGTTGCTTGTTAAATGCATCTCAGTTTAGAAAGCCTTTCTTGGAGTCACAGCACCAATGAAGCTTTTGATGGCAAATATCTTCTAAATTACTTCACTCTCCCTTGACACGATGTGGTGCACCACTGGGGAACTTCTGCTGCCAGCACTTTCAGTTATTGCTGCAGGAAATGCAGGCAGCGTTAAGTTGGTTTCCTTCCCAAGGAGGAAGGACAGCCAGCTGGATCACCAGAGTAAGGCACTGGCAAAGCGAAGGGGAAAACCCACTGTGCTGCCCTAAGACCTGGGTCCATGAACCTGCACGAGATCATGGCATCAGTACTTAGAGACATTTTTCTGAGGTTTTGTGCACCTGGAGCTAGATAGTGAAGGAGGAACAATCCCTTTCTCACTGAATTTTGTAGATAGTTATGGCTTGATAGGTGAGGATGGTGTTGTGGGCATTTCTTGTATCTTCTGATATTATTTACTTTTAAATGCTATTTGACCACTCAACCCCCTACTCTAAATTCTTAGCTGTTTCTCCTATACACAAACAGAACTCCTTCAGTCTACAAGTGGAGGCCGCCCCTCTTTACTTTGATATGCACCTCTCACATTCTTTCTGAAAATACTTCGATGACCTTAGGCTGATAAATACTAAGCTGTCTTTGAGAATTACATTAACAATTTCACTTATTTTAAAATTGCACAAAGGATCCTCTTTATTCAATTTTAAAATAAGTAAAATATAAATCTGATCAAAACAAAACTGTCAAATAATGTGAAAGAAAGCTATCTTCCAAGATTCCTCACACTGTGCTTAACCTACACCTAATAATTTGGAAGTACATTGCTTTTCAGGAAAACAAAAGAGCAAGGAAACTTTAAATGTCTGACCTTACTTCTCTTTCCTAATTTCTATTACAATATCATCTATTATTCTTTAAAATCTGACAGACCACAAGCTGGCATTAGAATATTACCCTTCTATTTCTAACCTAATTAAACAAATGCATCATGACTCATCTGTTCTGCAAATGCTTTCTACAACTAAGTCCTTCTATGCAATCTCCCTATCACACTGGGGAACCTTGACAAGCTCTCAGACTGATCTGTGGTAAAATGAACAGGTTTCCTTTTCCTCCCTCAAAAAAAATCCAGTATCAGAAGAAAAAAAAACAACAACAAAACCAGATCAATCAGTATTAAATTGGTACAAATGTGTCCTTTAGCAAATACTTTTCTCAGAATCAGAGATTTGCTTTTGATTCTTTCACTTCTCTGCATCATTTCATAAAGAACAGGGCTTAAAAGTTTGTTGTTCTTATTTTCTTTGACTGAAATTTATTTAAAATTTAAAGATATATTTAAATGCTGTGACTTGGCAAATTTAATGCAAAATGAATTCAGTTTGGAAACTAAGACAGAGACGGATTTCCAGTGTGAAAGGAAGAGAAGCTCCTAATTTCAACTTCTGTCACATTAACATACAAAATTAGGAGGCAAATGTAGTTGTTACAACTGTGGAACAAAGGTCTGCTTTCCTGATGCCCATCTAACACTATCAAATTTACAGAGCTATCTGCAACTGGCAACTCACCAAGTGACAGCCAAGTAACATTGCTAGTAATTATTTCACCTAAATGAACTAATAAAACTTTGTAAAGTTCACCATCATATCATAAGTTTTCATCTCCCTTTCTCTAGTCTTCCATTAATTTGAAGCACATTATGCTTCTTCACAGACTCCTTAGTAAAACATAAGAACCCAAGCAAAATAAAATTGGGCGGAGCAAATTTCCTCAGCCCAAACAAAATTATATATGATAACAAAAAACTTTTGCTTATTATTTTATATTGAATTATTGGGATATACAGAAAAAATATGCATTAAAATTGCTCACTCTAAAAACAACATAGCAATTTCCTCAGGATGTGTGTCTGCTGCTGTCTGCAGCATGTGTCTTTCTTAATTTTTCGAACAGAAGGAAGATCCCTGAAGAACAGCTAAACACCCAGGAACTCAGTGTTAAACCAGGCATTAGTGAATGGCCCAGAATCCTTCTCCATAACTTCCAACTTCTTTCAGTCAGAGCAGGCACTTTCCTGCAAAACACACCAGTAAGATTTTCATCCTAAGATAACTTAATATGAAAAAGTTTGCTGAGAACCACATAGATAAGTAGAATCAGCTTATTATTTTATTTTGTGTTACATTCCTTAATTGCTCATCATGAGCTAAGAACACTGGCAAATAAAAATATCATGACATTACCTTGACAAAACAATCTCCCTGATGACAGATCAATTCAAGGAAAATGACAGCACAACAATGCCTGGAACCACGTTTTTAATTAAATTAAAAGGATTTAATTTTAATAAAAGAATTTTGTGTGAGAATACTAACATTCTAAAGAGAAAAAATAGGAGTTTACTGTTTCAATTAACCTTACTTTTTTGGACAAATTTTAGTCAGCCACTTCAGGTTTATCTCTTATACTGATAGCATTATGAAAGGATCTGGTTGAACTGCATACCTTATTTAATAAAGTTGATAATGTCTTCTTCAAAATGATATCTTTCTATTACTTCTTGTCTAATTGTTACCTAACAGTTTTATCAAAGTCTGTCTAGGAGTAATAAGCTGTTGTAGCCACTTAACCCAGAAAAGAGAAGACAATTGGTGACATGAAAATGCTAGCAAGTCATATGAATACTGCTCCCTTTTCCATGCTGACATTGAATTGACAAATTTAAATGAACAAAGTTAGTGAGAAGTATATCAGCAGCACAAAACTTTGCCAATTATAACATACAGATACACACTGGAGTAGATTCTTTGGGGAGATGGTGAATCCCAGATTTTTAAAACAGTGAATACTTTTCAGCCTGGCTTACATGGACCACTTACAGTCCTCATATTTGGATGAATCAACAGGGTGATCTATATATGAGATATTTCTAAAATTTCCTTCTTTCATAGGAGAGGGCCTACAAACCATTGAACTCTTAGATAAATGCCTGTTTGAATAAATTTATCTGTAACTACTCTTACCTTGCAGCAAAACAAAGGGTAAATTCTGAGACTCCCTGCTCCTGAGCAGCTGCCATCTCTTAAAATTACTCAACAGTGTTTCTCACATTTAATACACAGTTTTCAACAGCCTACCATCATCATGCATTTCCAGCTCCAACCACTCCTCCATCTCAGTGCCTTTCATTATTCTCTTCTGTTAATACTCTCATCCACTTATAAAATTCTCCCTCATCTGACTGAATTATTTGGAAAAAATATACACAATGAACAAAAATTAGAATGTTCTCCATGTATCTTCTTTGGTTATAAATTAATTTTTTTCTTTTGTATATCAGCAAAGAACTGAACTTCAATTTTCTGTTTGATATGCATAACTGATTCCTACAGACAATTTTGAATGTACTGTCCATACATTTCTTGTTAGCTTACATACTGCAAATTTAAAAGAAATAATGTTGCCCTATGAAATTGAGTCTAATTTCACCATTCTAACTGAAAATAAGAAGAGCACCAGATAAAACTGGAGTGGAAAACAGTTCGTTCATCTGTCTGTCTTTTCTAGAATTCCCTCCTCTGATACTATGATGAAAAATATCTGGCTATTCTCTAGTTTTACTGAGTAGAAATAAACTTCAGCCTAAGGTATATTATTTGACTTCAACAACAGTGAATAATGTAAATGAGCAATGGAAGTCAGACGTATTGCAAAGTGGTAGAAAATTGACATTACATTACTGGATCAGCTTCTTTGGTCAGGCTACCTAATAGCATGATCCAAATCTATTAGTAACCCTAGAAAAACCTATCCCCATTGTGCTAATAGTAATTCTAAAGCAGTCCTAATACACAGCTACACCAGGCAGGATATATTTTTTTCTATTTCAAATGAAGACATAATATGAATCATATCAATTCCTTCCAAAAATCTACACAAAACTAGCACATATTTCTATTTTCAAAAAAAAAAAAAAAAAAAATTCCTAATTTCAGACTCTTCCTGCCGTTCCTCATGAGGATCTCTTAGCCTTACCTACCCCATCAGTACAAGGGCTCTTTAAAGCACCTTGCTCAATTAATACCTAAGGTACATTTAGGATAGCCAGGTCATGCAGCTCAGCTGCTCCCCTTCCAAACTGTGCAACCTGTATGTGTCCTCGGAACATGTCACAGGGGAGCCTGTATTTGTATACTTGTTACACTTTACTAGCAATACTGAACAGGTAATTTGAAGTAAAAAACCTTTCAACTACCAAGAGCAACCATTTAAGATCTTTGATTATACCCTGAGCATCACAGTATAGCTGTTTAAATTCCTCTGCCTTGAACCAACTCTGGGCATAATCAAGGCCACATTCACTCCTAGCATACATTAACACTTATGACAATTCTTTCTACCAGTTCCCCTTTTCTTTTTAACCTAGACCCCTGAAGAGTCTTATTACATGTACCTTTTTCTAGTGAAACACATTACACAGCTCCTCTACCATGGTTTAGTTTCCACATCTATATAATTGCAATCTAGTAAATTTTCCTTCTTAGAAAAGCTTGTGTCACAGCTGTTGCAGCTGTGGGACTTGATTATTTACCAACACTGCCTTAAGTGCAATTACCATATTCTTAAGGAAAAATGCTGACTCTAGGAGAGACTCACTGAATAGCCACATTTACTTCGCAAAAGAATAGGAGACATTTAAACAAAGAAGAAATTAAGAAAATACTTAAACTTTTCAGAAAAAATAGCCTGAAGCCTGAGTGCATCTCACCCAATGGCTTTTCTAAACGAGAAAGGCAAGGCCCTTTTTAGGCAGATTAATGACACTATACTTTTCTTTTTCAGCAGTAACTTTATCTCCATTAACAAATGGAATAAGAAATTGCCTACAGCTGTAGCAGTTGCTCAAATCAATTATCAGAAGCCTGATATAAAAGTACTTTACAAGAATATAAGAAGAGGATTATAGCAGTGTTAAAAATTAATACATAGTGGCCTTTTTTTCCTAATGCCTCTCAAAATGGTTTGCACTGTAACCTTCATCATCTCTTTATCCTGGCTGCTGTGCATGAGAGAACGGGCGTGTAGCTAAGCTTACACACTGAGCCACTGGGAGGTCAAAACGACTGGTATAATAACACTGTTTGTACTGAGAGCAGGAAGAACTGCATGTTACTATATTGATACATTTCTGACATGGTTTAGAGTTCTAAAAGAAATTTCCTTCACTGTAAGGGGGGAAAAAAAGTAACTGCCATTATATGGATGCTAAGAATAACATAAAAAAATAAAATCCTAGGTAATCCTGAACAACACACATTCTTAGGGAAGCACAGTATCAGCATGTGGGTGGCATGACAACAGTTGTAGAAATTACTTCCCTTTTATACTACTTTGAATATATACTGTATGTTTTCATTAAGTTAGCTGCTTAAAAGTATACACATTAAGACCATATTTTCACTTTATATATACCCATTTTCTATGACCATTTTTTCAAATATCATAACATTCTATATTATAGGCCCTCAAAGTTGAATTTCCACAATCAATAGTACCTATTCATCAAGATTAATTTTAATTTAAAATCTGTGTGTTAATTCTGACACCAAAGAGTGCACAAAGTGTAACTTCTGAGCATATACTAAACGCTTTCACTGATCAACAGCACTAGAAAATTGTGTTCAGACACAACGTTTCAAGTCACTTCCCAGGCTGCTGTTTCATCATTTTATCAGGAAAAAGTAGGTTTAGAATTCAATCACATCTTATACCGTGCTGATGAAAGGTTCATTTGAATACATTTAAGAACATGTGAATAACAGGTTGCTTAGAATGGTCATAATGTCATTTGTAAAGGAAAGTTCACGCAGGGTTACAATTCTTCATACAGAATTTCACCATGTGTTTTGCAAATCAATACATTTTAAATTATTTTACCGGTTGTTTATAATTTAAAAACCCAAAAGCCTGTTACAGTTAAAATGCTACCCAAATTCTGAACTTCAATAAATAATTATTTACAATCTTACCTCTTTTCACTGTCACCTGCTGCTGAAGTTGACAGCAGGGAAAAGTTTATCTTTCTGATACTACTGGCACTACTCAGTCCTTGTCACAACAGGGTAGTTAGCACATCCTTTCTTCCTCACATCTTGACCACACCAAAATTGTGCATCTAGTCAATAAACTACTGTAATATGCTGCAAATTTTAAATACATAGACCTGATACATATTATGTCCTATTCATTCTATAATAGCTTAACTAAAGTTAGTGATAAGCATAATTTACATTCGCTCAAACCTTATAATGTTATGGTTTTGTCTTTGTTTTTAATTCCATTTCATGCACTTAATGCTCTAGACTGCATTCAGTGTATACATCGTTATGGTAAGCACATTGGCATGCACAGGCAATACAAGAATAGATTATAATTAATCCCATAGACAACCAAAAAAGGTGAAGTTGCATCATGCAATGAAACCAGCTTGGCCTGGACTGCCATGCAGAAAAAAACCTACATCAATGAGTCTGCTGTACGGCTCCTAGGTAAGAGTTGATATGAAAGAGGTGAGTTATTTCAGCAATGAAGTCACAGGCTGAGAATGTTTATACTACTGTAAACAAAATACTGTACATAGCACCAGTATTACTCAGGAATGGGGGAGAAGATGCTTGGAAAGGAGGACAAAAAATATGAGAAAGAAGAGGGAGTAAGAATTATAAATTACAGTAACCAGTCTGAAATCCAATCGTTTCTTTTAAATAAGCATTTTGTTACTTCATTCAAAGTAATTTTAATTGAGCTTTCAAAGCAAACCTGAATTTTCAGTGTATTTTGAAGAAAAAAAAAGATGAAATAATGAGATACAGAGCAACTTCAAAATGTCCAACGTGTTCAGTAATTGATGAATAACTAAGGATCATAAACACACAGATATGCAGAGGTGAATTTTTCAATGCAGTGCACAGGATCCAAAAAACACAAGTTTCACTGATTTGAATGCATAATCAACCAAACTAAATGAATATGGACAGTATAAGGGATGCATTGATATGAGTGATTTATTTGATCACCTTTTGCCGCTTTTCTAGTAAAAGACATCTCTGCTGAATAAAGCAGGGTTTTTTCTGAACTTGTGTTGAATTGCCTTTACCTTACTCACCTTCACAGTAGCACTGAACTAGAACATAAAAATGTGACTGGAATTATAGAGTGACCACCTAGCCTGTCCTAAATCATGTGCATTAGACATAGTACTGGGTAGCCTGATCCCAGAGATGTAACTGAGCAGGAAATTTAATTTATTTTATTGCAGCATCCACTCGAGGTGCTACCCTGTGATGATAAAAGTACCATTTGTAACATATGGAACAATCTGTGTTCCATTACAAAAGTATTTGTTCCATATTTATCAATAGATATATTGTTTTCAAACAACTTTTCTAATTACCCTTCCATAAGTCTTATCACTATTTTAGCACAGTTCCCAAACATATAGTTATGCAGGGTAGCAATTCACACAACACCAAAAAATAGCTTTAACAAGAAAACTACATTTAACTTACTGTATAAGGTTTTTAATAGAATCTATTGTTCCATTTGCAGAACAATGACTTTTGTTATAGTTGTTTTTATACACTAGAAGCTTTGTGAAATATTATTCTTTTCAGTTATTAAATTGTCACAGAAATTTAAATCAAAATAAAATCAAATAATGGACAGCAGAAGTAACTTTCTGGCTTCTTGAAATGTCTTACAATATTTGCAGAGAAACTGGTCAACGTATTTTGAAGCTGTCAGGTAAAAAAATTCTAAATTGTTCACTTCAGATATAAAACCTCCAACTGTACTACTCTTACATAGTGAAATTCACATTCTTTTTCCAGACAAACACTTCTTTTCACAGGGACAGAACTTGTAGTCAAGACTCATACCACTTTTGGCCACTGTGTGCTATTTAACAAGGCTAGTAGAATCTTTCATTAATTGCATATTACACACTGGAATATTTTCTTGGGTGTACAAGTATGCACTTACTAAGTGCTGCACAGAGCATGCAAATGTTATCACCTGAGAAGAAGGTTACTGAGTCAAGGGCGATTAAAGCACTGCTGACAAAGCCAGATACCTAGTAAATTGTTTAAGGCAAGCAGATGAGGAGCCCAAAAATTTAGGAACTCACACTTCCAAAGTCTACCATTCAAATAGTTACTGTACAGTCAGTAACAGAAATTCTGGCATACACAGTATGTACTACAACATATATATATATATGTATCACAGCACAAATGATACATATTGTATATGCAAACTTTCCCATTGTTGTGGAAACAGAAGAATCTTTCTTATCTTTGACTCAGCAAAAGATGAAATGCAGACCTTAAATTTATTTTTAATCAAATCAATACACCAGTAATCTTTCATTGAGCTATGATAGAGAAGTCCTCAAGGTTCACACAGAGCACAAAGCTGGTCTGAGTTCTACAATCTCATCACTCTGAATATGACCATAACAATGTCAAAACAGAAGGAGAAGAATCATATCCTTGGTATCTGCTACTAATGCAGCAGAGCATGACAGAAGCTACAAATGTAAGGATCTCCAATGAACAGGTTCCACTACAGTTTACCATACATTTACTCAATAGTTCTTCATCCTGCAAATGGTGATTTTTTGCTATAAAATGAACCAGTCTTTGGCGATTTAACTACTAGGTTTAAGAAGAGATTGTCATCTGTTTCAGACTGTTGCTAGGAACCAACCTCACGTTAGCAAATTTTCCCTGCTTCAGATGGAGAGAAGCTATCAAACTCATTTATTTCCTAGCAATCTAAAATAGCAGGAGTTTCTCTCTTTTGGTGTAGCCAAAAGCCATAACAAAATTTACATAGTTCATACAAATCGGTTGCAAATAAAAGTTAATCATTATGAAGGATACTGTACTATTTAAAATAAATGACCAGAACTATCAAATTTAACTACATTTCTGGGATATTTAGCCCTGGAGCTAATTCCTTCCAACCCCTGAACATAAAACTCCTTTTAATAAACCAACTACTGGCAAAGTTTAGTTTGGTAAAACAGGGAATCCAATTCCTAGTTCTAGTTTTCTGTTTCGAGGACTTGGTTTCACTTAACCAGGTAAACGAGTTAATAAGTTTAAGACTTATGAACTATTTGACTGAAGATGGCCATAAGCAAGTTTCTGGACCAACAGGGTGACTGGATTCATATCCATTAACCTGTGGTGATTTGAACAATTACATTTCTACTGCATTTTAGCTACAAAACCAAACATATTGAAGCTTCACATTTACCCTAGGCAGCAAAGCTTATTCAACTCATATCAGACATTCGTGTTTATGACAGAGAGCTAGTTTAGAGAAAAAGCTTCCTTTCCATGGACTAAGAGTGCCTTGAGACAAGCCTTGAGATATCATGCTAAAGATTCCACAATGCACGTACTTAGTCATCCTTTCACATCCAGGGTAGAGTAACACCAGCCTGTCCTGATTGCTGTAGCTGTTTATTTCACTTCTGTCCCCACCTCAAGCAAGCCCTTTTCCTTTCCAGAATTCACTGACTTCCCAGCCAGTTTCTCACATAAAGAAAAAAACAAAAACAAAACAAAACAAAACAAAAACCAAACAAAACAAAACAAAACCAAACAAACAAAAAAACCAACCAAACAAAAAAAACCAACCAAACTAAAACTAAACCCCACTATCTCCCTAACATTCTAATTATTCTTATAAGCACCATTTAAGTACCACATAACAGTTTGCCCATCTGCCCAGGATTTTCTCTCTAATGTGATTCTGTACTTGCAGCAGTTGAATTAGCACAATAAATATTAGCAGATGCTATGTTAAAGCACAGGCATAAACCTCTGGCATTGCAGAATATGTGTTTGGGATGCACATGTTGATTTTATAATTTTTGAAATATGTTACAGAAAAAAAATAGAAGATGAAAAGTCTTCACAAAGTAAACACTGCAAAAGAGAATTTAAAAAATAAGTTGAAGCATTTCACATTCTGGAAGAACATATCTACACAATCATTTGGCAAGGGGAGAGTGCTGATATAACCAAGCAGCTTTGAGATACTAGAGAGAAAAGAAGGACACAGCAAAATCCAATGGCTTAACATTCAAACCTGGGTCTAGCTAAGGGCTTAGGGAAGCTCAGAAAAACAGGTAAGAATTGTAAGCCATAACTTATTCACATTTAACTTCTACTAGAACATGGTTTAATAGGATTCTATGTCACTCACTGAAAATACCATAGAGAGTGTTACTAAATACTCAAAGCAGCTTTAATCCCAAAGGGCTTGTCTATACAGAAACAAGAAGAAACTATGCAAATACACTGGAGAACTAGGAAGAGCAGCATCCCAGGACTTCTGGGAAAAGCAAGTGTGGATAATGCAGTAAGGACTGAAATGCAGACTTACTAATCTATCTCTGATGAGGACTGTAAAGAACATATTTCTATTTAATAACTGCTTATTACAGAAGGTCACTGCTGTGATCATTAGGCAGTAAATGAACTGTTATGATGGAAGATACATCAAGATTGTGCTTTATGGAACACTTGGAACCTTAAGTATCCTTTCTAGTGTTAGACTGGATCACAGACCTCAAGTTACAAACCATGTATGACAAACTTATGCACAGTATTATTGATGAGCATGTCTGCACCCCCACCATCTCACCACTATGGCAAAGTCCTAGACGTACTGGTCTGCATGTAAAGCAAGCACCTTTGTGGAAACCTGTGTAGGTAGATCTATCTTCTGTATGAGACTGCACAAAGATGTTTTTTAACAAAGCTGTCAAACTGACAGGCCAAACTTTGTTACCCACAGACCTATCAACCCTATGGGTACTATAAATCTGGATGCACACTGAACAAGAGTAACTAGACTGGCCTTAGAAATTCTTGGCAGGCTTCTCTTTATTCGTGCTGCTTGTTCAGATGAACACAGACTGCTAGACCAAATATTCTGTAGTTTGTTCAACCTCTTCTAGCAGCTTGCCAAGGCTTTAAGATAGGTTATAGTCATCATACACAATGGCAGTAAGATACTGGAAGTTATCCATTATTGCAACTTCACTGCCAGATGTGCTTTTACACAAAGTCTAATGGTGAATTATGGCCTTATGAAAAACAAGTTGAAAGAAGTGCTCCTGAATGATCACGATGCTACTTCAGTTCCATACCAGTAACCACAAATATGTATGGAAAAACCTCTGTGCTTCCAGAAGTATCAAAGTTTGCAGTCTCAAGTACTTTGAAAAACTATTCAAACTCTATTCAAAAAGTAGTTTTGTTTTGTATGCATATTTCTTCCCTTTCCCAAAAGGCGTTATTATTAACACAGTTATGGACAAAAAAAAATTGTATGTATCTTAAACTCCCTTTAACTAATTTCTGAGAAAAACTGAGACAAGTTTTCATGCCAGCATTATCATTCTGTATGTGCATCAAGGACCAATACAGTTAAAAATGTTTAACAATTTAACACTATGTAAATGTATAGCTGAAGTGTCATAGATAATTAAATACAAGCACAGACAAAATTATCTGTACACCTGCAAAGTGTGGAAAGGAATGTTTTTCCTTTGATAAAGACTGGCCATATGCCATAATTGGTTATGTCTTTCTCTCTTACAAATAACATGAGCAGTTATAATGAGCAGCATAATTTTGTTATGACAAAGGGTATATTGTACAGTAATTAAGAATCAAAATATTTTGGGGTTTTCATACAAATGTAAGATTACTTTCATTTTGGATGAACAGCAAAGACGAAACACTTCATAAGAAAGAAATTACTGCACTTTTTTTTACTGTAAAACGGTCTCTGTCTTTAGGATCTATTTATTTAAAAGTATAATCCTTTTCTGCCTAGTCATTTATTTTGAGTGTACAGGGACAGATAAAAAGTTTAAGATAAACAAATCAAAGAATTAAAGTCAATGTAGTTGTGAGGAGAATAAAACAGTGGAATACTTACTCTACTCAAAGTGCTTCTATTTTTTTCCATTAGCTACAGTTCAAGTTCATGATATTCCTATAAATTACAAATACACATCAACCTAACTGATTGCAATACATTGCTCTAAGTCCTGCCTTGCCTTCCAATCTAGTGTAAGAAACCACAGGACGTTTACAACATGTACTAATGGACCACCTTTTTTGATATTACGTTAATATAACATTATGAGATTAGTAATCTACAAGACTGATGATTTTCATGGCCAGTAGGGATTTCTCTGTGAGTGATTTTTCTTTTCATTTTTTTCATTCTGCTTGACAAAGCTCAAACCTGTAGATTAGAAGGTATACATTACAACTCAATTTTCCTCATTTCTACTTCTTTTCCTTGTGAGGAGATAGATGACAGAAAGGTGGCATGATATTGTGATCCAGTTTTTACTCACAAGTACACTCTTGTGTATTAGCTAGATTGATTTGTATGGAAATTTTCACGCGTTAATAAGATCATAAGCATATGGATATTAGTACTTATTAAAAGAGAAATGCATTAATAGTAAATACTTTATGTTTCAGGAGACATGTATGAAAAGTACAAATTCTATATATGATTTAAAATAGACATTTGATTATCTGAAATACATATTGAAGTAAATTTGAATTACATTAGAATACAGACAAGTTTAGCCCAATAAGATTGTAACTGTTCTCTGCATTTTCTCATTCTATGCCAGTAATGATACAACTAAGTAAAAATACCAGTTTTTTGATTTGGGGAAAAGCCTTATCTTTTCTCTTTTGCTACCTGCAGTTCAGATCAACTGTTCTTTTCTCTACCAAAATATGGGTGAAATACATCATTATATGTATGGGGCACTTTCTGTTTACTTCACAAAAATATTCTATTCACTTTAGAAACAAGTTATCTATGAGAGTATGACTAGCATTTCAATAGCAGAATAGAACTCATTCTCTTTTAGCCTTATTCCATAAGCCTAACTGTAGTGTTTTCATTAAGAATTAAACCTGAGCTTACATGCAAATAATACCCAGATAGTATCAAGACTTAAAGATTTAGGAAGGCATTTAATCACTTATATTATCCTAAGAAAATCACGTCTGATACTGTATTTTCAAAACTTTGAAAGTAGTAATGAAGTTATTCTTCCTTCCTCAACAAGGTTAAAATTTTTATTGTTGCAACCAGCTTAACCATGTTAAAGACAGACTGACTGGGTTTGCATCTGGTAACTGATTTGACAACAGTGATTCTAGGAAATGATAGTCAACAGAACTTCAGAAAGGAAAAACCAAAGTTGAGAAGGCAATCACTGAAGTTTGTCAGGACGAGGCAGCAGTTTGCTGCCATCCTCATGCTTTCTCAATCTAGAGCTTAGAGAAAGGCTGATCCTCAGTATGAATCATGCACCTGAAAGCTGAATCCAACTTTTACTGAGCTACCAACTTTTTGGAAACCTAACATCCAAAAGAAAATCTGCTTTTCATTTGCATTTTGCATTTATGAATAAGACATTACTATAAAAATTATTATGGAAACACCATTAACCACATTTAGTCTTCTGTTTCTCTAAGGCATCTTAATGATGCAAAGGAACAGACAAGGATAGAGTTCATCAAGAGGTAGCCTACATTCATTGGGTAGTATTAAAAACCCTTAAAAACTATAAGTAAAATGTATAAAACATACTTTTATGTGTTTTTTATCATGAAGAGACTTTTTTGTCACTTTTTCTCTTGAGATAAAATGCTCTCATTACAGCTTAATGCTCCTCCTTTATTCTTCCACCACCATCCAGATCCATTATAGATGCAATGACACCTGAAAATGAACTTGTGTCTAGGATGTGTCTCTTCACTTTGAATTCCTCTATAGACTGAAGGGACACAATTTTTTTTGTGATTCACGTACAGCAAATTTATTTTAGTACAGTAAAGTTTTTTTCATTCTAAGTTAGATTATGTGACTTCTTGAAGGGGAAATGAGTGGCAGGAAAGTGGAAGGGAAATTAGCTTGTACAAAAATGTCCTGATAGCTTTAAGGCCTTTCTAAATATAGTAAAACCCCAAAGACTGTTGAAACAAATATTAAATCTTGTAATATCTGAACATTAAGATGCTTTTTTTGAAAAAAAAATTGTCTTTGGTGATAGCACAAGGAAATGTACTTGAAACATCCTTACAGATGGTATAAACATTTCCTATGAAGCTTAAATTCTTTCCTCTGGTATTTTCTCTGCCAGTAACAAATAGAGAAGGCTGGCTGACCAAGTCCTGTAGAGGAACAAACAAAAAGCACCTTTTTCTTAGATGACTGTAAAATTTAACATGACTTTCCATGAACAGACATGAAAGTGAACAAGAAGGTTTAGAAAAGCTTACAATGAAGGCACTGAGGACACATCCAAACCCTATTGAACATTAATTGCCACAATCCCCACACCCTTTGTTTCCTTCCCATCTCTTCTGTGTTTCAGCCAACAAACAGACAAATTACTAGCTTGCTTTTATCTCTTGGGAATAAGGACCTAGCTACATATGAACTTCATAGAACTACTAGCTGTATTCAGATGGCAGTGCAGACAGTGAGAGAATGAGCCAGTTCTGCTCTCTCTTCAGCAAAAGGCTGTTTTGCCCATCACTCAAACCAAAATTCTGGAGAGTGCATAAGCTATCGAGTCAGAGGAGGCAGAAGATGAACCCAAGTACAGAAGGGACGTACCAGAGACCCCTTCCTACTCCCCACAATAATGTCAAGGAATGTTGAGAGTAGAGGATAGACTGGTTTCATACCTCTCTCAAAATGCGAGAGAAGTCAATTCCTTACTCTATTTTGTCTCACAAGACCCTGCTGAGCCTGTGTCATGCTCTCCACGTAGTGCTACTGCAGGGTAATACTGTCCTTGTTCCCTCCTGCAAAGCAACAACTCTAGGAGGTGCAGAGGTACAGAGAGGGGATGTGCCTCTATTAATAGTTCAGCTTGAGCTATGGTTACACTTCTCAACATTAATCTTGTGAAACTGATATCCTGATCAACATATCAGGATGGTGGTACCAGCAGTTAGCATTTCCAAACCCCAGGATCCCACCTGCTGTTTTTCTTTTGGTTATGAGTTTTAATTCTTCACCCAAATCAGTAGCTTGAAAGACAAATCTTTATTTATTTTAATAAACCACCACTGAATCCCTCTTCTACTAAAATATCTTTTCAAGACTTTATTGGGATTAGAAAAAAGATTTAAATATGCAGCTATGCACCTGCATGGAATCTTACAGCCACATGCCATGAAGTTAATGCTCAGAATATTAATTTGGTTAGCAGGCCTGCTGTCATGCTAAGGTCTATTTCCATTGTGTGTTACCACATTTGACTGCGTGGAAATGTTTCCTGGGATAATTTTGTTTCTATGCAACTGTTCCTTCATAAAAGGTTTTTTTTTAAAGTACTACATATGCACTTGTATGTACCTCATAGACTTTGCTTCATACTGTATCACCCACTTGTTATCCTCTGAGAATGCCAAAAAGTATGTAACTCCAAAGACTGCTTTTCAAGATGTTGAGAAAAAGCAATCTTCTGTGTAATGTCTGCCAATTTTTAGATCTGAAACTGAGAGAATGAAAAATCTGCCTTTAAATAAATGTTGTCATTCTGCCAAATATACTCCATTTCTTCCCTCCCATTTCTGTGGTATTTTACCACTAGCCTGTAGCTGTCTGCTTTTTTACTAAAATTTTGGACTTCCATTTTCTGTTCTGTTCTTCCTCTAGGCATTCAGTCCTGGGGGTGAGGGGTGCTTTTTGTTTGTGCACAGAAAAGAGGAAGGCTCCAAATGCACATCAGGGACCAGGCTCTGAGTGAGGCACACATGGTATTACAGCAGTCTCCACAGCCTTAGATCTCATGCAGGCAAGTAATTTATTTTCATTTACCTCCTGCCTGAGAGGTTATTTCACTGATTAATCTATATAGGCAGGTTCATTCCTGTCTCTCCAAACCCAATCAAACTGTTAGTGACACTCCTAATCAATACAAAAGAATTCCGATTTATGTTTCAATGTTGGTCACTTACATGCAAAAATTCTCTTCCTCCATAAACTCAAGCTTCATATATGTAGCGACAAGAGTCAGAAAACTCCTTAATCAAACTCAACCATCTATCAACCATTACTGAGCTTCAATGCAAAACTTCCAAAAGGCTGTCAGTATTCTGTTTGCTCTTGTACCACTGGCTGGCATCATCCTGTCCCTCGGTTTCAAAGGCCTTTGGTTTTAATTTACTGATAGATTATTAGCTGACAAGTACAGACTTTGACTACAATGTGAAGTGTTTTGTGCCTGACAGCTCTATTGATTATGAGAACTAAGAACAAATAATAAGAACAATCATTTCAACAATTCTTTTAATAGAGCTTGTCCCTCTCAATAGCAAACATCAATGAGACAAAATAATTCCTAGCAGTTGGTGCAGACTTTGCTTTGTGTTTTGTAAATTGTCCCCTTCCTTTTCAACAAATATTTGAGAAAGACAAGATTTATAAGGATACACAGTAATGGTTTTCAACCAGCTTTACAAAATAAATAAAAGGGAATTTTGTCTGATTTTCATTATGACAGCAGACATTCACTCCACCAGTTTAATCCCACTAACTAGTGCAGAGTGCAAAATTGCACAGGTAAGACCAGGGGGTTTGGGCAGGAGAGGGAGTTGGAGGTGTAGGGGAGCCCCTTTCTGAACAACAAAATAATTTGAGTGCAAAGGTCAGTTTTGCCACCAGAAGCAAAAGCAAATGCAGAGCACAAGCACCACCAGAGAACACCCTTGAAAATCAAAGGTTGTTCCTCATTAACATGCTTGCAAAATTCTTATTGTAAAACTGAAATTCATGCTTTTGTCAATTTAAGTCCTGCATACCATCTTTTTCTGCCTTGTTCATTTGTCTTTCCCAACTCACCCATTTTCAGAAGTTAATGAAAAGAGTAAAGAGAAAAACAAACCAAGTCTACCAACAAATACTAGTTCAATTTTGGGGAGAGGTGACTAGTGATATCACACTACAGTTTGATGGGGCCTTCTGCCTTTGCTAATGATAACTCCAATTGTCCTCTTGCCAAAATCCAATTTGCTTTTCCTTTCTGCACAAAAAACTAAAAAGAAACCGAGAGAGCTTCTGTCAGGAAATACACAGCCTGAGAACAACAGCTTCACTTGGTGGCAGGTGAGACCTGCAACCCACAATTACCACCTGGAGCTGCAACTGTAATCTCAGGGAAATCAGCTGGAAATTCCTGAGCTAACAGCATCTGTTCAACAGATTATAATCAGCTGCCAAAAAAAAAAAGGACAGAAAATCATGGAAGGCCAAAATATTTTGAGATCTTCCATGGAAGACAATTACCTGTTAATGTAGAGGTCTTGATGAAAAAAAAAATTTGTGTGGAATATTGACCAAAATAAGTATGTTTAGTGATCTTAATTTATTCATTATGGGCCCCATAATCATATCACTTGGAGAAGTAGTGAAGAGGTATTATTTCTTTCAATTTTTTACTGCTTTCTTTCTGTTCTTTAAACTTGTATATTGTTTCACTCTATTTCTGGGTTTAGTATACAAGAAATTGCTGCCTCCTTTTTTATGTAGCACAACTTACAAAGGTTCTAAAGGTTAAAATGCACAGGCCTCAGGCTTACCAGTAATAACAGCAATCTTAAAATCCATTTAATACATTCTGTAATTACACCAGCTGTTATTGGTATGATTAACATGATGCATGGATATTGAAAATCTACTGTCTTCTCTATCTGAGATTGCTTTTCCAAACACCACTAGGAAAAACTACCTCACACTACTGCTGCTGGTTTTTGCTATTATCTTACAAAAGACTACATTTCCTATGTTTGTAATTCAAAAACTTTTCTTACTGACATATGACCAAAATCTGAACTACGAAGAAATAGCTCAGCTACAATACTCAACCAAAACTGCAGCTTTGCTGTAGGACAGATAAAATCACCAGGATCATGCACTTCAGCTTGCCTAGTACTAAACAAACAAAGAATATACTCATATGAAACCCAAAAATAGAGCACTGATTCTGTAGGTAAGGCAAATGATTAAAAAGCAAATTAGGTTCTCCTTTCCCCAAACCATTCTGCCTGTGCATCTTTCCTCCAGCTCTAAAATCGAGTTTATCAGTCTGGGGTTGTTCAATGTGGGTTTTCCTTCCATTTGCTATTCATCTTACTCTAAGCTCGTATCATATTCTGTATAATACCCTCCATTTACCCAAAAGATAATTAACTAGAACCTTGGACTTACAGTGTTTAGAGTAACATAAATATAGCACAGAAGTAAAACGGTTAGTCTTCTCCTCAAATTACCTAGAAAATTTTGGGGTTATACGGAAACTTTTCTATCTTTTGATGTACAGTCCTCAGTTTGCCAAGTTCACAATCTCAGCTTTTCCAATATAAATGCTTAGTACTGAAGAAAACTGAAATAGACCACAGTTTATTTGTAAAATTAATGTAATTACATGACATCTTGGTGAATTATATATTAGCAGGTTTTCTACCTGCATGAAACCACATCATTATTATTATATAGAATAACACATGTATGTAATAATGTGGTAAAAATTACTAGGGAGACTTGCAAGGATAAAAAAAAGCAACACAACTCTGTGCCTGGTTGGCAGCGCACATAAAGGCACTGCCCTTACTTAAAAGTTTTACCTACAGCTTAACGGTGTGCCTAAAGAAAGAATCAAGAGCAAGCTGGAGAGGAAGACAGACTATACAATTTAATGTGAAGATTGAATTAACTGTTTCAAACTAAGCAATTATTTTAAGATATTCTTGATTTGTGGATACTCCCCAAATTCATTTTAACTGCTTTCTGCAACCAAGGCTCCACAGATCCTCTAACAAATCTCAGCCAGAGCGTTCTGGTGCCTCTTCACAAGTTCAGTTTTGAACTGATCACCAGATTTTGAAACAGAAGCTCATTTTTTTTTCCCACCTCTCACAGCTAAGATGACTAAAAATTGTTGCCAAGCTCTCGGGGGATTTAATCTAGGTTTTATTTTATTTCTTTTCACCACCCCTGAGGAGTGACTTTCCAATGTCATTCACTCTAGCACAGTTTTGTGCCAGGTCAGGGCACTGCAGGCCTGGCAGGACTCTGCTGGGAACACCAGGAGCACAAGGAACAGCAGGAACTGGTGGCCAAGGGTGAACACAACACAGACCTGGCCACCCTCACCACAATGGCCAGGTCACCCTCACCACAATGGCCTGGCCAACACCACCACAATGGCCAGGCCAACACCACCACAATGGCCAGGCCAACACCACCATAACGGCCTGGTCACCTCCACCACAATGGCCTGGTCACCTCCGCCACAATGGCCTGGCCACACTCCGCCACAATGGCCTGGCCACACTCACCACAATGGCCTGGTCACCCTCACCACAATGGCCTGGTCACCCTCACCACAATGGCCTGGCCACACTCCACCACAATGGCCTGGCCACACTCCGCCACAATGGCCTGGCTACCACCACCACAATGGCCTGGCCACCCTCACCACAATGGCCTGGTCACCCTCACCACAATGTCCTTGTCACCTCCGCCACAATGGCCTGGTCAACACAACCACAATGGCCTGGCCAACACAACCACAATGGCCTGGTCAACACCACCACAATGGCCAGGTCACCCCCCACCACAATGGCCTGGCCACCCTCACCACAATGGCCTGGCCAACACAACCACAATGGCCTTGTCACCTCCGCCACAATGGCCTGGCCAACACAACCACAATGGCCTGGTCACCTCCACCACAATGGCCTGGCCAACACCACCACAATGGCCTGGCCACCCCCACCACAATGGCCTGGCCAACACAACCACAATGGCCTGGCCACCAACCACCACAATGGCCTGGCCACTGCTGTGAGCGCCGCCAGGACGGGGCCCTGGTCCCCAGGGAAAGGGCGAGGCAGGAGGGGGGTCCGGCTGGACCCAGGAGGTCACACTCTAAGCTGGGCTGGGCTCTGGGCATCCTGTCAGGGCCAGCAGCGCCTGTGGGTGCCAGAACAAAATTCCTTCTAGGCCTAAATGTGCCAAGCGCGTATCTAACCTTGTGGAAAATTTTGATGGCTGAGAGGCAAAGAGATTTTTTTTTTTTTGGATGGAAATATTGTCACGGGCTTATGTATAGAAAGTTGGCCAGGAGCTGCAAGATTAAAAATTGCTGCTTTTACTTTTAAGTAAATGCTGCAAAGTATTATTTGTGAAATTGATTTCTTAATCTCTCCTCCCCAGTAAGTGCTCTCTGAATTGACTCCCACACTAAAAATTAATTTACAGGGCTTTAAGCAGTGAAGAAAAAGGACAACAAAAACACAACATTATGGCTCTTACATTAAGAACATAAATGAGGTGGAACAAACTCAATATGAGCATTTATCTGTGTTATTTTATTTTTTAATCACTATCTAGTGTTATTTTCCTTTAAAGAAAAAAGTAATTACAAGAATGTGCAACATTAAGATAATGCCATTCCTGTAACACTCCCTATGTGTTTCAAAGGCACTGACAAACACACACCTGTCATTACCATACATAACAATGAATAGAACACTGGGATTGCATTTTCCTGATCCATCTTGTAATAAAAAGTTACCTTGCTCTATATGCCAGAGGAAGTCCACAAATACAGCAATGTAATTCTCCTGTAGTTTAGACATGAGTGCATTTTTGCAAAATGTAGCTGTACAAATATTAGGAAAGAGCATCCCAAAATTAAAAGACAACAATAATATGAAAGAAAGTAAAGGTAAGATTCTAAATGGCACTTTGATAACAGAGCAAAACAACCCGAATACATTTAGGAATAAAATATTCTGAACTCAGTTTACGAAAATCCTGAAATTACTACCAGGCTGCAGAAAATGTCATGGTTTTCTTGAGAGAATACTGACAAAAGATCCTAGGTCCACTGCTTGCTTGCTACACAGAAAAATTATTTTGTAACAATGGTGGTTCTATAGATTTAAATATCAGCATCAAATTTAGAAAAATTCAAATGCAACACAAAATTGCAGAAAAGTGCACAGATTTTTAGTTGTATATTTTCTTTTTTTTTTTTAATCCACGTCTTAGTTTGTGAGTCTTGATAGAATCTTATGTAGGTTAATCTCTAAATAGCAACACTGGAATGAAACCTGTGGAGACCAACTTTTTGGCTATCTTTCCTGAAACACTTTCAGCTCTAAGCCCAAATGGAAGTCTGACTTTTAACTACCCATTTTTACTAGCATAGTCCTACTTCTGGAGTCAAACACACTATCATCAACACCTGTTATCAGAAATCAGTTACAAAGAGATTAGCCAATGTTTGGGGCATCTTTTCTGTCTACCTTTTCCCTTATTATCATTTTACATACTAGGATTGCATGGAAGTTTGGAGTGGGATATTACATCACAATGACAGCTTACTGTAAGGGGAATAAGTGAGTTCTCTATAATCATGTTCTTGGTGCCAGCCAGTGAGCTAATGGGAAGCCTGAAAGCTTCCCTAAGAACGAAAGGACTCACATCACTGTTATTACAGTAAACAGCTTTGCTACAAATCCAAAGCTTTGAAGTTCTCACTGTAAAACATCTGCCCTTAATTCAGCAGTTGAAAATCCTTTAACTCTACACACAAACCTTTCAGTCAACCTTGTCTAGTTACCTATATTTTGACACTCTGCAGAGTCTAATAGAGATTTCCAGGCCTGCCATGTAATACAATCTGAGCTGTTGGCAGCTACAATTGACTTCACATGCCATGTCTTTCTGATCTCTGCTGCTAACAATACTTTGTCAACAGATGCCATCACATGTAATTGTCAAGAAAAGCCAATGCATGTGTTGTTCAGTTCATACATTTCCTTCCAAAGATATACAGTATGTACATTATGCAGGCAGGCCCATTATAGCCACTCAGACACAGTGAAGTGCACTAGTTGCCCTGTAAGTTTGCTTCAGCATTCAGTTTTTTTAAAAAAATGATGCAACTTACTTGCAGAAAGAGGTTTGATTAAAAAAGGAAAATAAAAAAGAAGAAAAAAAGCCCCTAAAATTGACCACTGTTCCTTCCACCCTGCTCATGAATAGATCACAATTCTCTGGCAGCTGGAGAAGATGATCTCTTATATCCCTGGCTAGACTCCTTGGCAGTTTAGCTATAGTGTAAATGTTAAAGCACCAAGGCTCGAACTGTGAAATCCCCTATGTGTTACTTCATAGCAATTGCACGTGTAAAAGAAAATGTTCCAGTATGGTTTCCAGGCCACACATGCTGAACTTGAAGATAGTGGGTATTTGCAGAAAAGATCTGTGTGCCCTGCCCAAATAGATATCAAATGCATGGAAATTCCGTTTCACTAAAAAAAAAAAAAAAATGCTCTCTAATCTTATTATGAAAATCTAGTCAGCTATCTGGTCAGCTGCATTCAGATCGATTGATATGGTCAGCTCTCTTTTCAGAAACGTTGCAGTCTTCTAGTCACATAATGAAAAATATACTCTTACTAGAGCAAAATTATCCACTATTCCCTCACATCAGAATTATTCCACTCTCCAATACAATTAAAAAATAAAATTTTTAGAGGCTACATCAGCCGAAAGGAACAATTCATAAAATTCTAGTTTACAGTGTTCCACACAATTAATTACTTGCCAATTTTCTGATATAATTTATCAAAAGCAAACAAACAGTTCTGAGAAACTGAAAAACAGTACTTATTTTAAAGAGGTAGCTTTTTCACAAGCACTTATCTAAATAAAGAATTTTCAGTCTCAAAATGATTGATCAATATTATGAATTATTGAAAAATAGATATTGATCTCATTTTAAACTATATAAACTTTACATAGAAATGTAAACTTTACATGGCACGGCACAAAGAAAAGGACTTAAGGAAACTGCCATGTTAAACACTGATTCAGGAATGTGCAGTATGAGGGATTATTTCCATCAGAGTTGCTTAAAGCAGTAAAGCAAGAACAAGAACTCAAAGAAAATATGGGCAAGTTTTTTGTTGTTGGTTTCTGCTTGTTATTTTTTTTCTTGTAGTTTTTTTCTTTTTTCTTTTTTTTTTTTACATTTTGGATGAGATTTCAGAAACCTACACTTCAATTAATCTGTAAATTACTTCAATGGATAAAACATATCCCTTTTATATGAAAAAATAATGCTATCAAATGCTTTTGAAAAAAGGGCCATTTAGCTCAGATTTAGACAGGTACCATTTTGGAAAGAACAAGTCTCATTAAAAGTAGAAGAACACTCAAAAATATACAGACTGTAAAATAAGATTAAAAAATAAATAGAACCCAGATCATTACTTTAGCCAGCAGGGAGATCTACAGTACCATGTTCTCAGTACGAATCTGCTCGTTAAAAATATATCTATATATATCTATATAATTTCCTATGCTGACAGCTGCTATAAAAATTCTTGTAAAAAGCTCCTAAGTACAGCAGATTTGATCCTCAACAATATTGTTACACAGTTTATATTAGGAGGGGAGAGAGAAAAAGTATCAGCATGAACTTTCAGGTCTTACAGCTCTAAAGAATTTAGTTTCTATTCTTGTTACTCATGACAGCACTGAAATTGCATCTGCCAGAGTGATTACATGTTTTTACTGAATTGCTTTAAAGCCTGAGTCTCACACATGCACCAGGGTTCACTTAAGGTTCCCATTCTTCTTGCAAGTGACCACATCAAAGCTTTTGTCTATAACCAATTTTCTTTTACTCTGAAATGGTAAATATTCTTCAGTATTAAAAAAGCTTAGCAGAACTAATTTGATTACTCATGCATGTATGCATTCTAGTCACCAATTAAGTATCTTTTGACTGCTTCAAACATTTCTCCACAAAGCTCCAGACAGCTTCAAATTAAATTCAACTGGGAGAAATGGATCACAGTGACGTGATGTGGGATCACTTTCCTTCATGTGGGAAGTGCTAGGGAACAGTAGGAAAAGCTGGGAAAACCAAAAGAAATGTCAGAACATAAAACCAGTGAGGCAGTCTGGGAAAGACAGTGGCAATGAAAACACTTGACTGGAAAACACTGGGAGGTGCTGGGCCAATTGACATTCAACCTTGGCCACTGTAGCCTGCTTCTCCTGTAACGTACCCTAAATTAAGTGGATCCTTAAAGACAAGGATCTAATCTGATTTCTCAACTCTTTTTACCATTTTTCTTTCCTTTTTCCTGTTACAAAAGATGTAGCCAAGATAACAGGATATACCTGAAAAGTGAAAAACCCAAAGGTAAAGTAGAGCATTTCTGCTCGAGCCCTTTTTCCCCCTCACCTGCAATGTAATAGTCAATTTTTTGGAGTACTAATGAAGAAAGAGAAAATTATGCATTACTTACTATGTTTCCTTGAGGGTGACAAGGCACATCCAATGAAAAAGAAGTAGAGTTAAAAAGGGGATCTTCTCCAGGTAAGAAACATTATGTTGATTGAAATCTAAGAGCACAACTTAATAATCTGAACTGGCAAACCTCTGCAAATTTTTGTAGCTGTCTTACAGCTTAGGGGAAAAAACCTCCCATGAAATTCAATTGGTTTTTGACCAAAAACCTCAAAGGAAATCGAAGGTTAAGTACTGTCAATGTCACATAAGACCAAAACTAAATCAACTTTTTTTAATAGAGGTCCGTTCTCTTCACAAGCTGTCAGTTAATTCTTCTCTAAATCATGTCTAACCTTATACTTACTGCAAACTACCAGCTAAGGAAACTATCTATCAAGTACTCATGTAAATTCTGTGCAAAGAACTTGTTAAAATCAAATAAACCAATTAGATAAAAAATTAAGCAAAACAGTTTATAACAAGCAGCCTCTCTATTATACCTATAAAGGTTAAAATTCGCAATAATCTGTATTTTGGGGATTTTGTTTTGCCTGGGAAAAACAAGTGCCTTTTTTTAAACCTGGAACAAAATATTCCTCTAAAATACCTACTCATTCTTAGTGTCTGAGCACTCCCAGTTTATAAAGACTGGAGATCAGACTTTCTTCACTCCTTTTTGATGTTTTCCTAGCACAATCCCTTTCTTTTGGATTGCCATTAACCCTACCCTGCCTTGTGTCACTTTCCATGATTTTGGCACAGACACAGTTTTGGATCTGGATGCTACAAATCCATCAAGCATATGTATTGAGATGTATCAAGATGACAAATCATTATTGCACTTCTATAAATATGTATTCAGCATTTCTATAACAGCAGCAGAATGCTGTGGTGCACTAAGTAGCCCCAAGAGACATGGTAACAACTCTGGGTAGTAAATGAAAATTGCCACAGCTCACTTATCAAAGCTTGTATAAACACTGTAGGTCGGGCAAGATTTTTTTGTCTTCTGATGCTAGTATTAACATAGATGAGTTTTGTGTAGTTTTGCTATACTGTAAATTCAGTTTAGTAAAGGTGAAGATAGCACAGAAGAGAATAATTAATTTTTTTTTTAACACCAAAAACTGATTAATTTCAGCTCTGTTTAAATTCACATAGGAAAATAAGCAGCACAACTTTTTGCTTTATACAGTAGTCAATTGGCAAGGAAGAACCCAAAAATGTTGCATTACATATTTAATCCCTATAATTTTAATGCACAGAACAGGTACAGTTTGTCTGTAACATCAATAGTGTCTCTAAGGTCTGAGGTCAAAGGACTCTCTAGAGAATTGTGGTAACTGCAATAAATACTGAAATTGTATGACAGAAAATATTCTCCATGAAAGAGTACAAATAAATGTACCTAATGAACTCACTTTATGTATCAGCATGTCAAGGTAACATTGATTTCCTAACCTGTCATAATAACAAGTTTCAAGTTGTAAACAAAGAACTGGTGAGAATGGGTTGCTATTCTTTTCTGGGGTAGTGCAAAGATGTATAATGGTTCCTTTCTCACACTGACAGTACATAAATTAACTGACAGAACCACTGACAACACATACATTAGCAGGCAATACACTACATAATCCTCTTAAACTGTGATTAATATTATACACATCCATCCCCTATTAAATACCTTTTCTTCTCCTACTTTGTGGCCAAACTATGGATGCATGTATTTGTCTGAATACAATGGCCTAAGCTTCTGCTCTTCCTCCCTCTGTTTATGTGGGCCTCTGATAGCTTTGCATTTCTCATACAGAACATGGTAGGGCTTAGCTTGTTTCTCTTGCATCTACCATGTTTCTGTTGACCTTTCCATTCAACCATCTATTTTTAGACACATGGATTTGAAGAATTTATTTCTGTCTATAATGTACTTGTACATTTCTGTCTTTGAACTGACTGAATTTATGTTAGAGAATCCCTTACAAGTTACATAATGATCATGTAATGTACACATCATGTTGCTCAAGATCAGCATCAGACTCCACAAGTTCAGGGGCTCTCCCTTTGTGTTAACAGATATCAGGCTCCTGAATCACACTGAGGTCCAGATAGAGTTTATTTCGTTCCACTAGCATTTGATGTAAAAATCAGACATTGAGTGGGGGTTGGAAAAGATCTGGCAGGTGGCATGAGTGGGAGTAAGCAGCCTAAGGACAGTGTGCAAAATGCAGCAATGAATGACACTTCCATTTTTATCAGAAACTGAGCCTGGGTTTGCTGAAGAATCTGATCTGCTGCTTAAAATTGTATTTCTCACCTGCAATTCTTTCTTCTTGCTACTTTCAGCACTGCTGTGAATTGAAATTCAGTACAAATGGGGCTCATTAATATCTGAAAAAGGAGGGCAAGTTATCACCCTAAGAAGTCTCATCATTTTTCTTGACTGAAGTCTGATTTAGAGCTGAGTAGCTGCAAACCTTCTTTGCTTTACTCATGTTCCATGACTACCTACAGAATGTATATGATTTTAAACACATACATTCATATGCATACACTCAAATCTAGAGAAAGGAGAGTATGCATTATATGCTGAAAGTCTTAGTCTAAGACCCCAATGGAAAAAAAAATAGAATCACAAATGTAACACTAGAATCATTAATATATATTTTGTATTTCAAAGAATGATACTTTAATTAGAATAACATCGATACATACTAAAGACTTACTAAATAAACTTGCTAAAGGGGAAAAAATCTCTACTAAGCAAGGATCATTTATGCAGCATATAGCATTGGGGCCTCTGAGGCGCCAATAATCCTTAAATCCTATTGATTAGAACAAAATCAAAACCACAAAATATTCCTTTTGTATTTCTGGAAGGTGTTTTGCAAATAGAATGTTTGGTTCTGTGTCTGTGATTAATACAGATAGCTAATTAAGGGAATAATATCTTGAAATTCAAAAAAATTAACAGTTATGCTGAGCAGATACCAGAATTACTTGTCTATTACTACAAGGTCCTCTTGATGACACTTCATTTTGCTTTAGAAGGACCTTTAGCTAATGTCTCTTAAAAACATGAAGAAACAAATATATTTGGCAAAAGCCTAAATATAACTGAGTGCAGATCTTGCTTTTGCAGACGTGGGTCTGATCTGAACAATTTCCAGCTAGAGTTGTCCTCTCATTTTCGTCTGTATGTAGCAGTTCTCCTCAGATGTTAAAATGCATATTTCAGGACAGACTGCTGCAATTCCATATTGAAAGCAATTCTTTAGTACAAAAATCATTTATCAAAGATCTCCCATTTAAAGTAATTCCATTTCTATTCCTGTTGGGAAAAGTGGTAAAAGACAGAGGGTAATCTACAACGTGACCACTGGGGGTCATCCATTTTACACAAATGATCCAGTATAGTAAAGTATTTATTGGTTTTTCATAGGAAAAATATTTTAACAGAATGAATTATTTCCGAAGATAAGAACACGCAAATATTAATATTCAGAGATATTAACCAGAGATAATAAATTTGCTCATTTTAAATAGTGAATGGGAAAAATTAATCCTACATTCTTTAAAGATCTAGTCACAATAATATCAAGAAACTGAAAAAAACAAACACAACATTTAACATCTATGCAGAAATAAAAATTTTAAAAAACCCCGAACAACACTTTTTCCAGGTTTTCTGTTATGTTTGTAAGGGAACTAAGAGGAAATTGTAACTACTCGGCCACACATTATGAAAAATGAAACACTGTGAACTCTGATTTAGCTATTATGTTTTGCTTCTATCAGATGGTCAACAGTACTTCTAAACACTCCATATGGAAGTGTCGGTGAAAACAGACCTGAATACTAACACTGAGAGAAAACCAAACACTCGAGTCATGAAACTGTGCTAAATAAAACCCAATATAATCCTTAGAAGTATAAATCCTATATACCTGGTTTGACAGTCAACCATAAATATGACTTAAAATCCAACCGATGTTTAAAAATAAAACAAATGCAGCATGCTCACCAAAGACTGAAAAATTTTAAACTATGAAAATGGATACTAGATATCTGCAGCTAACATCTAAAATTTTTAAAACTTCAGGAAGTAGCTGATTTTATCTTACATATAAGCTTCATTTATGTACATAATTAGATGTATTCAGTTAAGAAAATAAAGCACACTAAATCTGTGGGCTTTTTCAGTATGAAATTACCAGTCATACATTGACAATAAATGACGTTGATTTCATTTTTCCAGTGAAACGCTAAATGTAGTTACCTACTTGTCAAACAGTATCTGTACATGCAAACAAATCACTAGACATACTTATTAAAATTTAATTTTTAAACTTGAAGATTTTATCCAGCATAATAATTCCACTAGATATTCTAATAATTTTTGCTAATTTTTGATCAAGAAATCATTTGTTTACAGAAAAAGACCAGGCCTCCATTTCAGTTTATATTCTGTCTCATTAGCTAGCTAGCTAGATCCTATTTATTACTTTTCATTCTCTCCCAGGCATACCTACTTTTCCTATAGGGACACTAATTACTATTAAAAGCACATAAACAAATTCAGTATAAAGATAATAATACACTTTTTTTAATAAAATACCTCTTTAAAATTATAAGAGTTTATAAACTATACTAACAGATTTACTCCCACATAAGGACAATAAACCTAATGAGCAGTGACATGAACACAAAATCAAGCCCAGTCAACTACATACAATCCACAGCCTTAAGACTACTCCTCTCCCTCCCATCTTCAACATTCCAAAATTACTTTTGCTATGGATTTTTTTTTCCTTTTTTTTTTTTTTTTTGAGTCATCTGCAAGCTCTGAAATCCCAACAGGCCTTTTAGACTTGGCAAGATAATTTTTTCCTTTGCCAAAGGAGGAGGAAGTTCATACAGTAATACCATCAAAAATCAAATGTGGATATTTTATAGTGGGAAGAATCACTCCCTGCATTTCTTTACATTCCCTGGCATGCTTGGCATGCTCATTTTCATTTTCATTTAGTCAATTAAGCTGAGTTGCTCATTTTAGAGGAAGCATTTTTTTACTTGCTTTAGGAGCAAATAATTTCCACTTGGAAAAAAGAAAAAAAACTAAAATCCACCTATATCTTCTGTACAAGGTATCTTTAATCACAAAAATCATTCCAACACCCCAAATGCTTCTTAAGTTCTTGGTTTAATGATAACAAATAACACCTCAGCAACATTACCTCTTTTAATAATTTTTTAGGGAATGCTAGTCTCATACTAAATCTCATAATAAAACCACGATGCACATCTTTTTCTTGACCAAATTATTACTATGCCTTCTAAACCTGTATCACAATCTGTCAATTTATTAAGTTTTGGAAAATCGAGATCATGAGTGACATGAATATGAACTACACCAAGATCAAGTGAAAAAGCAGCAATCTCCATAAAAAGAAGTTATACCTGAAAGGATTTCCCTCTACAAAGTGGAACTATCTCAAGCTTGATAAATAAATTATAAATGAAGAATTAGAAAAGTTGCTTACTCTGCTTTTACACACTTTGCCCCCAGGTTTATCATAGTGCTAATCTCTTTACATTTACAGTACTCCAAGAGTACTGGAGCAAAGTCAGAATTCAGCTGTCTTCAAAATACTTTGCTTGGTGTAGTTACAATTTGCCACAGTTTAGAATTAAAATGATGGGAGAAAAATATTTCATAGAATAAGGATCTAACTAAATATCATTGAGTGGCTGATTGAATAAGAACTGTTCTTCTGGGACCCTCTCAGGACCCTGAGTTACCCTAACTTGTCAGTTGTCCTGGGAAGCCCACCTTCAGCAAATGGCATCTTCCCTCTTTTGTACACACTGATGCACGAGCCAAAAACTATAAAGAAATACATAAGTGAAAGTCATATTTGGGATAGGTAAGATGAGGCTCTTATTCACCCCTCTTATCAATGTACCTCATGTAAATTACACCTTTATAGAAAGTCAATCTGTTGTAGATTACTTACTTGAATTTTGATTTTACCTAAATAATTTTGCAGATGAGATATGCCCGGCATTGCTGGACCCGGGAAAACTTAAGTCTCTTACTATTTGACAGAAAAAAAGTAGTCATCATTGCTCATTTTTCAAAAACCAAGAAGCTGCAGATAATCAAGGTCACGGACTTATGTGACTAATTCTAAAGTATGTGTGAGGCACAGAGTAGAGGATGATTAAAAGTAACAAAATCTCGGAAGCAGAAAGCAAATCCCATCAAAATCATGTCCAAATTACTATTTTTGACAAAGAAATGCAAAGTGCAACCAAATGGCTGAAAACAGGGGAAGACAGGGGAGACAGTGCAACATCTGGCAGAACCAATAAACACAGGATTTTTTCAGGAAACGTGTTAGTCACAGACATTTCTCTCAGGCCACTCTTCAAGAGATCAGAAAAATGTTTTTTCTGTCCCACTTCCTACCATACCATATAGTGCAATATAGGAAATATATTAAGCTATAGAGCTCAAAGGAGGCCACAAGGATGGTGAAGTATCTGGAAGTGAAGCTGAATGAGAAGCAGCTGAGGTCACTGGGTCTGCTCAGCCTGG
>JAOTQP010000304.1:12597603-12612576 GCA_026413545.1 Cichladusa arquata | reverse complement strand
CCAGGGCAGTGTGGCAGCACCAGCCTGACAGAGCTCAGGCAGTGTTTGCTCTCAGGCACAGGGTGTGACTCCTGGGGATGATCCTGCCCGAGGCCAGGAGGTGAACTCGGTCATTGTGAGTCCAGTCCAACTCAGCATAGTCTGAGATTCTGTGCTGATTCTTTGTAATGCAGTATTTCACGTGGCAATAACTAGTGCTGGATAGATGGTGCTGTGTTACTGCACAGTACTCACAGCAAGATCTGAAATACTTTAATACTTCTTTTCAAGTTCATTTTCTTAGCGACAAAATTCAAGGAAAGTTCCAAACCCCCTCCCCTCACCCCAAAAACCAGGAAGCAATGCTTGATATGCATTCAGTGTCATGAGGACAAATATAAAATAGACTCCCTACAGCTCCTTGGGAAGCCCCAGCCTTACTAGTGCCTGAGTAATCAGACAAAGGGAACTTTGGCTTCACTGACTCACATCAAGATATTCCAGTGCTAGTTTTTTTGTTGTTAGTCTCACTTTTAATCTAAACATAAAAAACTCCAAAACCAAAATTATTTCTGTATTAATATGAATTCATGTCCTAATTACTGCATACCTTTTCCATATTGTGTACTTCATCCAGCAATACCAAACAACAGAAATAAGTAAGTCCCACTGTAATCTCTCACTGCATTACAGAAATTAAGAGTGAAGAGGTTTTCCCCTTTCATCCAAGTCATCACTGAATATAATTTGATATGTAGACCAGTGAATATAAATCATATTGTTTGGGAAACTTTTGCTGTGTGGATTGGTTTTTGGGGGGTGGGTTTTTGGCTCTTGGGTTTTTTTTTTCCCAAACACTGTTGCTAAGACACAGGGTTGTGTGAACAGTGACAGGATATATTTTCCAGGACATAAATGGCAATGAGTATATATTCCATTTAAACTACTAAATGCTTAAGCAGGAGGGAGGTACTTGTATCTGCTTTCTGTCAACTTAATATTTTAAACAGACTTGTAGGATTAGCAGGCTTTGAAATGGAGATGAAGAATTATTTTAATGCAGTGATACAATTTTTAGGTAGGTATGGTAGCACTGAAACACTAATAAAATGCAGACAGAATAAATATTTTTCAAAACAGACTAGAAAATTTAATTATTTAGAAAAACTGATGTCATATTCATTTCTGTAATAGACTTCAACCCCAAAATACAGATTTATTTTATCCTTTTATCCTTTCTATTTACAATTTCTTAGAAGAAGTAACAAAATAATGCTACTGCTGTGAAAATGTCCAGAAGAAACAGAAACACACATTTTTTTGTTCCATTCATCAAACACTTCTTCTTAATAAGCTTTGCATCACAGGAGCTGTGAGACAAACTGGGAGAACAAAGAGAATTATTATATGAGCCACTACAGCAAAGTACTGTGCTGATCTGTGTCCACAGACAATTCAGATCTATTCAAGTTTTAAGGACCCATTTTCAGAACGGTTATTTCTATACAGACACACAAAAATACAGTATTATGCAATATATGCTAAGCAGCACATATAATATGTGAGCATGAATACAGCTATCACTGAAGACAGGTTTCACCAGTTGGAAAGAAATTAAATTCTGGGCATCAGTTCAAATAACTGCAAATAGCTTCTGCAATGCAAACTGAAGGAAAAGTTTTCTTCATGACTAATAGCTTGATATTATTTTTGCGTTGACTAAATGGGCAGCAGTAAAATCAGAGAGCACTACATTAATTTTGCCTTTCATAAATAACTATCGTGCTTTTCATAAATAGCCAGAGGAGAATAAGAAAATGCAGGTATTCATGGAAATGAAGCATTCAAGAATCAGTGAAAATGTAATGTCCAGTACCCAATATGGATTGCAAAATACTTGAACTGAAATGTCAGATATAAAATAAAACTATCAAATAGTTCAGGAAAAGAAAAACAAAGCAAAACAAAAAAAATAAACCCTGCTACAATAGTTCAGTCTAAAACCTGTACTATTTTAAAAAACTGGAAATGAGCTTGTTAAATTAGTATAAAAAATAGAGTATTAAATTGCGATTTTAACATGTCTAGAAATATCTAGAAATTTTAACATGTCTAGAAAACATTAGGAGAAAGATCACCAATATAAAAAAAAAGAGGTAAATGGAAGATAAAAACAAAGATTTAGATTGAAAGCTAAGACATTTTTAAAAGCAAAGTCAGTTAACCACAGCAAGTAGTTCTCCAGACAAATGGAAAACTTTGTATCACATCACATCTTTAAAATGAAGTCTAAATATCTTTCTGATCAGAAGGGTTTTTTTAAAGCAAAATACTGTATAAACTGTTATATTAAGAAATGTGACAAAATTACCAGAATAGGCCCTTTGGCTTAAATTCCAGAACCAGAAGTGGTATTTCACAATCTCACTTAGCCTTTTCCCCAGTCTGCAACCACAGGAATTTAAAAAATAAACTATTTAAGAAATCCTCAAACTAAGATATTGTACTGTCTCCATATGCACCTAACAATTAAATTTAAAACGTGAAATATGTCCTAGTTTTATAATAGATAAGTAACCACCAATAGTCGTTCAGGAGGAATTTAACTTTTAGCTCTATTTCATCTTTATAAAATTTCCCAAATAATATAATTAAAAAAAAAAAACAGAACCCGTTTCAACTGATATTTCCTTCATTTAGCATTCACAGTTCAAAGAATATCCCTGGTACCCCATTGCAATTTAATTAAGGTAAACTAAGGTAGTCCTGAAACTACTTTCAGTCTTTTTGTTTTTATTCTACTCCTTTAATTTTATACAAAATGTTTGCAACAGAAGAAAGGCACAGAAGAAAGGTAGGATAGTGATATTTGTTACATTGCACCAGGATCTAGAAAAGACTCAAAATGCTCACAAAGTACAAGGAAGGGAGGAAAGCCTGCAGGTATTCATGTTCATGTGTATGGGATTTCCCTTTTCTTTTTTTCAGTATTGCTGGATTCCAGCTCTGGTATTCACTGAAGAGAGAGAGCTCTTTTCCTCCTGGCTGCTTCATTAGCATGGCACAGTTGGCCCTGTGACTCCGTCAGAAATGACACACGCGTCAAAAGTGGAATGGGTGTCCTTGCTGCAAGGAATTCTATTTTTAAGCAGAAATGACTCATCAACTACTGGGGTGTCCCAAAAGCTACAATTTGTCAAGCTGTCAGAAGGGAGGGGGAAAAAAGTGAAAGAGGTCACATCTTTATTTGTATCTGTAGCTTAAAAAGCAGAGAGGTAAGGCTGATTATACACTCAACTCCACTCTGAAAAACAATCTCCTAAGCAGGCCATGTTTTGATAACAGCTGTATGGACTGGTATTTTAAAAACCTCAGCTGAGTTATTTCCTCTTTTATATTCTATAGATTTGGGAATTTGTCCAGTACTAAGAAAGAATGCTTCTAGCTCAATGTGCACAACTAATCTGTCTACAGGGAAAGAAAGCATGGGACAAAATATTTCCAGATACACTGTCAGATGCTTTGGGATGAAACAAAAAATGCAGGCATTCACTTGGAAAGAGGAAAAAAAATAAAGGTTCTAACCTGTATGTCAATTATACACTGACAGAGTTTTCAAAAGAATTTCAATTGTAATTTAGGAATATGTTCCTGTAGCAATACTGTAAACACATCAAGCAACACGGTATGAGTTTACAAAAACAGAGAAGTGAAACTGAGAAGGCCATAAATGTGATCTACACAGTTTCATTACACAAGCTGACCTTCAAATTATTGTGTAGGTGGTGAAAACCTGCAGAGGGAAGGTTTCCTGAGAACTTGTTTCCAGTGAAAGTTACCAGAATCTAAGCAACTAAATGCTAATCTAAATATTTTTAATCCATATTTCTAAAGTCAGATCCAAGTCATTACCCAAAGAATGCATATGTAAGCATAAAGGTGTCGATAAACTTATTTTATTGATGCTCTATAGACAGTAAATTCTTATTCAGAAACAACAATAATTAGTAAATTGTAATTCCTGCCAGCAAGTAAGCTTGTGCTTCAGATGCTGCATAATATGTAGTGCTGCAACACAAATATAATTTTCAAAATAAATAAAAATTTAAAAGACTAGCAAACCACAGGAATGAGAAACTGAGATGTTCTATTACAATTGGTTTTTATCCATAGTCATGGGTAGAATTTTAAAAAGGACATTGTTTCTGGGGCTTTTTTGATAACAGAGATAACTTTTAACACTCTGCTTTCACTGGACTCAAAAACCTGAGTTCATGCAGAGATATGAATTGCATATCGTATCAAAACTAATGCAAGATTTATGCAAGCAGGGCAGCAGAGGATAAACTCCTGAACTTAAAATATGTTTTAGAAGTGTAGTTTTCTAAACATGCCTGATTATGCCTGACATCTGCCTTCAGGTGAACCTTTAGGTGAAAGACAAAGACTCTTGGGCAAATCAAACTTTGAGATCCCACCCTACAAAACCGAGTGGAATTTAGAGCAGATGGGAATAATCTTCCCAAAACAGAGCTAGAAATCAATGAATACTGCCACGAATCAACTGGAAGCAGCTGTCAATTTGCAGTTCTTTTTCAGCCTGATGTTTAACCTGATGACTTTGGATTTCTCAGCACACAAAAGCAGAAGCAATTCTCTGGAAAAGAAAGATGCAGTTTGGCACATAGGAGGGTTGAGCACCAGTGTTATTCAAATGCCCTTTAACAATGGGCACTTTCTTGGAGAAAAACTGCCAGGTGAGGCAACAATCTGCTCCAGCCTTTGTCAAGCCACTGCCTTGCCCCCACCACTTGAGGGAGTTCAGGTATCCCACATGAAGCATAACAGCATACTAAAGCAAACCACCCCTCAGCAGAGAAAAGAATTTGACTCAAAAACATATTGCAACATCGATGTCCAAACATACGTGTTTCAATTCATTTCTTGCAAACAGCTCCAGAACAAGCAGTGAACTCACTTGCCATAAATGCCACTTGTCATAAGGTATCAGAACACAGTTGCAACACAGCAGGGGTAAAAAGAATTTTCCACCTTGTGGTACTACATATCTGTTAGATTTGTTAGTCATTTTCAGACAAGAAATAAAATGCTAGCATCTAACATAAAATTATTAGAATAATTCCTGTGTGTCTACATACAACCTTCAGATTAAAAAAAAACAACAAAAACCACAAAAAACCCCAGAACACTCACAGATCAGCCACAATAAATGACCAAAGTCTTATCTAAGTAATTGTGGCTTTGAACGGCAAAGCAACATGTTATGAAAACAGAATTTACCCTGAGCCAGGATCACAAATCTTCCTTGGGCTTGGATCCATTTCAGTCTCCAGAGAGTCTCTGAGTTTATAATACTAATCAATAAGAAACTGTGTTACAAAAGATGAAGGTGTTAAATGCTCACTTTTTATCAGTGGCATTTTTAGGCAAAAAACCATTCCTGTAAGATTGAAATTGTATAGATACACTTGCCACTCTTGCAGGCTTAGATCTTCAGAGCAACAATGTGCTCTTAATTTCCTTTGAGCCTCCCAGACCACACAGTCAGCTTTACATTGCAGAAGACATAATAACCAGATATTCCAACATTCTACCAACTGAAATATCACCAAGTATAATTTGTACAAGCCAAGTGCCAGTGATGCAGGAAATTCCACAATCATGCTATGATTGTCTTTTCCAATATTTCACCACTGTCATAGCTATCAAACTTTCCTGAAGTTCCAAACTAAATCTGCAAATTTGTAAATTATATAGATTTTATCATTTCTCCAAACACCATAGAGAATGACCTTTGAGTACCATGCCATTTACCTACTGGAACAGTGCCAAATCTGCCCTCCCTACATCACAGGGTAACATCTTAGTGTAAAATCCTGCTTCTTTGAAAAAACCATGTAATGTAAATATAGCTAACAAAGCTACTCAAATTAGACAACATCTAAGTCAGACCTCCATTTCGAATGAATTTCCTGCATTCATCCCTCAAAGAGAGAAACTTGAGAGAGAAGCATGCCTTACTCTCCTATAAAGTGCTGTCTTAAAAATATACCAGTAATAAATTTTTGCCTATGCTGAAATCAGAAATACTTTAATTAACTAGAAACTGGAGAAGGAAAAAATAATGGCCAAATGTTAAAAAAAAAAAAAAAAAAAAAAAATAGTACATTCCACCTAACCCATAAAAAAGAAGGATCTGGTTCCTGAAATACAGTACTCTCTTTTGTCTAAGAGATGACCAGAATTTAAACCATATAAGAATTGGCTCAGGAAAAAGTGAGAACTTAGCTATTTAATGATCGAACTCTTAATCATGCTTTGTTCAGTATAAACACATTAATTTAAGTGACAGATATTTACTTAAAGGCCTATCTAGCAACATTTTCATACAAATAAAGTCAGCGAATATCACTGCACGTACAAAGTTTTGCTATTTCAGATTACTGACTTATTTTTGGAATAATAAGATTATACAAACTTGAACTTCAGTGATTCCTTAGCATAGCATGCAACTGGCTGCAGCTGGAAAGCAGCTCTGCAGAAAATGACCCAAGTCCAGAAGTTCACTATAAGCCACCCATGGGCCCTTGCAGTAAAGAAGAGCAGCAGCATTTTCCAGGCTGCTTTAGGTAATGTGTCTCCAGCATGGAGACACTGAAAGGCACAAAGATGTTAAGGGACTGGAGTCCTGTCATATGAGGAGGGCTGAGAGACTCTTGTCTGACAAAGGCTCAAAGAATCTTACCAACACCAATAAATACCTGTTGGAACCTCCTTCAGGTGTTAAGAAAACACAATCAAACTCTACTCAGTCATACTCAGTGACAGGCCAGGAGGAAAGTTACTGAGATCTTTTGCAAGGCCTAACACTTCATAAAAGTAATCCCATTGGAATTTATCACATCATCAAGGTTGTGCATCACAATTAGGAAGAATTTCTGCAGAACACCAAGGGATAAAAACAAAAAATTTCCCTAGAGCTTGATTTGTCAATTGTTATGGAAGTAAATCTATTTTTGTCTGCCATTTTATCTAAAACTCATTCCCAGTGTTTCTCATTTAATTCATTTGCAACAATTCATTTTCGTTATTTAGCAAATACAAACTACTGGCATTGATTACCAGAAACTTCATTACATGGTTTGTCTAGAGAACTCAGAATATTTCCATATTGCTTAACCAGAGATTCTATACCATTAACATGATAAACATATACAGAGGAATTCCCTTTATTCATTAACATCATCTCCTAAATAGATTGGAGAAGTTGTTCAGGTAGTGTTTTACAATTTTTATCTGCATATAATTTGCCAAACTCAAGCTCTCTGAACATGTCAGAGTATGAATGCCAACACTGAGCTAAGAGATGGATAGTACATAAATCATGCATCTATTTTTTCACTATGCCTCACTACATCCAGATTTTATAATAATTCAAGATAATGCCTATAATGATTGGTGGTTTAGGGACAATGTCTAACAACAAAACTAGGAGACATATAATCATATCTAATCCCTTTGTCCTAGAGAGCCAGTGCACAGTGACACATGGACAATCATTACCAGGTGGTTCTTCCCCTCCACTGTGGCCTGTTTCTTTTGGGTTTTGCCTTATAATAATCATATCACTGCTGTTGCTGGATTTGACTCATAATTAACACCATCTGTGCCTAACAAAGACCTTCAATCATTCTGGTATTCAGCTGCCTGCAGAGGCCATGCATTGAGCTGCACACCCACCTGGCTTCAACTGTAGCATGCTAATGAAAGCAATGAATCTTAGCTATGGACACTTTCACAGCAAAATTTGCAGAGCAATGAAGAAAATTAAAGTTCATTGTCACAAATAGGGCTTTCTTCTGGAAATCACTTTTCAATTAAAGCAATAATGGTGTACACTCAGTACTGACTACAAGCACAGAAAATATAAAATTGCAATACTTATGACCAAAAATCTTACTTCATGATGTATCAGTTTAAAGGGTATTGACTGAGGCTTTATGAACCACAGATTCTGTGATTTGCTGAGAATCAGCAGTAGGCACAACTGAAGTTACAATTCTGTAACAATACTAAAAATGAAGTTACTTCAAAATAAACACTCACAAGAAATTCATGCATTTAAGCTAAATTTTCTTGGAATCAGAAAATTACACCTATCACTCCATTTGACAAGTGAGCAGTTAATAAAACTAAGGGAAATTAAAAGTTTATTTTTTCCTTTTTATGTAAAAAAGAGGTGCAGAGAACACATATAACTGGATTTGCTTCAGTATGGAACAAAATTTATCAGCTCACAGAAATGACTAGAAACTGATGCAGTGTGAACAAAATTAAAATTAGAAAAATATTAAAATGCTACAATGCCACCAGCTGCAAGGTGCTGTGGGAGGTTTCCCTCCCAAGAATGCAGGGAACAATACTGTTTTAATCCACTTGCCATGACACAGACCATTGTAATTTTAGCAATTTCAGCAATGGTAAACAATCAAGCAGCATTTCCTTGAACCAGATCCCAGATTTTTAAGTCAATTTCTACATCTCTTAGTCATGCATCATAAAAAATTAACTCTGCTGGGTACTTAGTATGAAGGAATGCTCTCGTAGCCACTTAGTGTGGGTTAATGAATATACTAAGACAAAGTAGAACTTTATAAACATAATTAAAATATTTTTGCATGAGCCAATTTCTCTATAAGCAGGAAGGCTTGAAACAAAGTTCAGTACAATTTAAGTCCTACTTAAGTCCTTAAATATGAGGACTGAAAGGCTATGTAAAATCTGTACACATTCAAAATACTGGTGAATACATACTTCAGAGTACAGAACCATGAACTGCACAGATACTCTCAGCAAAATGATACAGCACAGCCCTAAAACTAGTTACTTGAGAAAAAAAAGAAGTACCAATCTTTTACTTTTATATGTCTTGCAAATAAAAAAGAAATAATACATTCAGAAAACCAAACTGTAACCTGAAAACTACAGTAAAATCAAAGCTCAAACTGAACTTTTTCTGGGAACTGATTTCTGATCCTATTAGAGACACCTTCATTTTTTTTATACATTAGGCCAATGAGATCCACTCAAAATTCAGATGCAGTATTGTGGATTTACACATTAAAGAAAATTTTTTGTTTACTTGAAGGGCCATGAAACCAAGAAGGAATCATCAAAATGTTCTGCAGATTATTCCACTTAATATGGAAAAGCTTAACGACTTGTAATGAAAATGAGATTGGTATCTAAAACCACTTAAGTGTTTATGTTTACGTAGACTTACTGAACTATTCAGATTAATTTCATACTTCATACATGTATGTAAAAGGGGTAACACAGACTACACAAATGAAAAATATGTGAATTCTCCTGGATAGTGAAACTGTATCTGTAATAAATTTAAACAAATCATGCTCACCAGGCTTGCAGTATTTTTGTAGAACATTTTGCTGAGCAAAATCAAATCTTTCAGAAGACAAAACACAGAAGCAGTAGCAAACAAGCAGGAAAGCCAAACACTATCACAAGTTATCCTCAAATGTTCCCACATTAAAAGAGATTTCATAAGGACTTGAAACTAAGTGCTGCTTTGAGGGAAAAAAGGTATTTTTTCTACTAAAACTTTCCAAGAAAACTTGCTAATGACACTTTTCTCCTTGTGCTGTCACACAGGAAACTTCTCAAACAGAGTATATAGATTTCCAATGCATCTTTCCTTCCTAATTAATTCCCATGCAATGACAAGAAACCTGCATGAATTCTCCAAAACAAGAAACCAGACTTTTCATTTTGTATTGTTTTGTTAAGCAAGTTCTAGTATAGTATCGCTGACATTTTCTAGCTATATTGCTACTAAACAAGTTGACAGAATCACCTAGGTTGGAATCATAAAGACTAACTGTTAGCAGAGGTGGAGAAGATTTGCTTCACCCTAAATAATAAAGACAAGACCCAAAAAATGAACTCAAAGGTACCACAGGAGACAGAAGACGCACAAGAAAACTGTTTTCCTGGAGGGAATCACAATCCTTTCCAAACATCATCCACATACAGAATAGAACAGAAAAATACAATTAGTATTTGTCTTTAGGAGTGAACTTTTATGCAGTCAGATATATATGTGGATATTTTATATTTACAATAGAAGTTGGACCAAAGAAAGAATAATGATGCAGTAGTCAGAATGTCAGGAATGAAGTTTCAATCATGACAAGGTGGCTTAACACTTAAAGATGTTTCCATCATTCTTATAAAATGATTTGATTAATAGTTTGTAGTGGCTGGAAGTATTTATTTGTGCTCTCTCTCCTGTCATAGCACTGATGAAAGGGATATAGAGATGTGGAGGGTATGTGGGGTATTTTCTGATAGTTTTAGAAACACATACAGCTTTAAGGAAAAGTCCCTTTTGACTAAGAATAGACATATTTTTGAAAAGCACAAAGGAGATGTATATGATCATAACTGTGCCCATTTTTGTGATGAAGTAGGGTGCAGAACCTGAAGTTTGTACCAGAAACAGAATCAGTACAGAAATATTTCATAGCAACACAAAGCTACTTAATTGTCTCTGCTGAGATGTAGGGCTAGCTGCTATGGAGGATGTTGCAGCTGCACCGTTTTCTGAGCTCAGATCTCTCCAAGGAGCATTGCACTGGATGTGCCATTTCAAGTGGTACTACTCTGACAGAGTGTCTGTCAGAGTGATGAACTGAGCAACATAAAAATGCTCTTAGTTTACCCTCCTCTCACAGCTGTGACAACCTTCATACTTCAATTCAGCCTTCATACTACAATTAATCATGACACATGCTTGCTTGAAAAAACTTTGTGGTCTTTTCACTCTTCCCTTCAGTATCTATTGAAACAGTTGTTTTTCCCATCTTTCTTGATGCCCCTTCAGTGTGAAGTCATGCAGGATTCCTTTGTGGACATACTATCATTGCATCTATAAATCTACAGACAGATTAAGGGGTCTTGGATGAACCGATCACTGGCAAGATCTATTAGACTGCTCACACTAGCACTCTTCAGCTTTGGATTGAAGACACAATTCTTGTAACTCTCCACATAAGAGCCTGTAACAGGTGAGAGTCCATGGCCCAGGCAGAACACACCAGCTCTGGAACGCATTATTAGGGGAAAGCTCACCCTGGTGCACGTCACTATCTCTCTGGTGGGAGCACTAGAGCTGATTTGTGTCCACGGACCCTGAGCAAGCTGTAGTCTCTGTTGTTCCAGCTGCTTTGTTGAGGATATCACAAGCATTCCTTTCAGCCTACCTTCATTATTTCCTGTTTGACCAAATCCTCAAAGGAATGATTTTTTCTAGCATGCACTTGTGGATCTTAAATAGACTGATATAACACTGCATTTGATTCTGCATTGCTGAAATGGGCATCAGGTCAGCAGAATAAAAGAAAGCAGAATTTTTCCATTCCGGGATATATCTGGGGTGTTTCTAACATGAATTAATCTACCAAGCATTTACAAAACAAACAAACAAACAAACAAACAGAAAAAAATAAGATGTGTGCGTAGAACTAAACAAGGGTAAGAGGGGAGACAGGAGGAGAAACAGAAGAAAAAGTGTGTCAAGTACAGTATGCTAACTTCAGGTTTCTGAATTTAAACTGCAGCACAAGTTAAATGCTGGCTGAAAACCAAGAGAAATGCCCAGTTAAAACACTTGTTGATCAAGCAATCAATAAGCTGGTAGCAGTACATGGATTAGGTGGCCCAAAGAAAGCTCAAGTGTCCCAGAGACTCTCCCATGTTGCCAGCTTTACTCTCCTTGAGGAAAACAATCAAAGAGTCAAGAATGAAGTGCCTAAAATTCATTACATATTCCATTAGTTTCACAAAAAAAACAATTACTCTGACACATAGCAGTACTTGATCTGAAATTGAAACATAAATAGAAACAGGTTTTAATCTATTCCACATTTTTGACCTGGAAATACCAGGCATCCAGAAGCTTTGTGATTGTGCTGCAAAATGTTTTACAGAGGTCTTCAGAAAGGGACCATTTTATGTACTTCAGTGGTGATACATTAAGGAAAAATTGCTAAAATTAACACAAACACTCATTGCAATGTTGAGAAGGAAAACTAATTGTCCTCACTTCAAGGGAGCTCAAGACAGAACTTGAGTTTTCCTACCACTTGGCTCCTCTCCACAAAGAATATCTCTACCTTAGTTATTTGCATTATACTTGACACATCTATGGCTTCAAACTCACACAATACAGAGCTGGCACCCATCTATCCAAGAATGTCTTTGCTGGTGCCACCACCTTCCTAAATACCAGGATGTACAGATGTCAACAGTGGAATGTCTGATTTTGAGTCACTGAATGACTGTTTTAGAACATAACTACTACCATTACAGACAGCAAACAGGCTCGCATGGACTGACTTTGGCACATAGTCTTAACTGCTGCAGTAAAGGAAAGCCTTAAACTAATTCAGAGGAAAACAGTAAGCATGCCATCATAGAACTTTAAATTGCTATTGATCTTCAGAATATCACTCTCCCAAAAGAATTGTATTCAAGGAAGAATATTTTTTTAAGTTCCTTTTTATTTGTTTCTTCTGTGTTAGGCTACCAGTCTGCCTGTTACAACACTGACAGTGTCCAGCTCGATGTGAACACGAGGGTGGAGTATGAACAATATCAGAATACGGCCTGAGTTACCCTTGTTTGTATCAAACCATCACATAGCCCAGTGAAACTTTCCACTGCCTGGCCCAAACCTCAGCACTGTATGACAATGTCAGTGTAAACCTAAAGAATACTGAGATGCTTTGCAGACTATTAGTAGTTCACCTTATCTTGGTAAAACCTATCACACTCAGAAGTTGGAAATACAGAGGTGCAAGATACAATGCTCGTAGTGTCTAATTCATGCAGAGGTTTTCAGAAGTGTTCTTGTCAGTCTCTCAAGATGCTTTTGATCAAGTCTTGATTTTGAAAGATTCTACACATGCATAATGAATATAAAAACTGTAATTTTGCAATAGTACATATAATCTCCATCCATAGAAGTAGTTTTCCTCTCCATTCTACAGATCCAATGTGACTGTGTTCAATTTAGTTTATGGAATATCTTTTTTCCCATTCTTGAGTTATTTTTGTAGAACCTGTGCTATTATAAAGTTCTTTGCACTCAGGAGATGAGACCAAGCACTGATTTGAAGTAGATGAATGAAGAAATTTAGAGATGTATAATTGCTGCAGGAAAGGAGAGAAAGGAAAATGTACTGGAATACTCACTTTGATGAATCTATGAAGTATATTACAAGAGCACCAATACTAAGAGCGAAGACTAAGACAACCTACAAAAGAAAAGAAGAGAGTAATTATTTAACAACATTAACCATTTATTCTTTTACATAAAAAAGACAACAAAAATTATAAGCTAGTTTAATTTCAGCTCTGATTTTCTTTAGAAAATTACTCCTACTTAAACTTCAAACATTATATATTATCACAGAATGCTTTCTTGCACTGAAAAAGAGATAAACTATCAGGATTTACCAGACCTATCCTCCAGGATTGCTCACTGGGGCATAAACCAAGAGTGACAACAGGTTAGATTGAGCTTCCATTTTATATACATGGCTGTGAAACACACAGGAAACCCTTAGACTGCACTCCTGCCCATTGAAACAGTGGACTTCCTAGCAGTTTAAAGCAATACTTGATGCAGCACATCACGACAGTTATGACTTTTGTTGACACTCTTAACTGTCAAAGCCACAAATGAGCACAGGAATAAAAATATCTTGATTCAAAGACAGGTTTCAGATCCCTTTCTGAACGGCTGCATTATGAACAAGCCTGACTGAGGACCACAGTGCAAGGAGGGGTCACACAACGTTTTCATTCTAAAGAGACTTTCTGACACAATGTAGAGGTTCCTCTGCTCTCAGCTCCATGCTCTAAAGGCATCATCTGAAGCAAGGTATAATAATTATTACATAACCAAATTCTGAAGCTCTGCATGGCCAATGTCAAACATGTACATACCTTCCAATAAAATAAACTCATTAATATATTAATACTACATAATTACTACAACTTGTTACAATAACTATTCCACTGAAAGCTTAAATTATTTTTCCTTTTATATCTTGCTGACCATAATATTTTTACTTTGTGAATGTCTAGAAAAGGGTATTTTGCCTGAGTACAAGTATCTGTTGTCTTATCTGATGCATTGTCACCTGAAACAGTGAGATCTGTCCATCAAATTCAAGAACTGAAGCATGAAATTCATTGAAATACCATTTTTATTACCTAAGTCTAATATAATTTTAACATCTAGAGTTTAAATCTTCTTTCCTTGTGTACAGGTATTGCAAGGTGAAATAAACTATTAAATTCATATCAACTGGTAGGAGTGTCACCATCACAAGAAATTATAGTGGTAAATAGAACTTGTGGATTGTTATCTGAAAATATACCCCAAATTATGATTAGCAGTGAAGCCAATTTTTCTTTGAATTAAGAGAGCGGGAATCAAAATATTATGCACACTCTGCCCTACCTGTTGGAACACTCCAAGCTACACACAATCACAGTTTTCATCTGAATCTAATCTGCTGCATTACTTATTATCCATCGATTTCAAGGAGAGTCTTCATTTTTTTAAAAACAGAATTTTAAGAAGTGCTGAGTGTTCTGAGAACACACAGCTTACAATTTTGGCAAAAATTTTTTTTTTCCCAAACCAGTTTTAAACACTGCCATTCACTTTTAAATAATTTAAAGTCAAGCATTAGTGGTAATATTTTATCCTGCATTCTGTGGAATCATTTCTGTACTAACAGCACCCTCAAAGGCACTATTAAATACATGTATCTCTTTAAGGAAAAAACAATAAAAAATCCAAAGGAGAGAGAAGAGAAGAGAAGAGAAGAGAAGAGAAGAGAAGAGAAGAGAAGAGAAGAGAAGAGAAGAGAAGAGAAG
>JAOTQP010000304.1:12548839-12577844 GCA_026413545.1 Cichladusa arquata | reverse complement strand
CCTGACAGAGCTCAGGCAGTGTTTGGACAATGCTCTCAGGCACAGGGTGTGACTCCTGGGGTGTCCTGTGCAGGGACAGGAGCTGAACTCAGTGATCCTCATGGGTCCAGTCCAACTTGAAATTCTATGATTCTAATCTAGATTTCTCGGTTTCATTATATTTCACTATTTGCAGCAAAACTTTTTTGTAGTATGCAACAAATTGCAATAAAATCCAATACTGACATGATAAATAAAGCACCTGCATAACAGCTTTCCTTCAATGACCAAAAAAATTAAAGGCACACCAAAGTGTTTGTAGCAAATTTATGTGTCCTCCAGTAGAGCTAGATTTTACATAGAACTCTAGTTTTTGTATTAGATTTGGGATTTAACTTATTTCATGAAAATATTATGAATATTTTTATCTGGGAAGTCTAAACTGTATTTTAAAGCATGTATGAACAATTAAAATTGTCTCAACACAGTACCTTAAAATAATATGCTACAGCTAGTGATCCTGCAGTAATAGAAAGGCAAATTTGAAGAATAAAACTCTCTCTCTAGTATAAGGCCAGATGTTTATGGCTAGTAACAAATTCAATTTAGGCTTTATAAAAATGGAGCAAGATTTTCACATTAATCATCTTCCACTTCAATAATCTTGACACTCAAAAATGCTTGGTGAAGTTATTATCTCACCACTTTTTAAAATCAAGTATTTAACAGCAATGAGTCAGCTATTAAATAGTTCTCTTTTTGTTGAGAAGCTTTCAAACTCTGTGGCCAGATCAATGTTCATATATTTGATGTTCACTCTGTTGTCTCTTGGTGCATACACAAACTGAAATGAAAAATGTACATTACACAAGTGCATTGCTATCCCTTTTTCACAGGAAAAAAAAATGTGAAGCTGTAATTACTCTGTGATGTCAGAGTGTTCTCAGTACATTGAATAGCCTTTGCTCATGTTGACATAGACTGAAAGTATGAGGATTTTACAATCTTAGTTTCATTTATTCTGTATTTGTTCACATGCACAAAATGCTGTCTCTAGCAGACTGATGAAAAGTCCATACTTTCATCTTTTTTACAATAAAAAAACATTTTAATGGACAAAAGCTCCTGCCTTCAACTCAAGCTACTGAAGCTGCTTCATTGTGATGCAGAACTCAAGGGAGACATTGAAATATTACTTTCAAGAACACTGACATGGCAGTGGAAACCACAAGAATTAAGGGGATTTTGTGTATCTCCAAGCTCAGACTGTCCATGGCAGTTCAGGATCTTGGTTGCTATAAAACTCCCTAGGGCTTGCAGATTGAGGTGGTGGGGCAGGGGGGCTCCAGGGTGAATTCTGTGAGAAGCTGCTGGAAAGTTCCCCATGCTCAGCACTGCTCAGGCTGAGCCCAGCAGTGATGGTGGGAGCTCTGTGGAGGCTGTGTCTGGGAAAAGGCAGGAAGGAAAGCACAGGCAGACCTAAGCCAGAATATACCCAGCATATACATTAACGTCTATTTAACTCTAAAATGCCACATCTTACATTTATCTGTTTATAGCATGCACATTTTCTTCACACTCTTTCTTTCACACCATGTGGACTGACACAGTTGGAAAGTAGGCCATACAAGTTTGGCATGAATAGCATACTTCAAATATTGCTCGGCCAAGTTGTTTAAAGAGACAGGTTTTCTCTGCTAGCTCTTGTGCAGGAAGGTGTGTTTTGAATCTGAGACCTGTATGTCTGAACTTCTCATTGAAGACCACAATTAAGCTTGATCACATCAAAACTGAACCTGTTTTGAAAACGTACAAACATTTTTAAAAAATATTAACTTCATACTTATTTTGAATTCTTCTGCTCATTGTATGTGTGACTAAAATTCACTTCAAGCCCTATTTCAAGTAATGAACTTAAGAGAACCTGGATTATCTTTCTTCCTGCACCAAATCAAACTCAATTTGAACCAACAACTGACACTCAGCTGTCTTCATTATCCTATTTTTCAATATGATGACTACTTCAAGCTCCTTAATGATCAACAGTATCACAGCTAATATGCATTAGTCAGCTTTTAACGTCACTGCAATAAAGTTGCATAAGCCATGAACTCATGAGCTCCTTTAGTTGCAATTTCATCAACTGTAGTTTATGTTTGGGGTTTTTTCACCATATGGAAGCAACTTGCCACTTATAACTAATCAATCAAAATTAAGCTTCTTAACAAAATTCCTTCTTTTTTTCAGCTAAATGATATTGCATGTTTTCATTGATTACTGTATGGGTTTATTGGGTTTTGTATGATTTCTGGCATTTATAATTTGGCGAGGCCTGTAAAGCTGAATAATATAAAATAATAAATATAAAGCAGTACAGACAATGTTTTAAATTTGAATGCTAAATATGATGGAAATCCGTGTCAAAATAAGACACTTGCTCAGATGTCTTAATAGATTAAGCTCTGGTACACTCGGCTTAACTGGTATACAGAGAGAGCAAAAAATGACATTTAGTAACACTTGTAACACTTGAAAAATGAATGAAAAATATTTCTATTTGTATGCTATTTTTTTTCATTTAGGAATAAAGACAACTTAATGGCATCATTCAGTTCTGAAAGCTTATTTAAACATCAGTTAAATTTTACAGCAGGAAAGTATTGTCCCTTTGCATTTATCAACTTGATAAACTGTTTCATCCAGTATTTTTTTTCTTTTGAAACCTACATTTGGCACAACCTAAGTTATGAAAACATGTATGAATTTTTCTGTATTATTTGGAATTAAAAAGAAAGTCAATGCGTTATTTCAACCATTTCAAAAAGACATTTGCAATGTTATTTCAGAAAATTTTGTATTCTAATAGATAAATGTTACTTGATGAGTAAGAAAATTATTTACTGCTTTGTTAAAAATAAAATAATATCAAATACAACTTTAATTGTTCCAGCTTATCAGACAAAAAACTAACCTGCCTGTCATCTATTTCCATCAGTCTCATTATTCTTTTACTGTCTCTACTTTGTTTCCAAGTGAAGCTGATTATTACTGCTAAAGTATTATCCATCTGGAAATACATCATCTTCTCAAGGGCCTTGCTGATTTACTAACTAACAACAAACTTCCTTGGTGAGTTTGCACTTTGCAAAGGCACTCATTAAAATTCACAGGTTTAAGTGTTTAGTGCTTTGTTCTAACAAACACTGGAAAGTTCTGTTGGGGGAAGAAAAATAAACAAACCTTCCAAAGTATCTTATGAATAAGTAACAAAACAGAAAGTACATCACCAGGTTTGGCTCATTGTTCTTAGCTCCAATATGGTGTCCCAGCACAACAAGGTAATTAATGTATAATTAGTAGCATCAGTAGCAAAAGGATCACTTTGCATTATGTGAACAAAACCGTATCTCTTCTGCCTCGGTACTGTATGCCTTTTTATCTGCTCTGCATAGTTGCTACAGGGGCAAAGAGAAACTAATTTTGTTTGATTTTGTGATTTCTGGAGTGACACTGAAGTTACAAACCCTCTCATAGATCCAACTTGAATTTGTACTCAACTGTATCTTTATTCTAATGCAATGTCCTGTCAAGCAGTATCTAACTTCAGCATACATTATGAAATATCTTCCAAACTTTTATGAAACTTTAAAAAGCAAAGACATTTACAGAAATTTACCTCATACCAACATAATTAACTTTTAGCAACTATTTTGCTCTGTTAAATTACATTCCACAAACTAGAAAGAAGGGGCAGCCTATTCTCTATTGTCTCCTTCGTTGGTACATTTTTTAGCAGCGGCCATTGTCCTTTCTTTCACTGCCTTACATTCACGTACAACTCTTTCACACATATTTTCTTCTTGAAAATTGTTCTTTAGACTTTTAGGTAAGGAGGTTTTGTGCTCCATGTACATAGATCACTCTGAACAGGTTTGCCCTTGGCATGGCAAAGGGCAGGGTCTGACTCTGCCAGTGTGGAGATTCCCAGCTGGCTCCCCTGCCCCCCCAGCCTGTTAACTGGCCAAAACTGCTCGTTGGCAAACGTGCTTGTCCTGCCTTTAATCTCTGCAGGCCTGGCTGAACACACAGCATATACATTGCATAATACTTGGCATTACACAAATATTCAAAATAGTGGAGCATAAGGATAATTTTATTGAACATACTCAAGATAAAAAAACAAACTTTACATGAAAAAAAAAAAGGAGAGTATGTTTCCATTAACTAAAAAAGGTAAAATATGCTGTGGGCTTTGACAGATACTTGTTTTGCAAGGTATTGAAGTCCAGACTAGTTTAAGACTTACAAAACATAACTGTATTTTAATTTTTAACCAATCTATTCACCATGTTCTCTACTGCTTCTAAGATGGATATATACATTCATACAAGCTCTCAGTTCTCACAAAACCCTGGGGGAAGATTATCACTAATAAAGCCTGGCACTTGTTATGTGCTAATATTCAGCTGTACCCAGTAAAATAGCTCCGAAAAAAAAATTCCCTCAAAATAATTTCATTCTTATAAAATAAGTAACTTCTTAAACTAACTTCAGCTAGGTGTCAACCACACTTTTTCTTCCAGTTTCAGTAAACATGCTGCTCTGGAAGATTTTGATGTCTACTGTCTCTAGACCAACAGCCAAGTGCCACTTGAATTTTTAAATATAACACTGGCAAATAAATGTGGTGTTAGATACAGAATTCAGTCTTGTACAAATAACAACCTAAGTAGGACACATCATTTTCAGGATATGTCAATAAACCAGACCCTATCCAAGCCCATACCCAAGCCAACTTCATATAGTGAAGCTGTATGAAGATCAGCAGCTCCATGGCAACATCATACACAACACACAAACTTCCCAAGAAACCAGATACATAATCAGGCATCTAATGTATAGTAAGCTCCATCTGCCCTTTCTTTATTGCCAGAAGTACCTCATTTGGTTGTCATAGAACTAGGTTTGATACCCCAACACTACCAATCATACTTTAAAGAACAAAGCTGATTCATTCTGCCTTGAAAATAACATCTGTGCTGTGTTAATAAACGGGTATCAGAGATGTACAAGTAGCACTCTTGGTGTTTTCCAAACTGGGTAATGGCAATGTGGGGGTTTACTGGGTAAACTAAAGGCAACAAGCATTACTCAGCTGCTGAGGCCTGTCATGAAATACTACTTCACACATAAAATTTCTCATTGAAACAGAACCATTTCAAAAATAGTGTATGAAACTGGAATGGGGATAGATAGGTGTGCATGTTGCTTTTTTCAATGCAAACATGCATGAAGCTCACACAAAACTACTCAGCCTACATGAATATCCTACATGAATGTTCACTGCAAAGTTGAACAGTTTAATCACCCAAAATATACTAAAGAAAGGAATCATTATGACAATATGGTTGTGATACTGAAAAATAAAATTATTTTAGAAAAAATTAAGATGATACAGTATTTAAGATTAGAATGCCATGACATATATCCATACTTCTAAGCACTGTATGAAGAATATGTCTTCCAGATCCCAGTTCTAGTCGCACACTTGTCCTCAGCATTTCTCTGTACTGAAGGGATTTTCTTATCTATGAATGGAAATTCAAAAACTTATCTGCAGGGCTCCTTGATTTACATTACTTTGACTCCAATTTACATCTGGTTTGGTAATTCATTTTACTGCTTTTAGAAGAAGGCATGTACATTCTGATTCAATGAGGTGCAATGACTTCCAGAGCAGCAAAGAGAATAATTTTCATTCTAGAAATGATAATACATTTGGTAGCATTCAGTTTGTGTGAGTCCCATCTTCCTTTATTATTTCCCCATTTTTAATCTCACCTCGTTAAAAGAATGTTCTGTTCATTAAAATTTTCATATCAATGGCATGCCATGAAAATTTATTATTTTATACTTATATTAAGTTTAAGACCTTTCAAAAAATCAATTAAAAAATAGACTGTAAAAATATTTCATAGTGAAAAGAAGGACATACTCAGAATCAGACCAAATTGTGATTAACTAAGAAATTATCTAGCTAATAAGATTTACAAAGAGATTTATAGCCTTTCACTTACAAGACAAAGTTTGACAGTACACAAGGTTATGGGAGAAGACTTAGTCAACATAATATTCTTAATGAATACATATCTTTCATCTTCTCTGCCTACACCAGAAATATTACTTTTTCCTTTGCTAAAACTTTTGAGAAGGTAAATATGAGGATGAGGATTGTCTCTCCTGAGAAGCCTTTCTCTTGTATATCCAGAGAAGTGGACATCCACATATCCTAAGTTAGGTTGCTCAGCTTTCAAGTATTTCAATGAATTTCAATTTATGGGCTATAGAACAACAATGTACTAAAAATACTACACATTTCAAATATATTCTAAAAATATAGAAAAATGTATTTGTACCTGCATTTCAAGAAAAAATGAATTCTTGCAGACTATTACAGAACGGTGAAACCAGCTTAAATTTCCAAGTCTTTGTTCTTCACCTTTATTGCTTTATTTTTTGTTGAGCTTCTGCTAATTAAAACCTTGCTTTCTTTAAATGAGGTGAAGCTTGTGTTCTTATTCCCTTTTTAGAGGGGTGGTAGAAACCTGGTAGAAGTTTCAAAAGTGTGCCCCTATGGACAACATGATGTTGATTCTGTGTTTACTTTAATTGGCATCTCCTTTCCTTTGTTCATTTTACAAAATCTCCTGTGTCTTTCTTTTTTCACTCACCCTGCTATGTTTTTGACTGACTTTTTTTGCTCTGCTTCCAACCCACACTTCATCTCCTGCCAAGGGAATTTTAAGCCATTAATCGCTGTCAGATTTCCATACTCACAACATTTAACCAAATTCAACAACTCATTCATCCATATTACAAAAAAATAAACAAAGGAAAAAAAATAGAACTACTTGAGAATAATGGAGAGTGCTAGCTTTCTAGAGTTTTATAATTTTGCTTAGTACATAAATATACTGAGGGGATAAACATGCATTAATCAGGATTGAAATTACCATCTAATCACGATTTTTTTTTTTTTTGCTGCAGCTCTTTAGACACTTGCATTAATAGAATCAGAATGCATACAAGAAGAATGACCCAGGAGTGATCACATACTTACTGCTTAGTGCTTACGTTTCAAACACTCAAATATTGTTTGAAATGCAGAATTTCACTGGAAAACTGAGTATCATCCTGACACGTCCACTGCCAGTCTTTAGGAAAAAGACTTCCATAAGAGGTCAGTGCAACACTGGAACAGCTCTTCTGGAGACATTGTGGAATCCCTGTCCTTGAAGGCTTTCAAGACCCAGTGAAATAAAACCAGAGCTGATCTCATCTCTTTGGTAGTTTACCCCTGCAAGGATTCATTCTGCAAAGGTTTTACCAAGTTCTCTCAGCTATATGTTAAAAAAAATCCATTGTGGAGTCGCTAACTGAAGGGGAATGAGCAGCCCACAATCACAAAATCATACAATATGGTGAGTTGGAAAGGACTCATCAGCATCACCAAGTCCAACTCCTGGCCCTGAACAGGACACCCTGTGCCTGAGAGAATTATCCAAGTTAACCTGAAGCGTAAATAAAGTTCATCAGCACTATGACATTGCTGAATTTTACAAAATGCTCAAATAAAAAGACATGATAAACCAAATTGCGTACTCAGGTAACTGCAGAATACTCTTAAATATGATTATAAGGAAAATAATAAAAGTTAGAAAACCAAAAATAAAGTAACTACTTTGAGAAAATAAACCAAGCCAGCTGATCTTTAACATAAATTTGAAATTCAAGACTGAGAAAACTAGCAGTAAGATGAAGCAGAAAGTGAGATGACCAGAACACAAAAAAAAGAATAAGTTCAGATAAACTATAAAATGAAACAAGGATGCAATGGCTGAAAATTAAGGTTCCAGAAGTTTTTTTTTTAAATATTTTGGTATATACCTTTCAAGGTCATTATAGTAATGTGGGCAGTTTGCTATGTCCAAAGTGCATGATGCTGCTCCTCACAGAAATTTTCCCTTAAAATCAATGGGTTTGGTAGCTAAAAGTGATCACAAACATAAATCTATTTCTGTAATCTATATCCAGCCTTTTCAGCTGGAGGCCCTAAGGTCACGGTTAAATTTCTTATAGACTTGGACCAAAATAAACTAAGATTAAGCGAGACCTTAAAGAGTTACAGTTAATGCATTACCTGCAGAGGACTACGGTAGACAAGCAGTGATGTTTCATGCCAAACCTTTGTCTAACACAAATGTCACATTCATTTAGGAGAGGTGTCTACAAGGAGAACAGCACTCTCTCAACCAGTTTTTCTCTAAAACATATGGACTGGCACATTTGATTTCCTTCAGGAATTGCCACATATAGTAGGGACCTATATTGTGAAACTCTGCAGTGCTCCATTCCACTGAATGGAAAGCTAGACTAATGCTCAGGACTGTACTTTCCCTTTAATGCATATGTAACTTCTGACATTACTAATGGAGCCTAATTACACTCATTAGTCCTATTCACCACTTCCTTTTCAAATTATTAATTGCAATAGGCCTCATGCTTTACTGCAGCATGAAATGAAACCCACACAAAAGTAAACAATCACCTTCTCTACACACTAACAGATTTTTTGTTCATCTTCCAGCTTTGCTTTTTATTAAGAGGTTGGAGGATGGGATCTAAAGAAACCATAAAACAGATTTAAATATAATAATGTTTATCTAAATTTAATATTTTGCCACCTCTTTGTTGTCTATTGTATCCTGGTAAATGGAATTGGGAAAAATTTGCTATGGATTAACTGCATGATTTTAGAGCATCAGTCTTCTGCTAGAAACAGACACAGAAGAGAAGCAGCATAATCACCTTGTTTCTAAGCAAGTTAATTTATCATGAAAAGGTGCAGAAAAATAAACCCTTTGATGGCTAGTAAATTAAATAGGGCAGAGGGATAAATAAATTATCATGCAAAGTACTGGGAAGACATGGAAGGAGAGACTAAAATAATGTGAAATTAGCAGACTTCAGCCAGGCTACAGATCCCCAACTATTCCACTACGAAGTCACATTGAAAATTATTTCTTTTTTTTTGTTTGTTTTTAAATAAGGCTGTTGAGAAATTGTAAATTTAAATAAAGAGTAATTTTTTTTCCATTGTAGGCTATTCTGCTTTATATTAATGAGGCCATAGCACTGAAAATTCTTGCAAATTTATCAACACAACTAGGGCCTGAGCATTCCATGGTTTCCTAGCACCATCATTTGTTTCTGAACAAGAGTCCAAAATCTGAACTCTGATATTTTTAACTATCATTACATTTACTCTGGAAAGATGAATTAGTGTAGCATGACCGGCCTTACATTGCAGACAAAAGGAAAGAACAGCTTAGAGAAACACAAATTGTCAGAACTATCTTGGAGCTTCTAAATACTTTTATTCCAATATAGGATTCTGTGTGTGGGTTTTTTTGTCTTTTTTTATGAGAAGTCAGTATGCATATTATGCTGAAGCCAAGTTCACTAACATTTTGTTTGCTGTTTCTTCTCTGTTTCATCCTACTCAAACTTGGCAATAATTATACGCCAGTTTGAACTTCTGGTATTAGCCCTTACAGGTCAGCAGGAGGTTATCAAGGAGATGGAGAAGTGATGATAGGAGCTGAAAGAATCATCTATCTAAAACAATAAATTTATGTATTTATGAAATGATGTGGTCACTCAAGCACAAGGACAGAAAGTGGGGTAATAGAATGTGACTGCCAATTCCTCGTCTTCTACATTCTAAGTGGAGATCAAGAATAGCACTGCCAGAACTGAGGAATAGCAGAATGATGAGCAGAGCTGAGAGTTAGAAAGTCTAGTCTGAAACTATTTTCCTGTATGCGTTTCTATCATGCTTATTACATACACTATGGTGAAGGATACTATATCACAGCAAAATAAGCCGAAATAGAGACATTAGGGGTCACCAAGGAAACTCACCTTGTACAATATCAGAGGTTGCTATGTGTATATTATAACATAATAGAAAATATTTGACATGTCAACAATTTCATAAAGCTAAAAATGAAAACGTATAATCATTCAATAGTCTTTTCCTGAGTTGAGCTCTGTCCAGCTGCTAACACCTTTATACCCCTTTATAGGAAACACTTTATAGGCTTGTTAAAGCTTTTACTGCAATGCCATGGTCATGGTAAATCAGCCAGCTAAATGGGTGTTCATATGCAAAACCCAAAGTTGGCACAAGCAGGAGCATTTTCACTAACACCAGTTCTACTGTGCCTACCTTCACTACAGTACTTTGGGCAAGAGAGTCCAAAGCTTTAGGAATCTTGTATAGTTAAGTGCTGTAACAACATTTTGGTAAGTTACCAGCATATTTTATCATTAAATAGCAAGCAATGTTTCGAGTGCCCATTTAGCTCCAGGGACACCACAGTAAATATGTTCTAAGCAATACTGTGCTCCACATATTATACACGTGCATCAACACCAATGGCATATTCATTTCTGGGTGTGTCAGGTGGATCTCCCAATAAGATTTCTGCAGATTGCCTGAGTTTAGAACATTACCAGAGAATTAGTAGTAGTAGTAGTAATATATATTATTAGTATAATGCATGTATTTCTCTAATAATATTAAAATTATATAAAACTAATATTTTGCTCAATACTGTAACAGGTTCAAGTTTAAAAAAAACACATACAGACTTGCAAAATGTTTGAAAAGCAGCTTGGTGTGAGAGCTTTCTCAAGCAGTTATCACAAATGGTGGTTGATTCTCAGACCTGCTTCAGGAATGAGACTTAAAGCAACATGACACTATTATCTGAGCAGCATATTAAAAACACCTCCTTTATCTCTGCTTTTTGCAGACTCAGACAATCTTAGCCTTCAGAGAAACAGAACATTCATAGAATTAATCTCAGCAGGATGGTTGCTTTGGAAATTATTAAGTAAAAAGCACTCATCACTATAATTGGCCTGAAAGAAAAAAAATGAAAGTAATGCCTAATTCTATAATCTGATTCCATTAAAATAACAAAATTAATTTGGGGGGGGTATGGATGAATGATGTCCTGCTTGCTGAGGGCATGGCCCTGCTTGCCACTCTCCCTTTGCTACAAGGCAGCCAGCCCTGTTGCTCCCTGGCACAAGCTATTGAGGTGGAATGGGTAAAACAGCAGGTAGAGGTTCTCCACTTAATGGGCACTTACAGGAAAAAAATAGTAATTCAGACATGCCCCTAATAATCCTCAGCCCAGCTCTGAGAGCAAAGGATTCAAATGGAAAAGGTAACTCAAAACACTCTAGAGCCTCATCTACAGCTCTCAGCTTCACTGATCAGGCAAATTTTGGGCATGAAGGTACCTGTTACTGTCTGTCTCTAAGGCCTCTCACTGAAGACTTTTTTTTGATTAATAGTGTAGCAAGTTTACTCAGCACAAAGAGTTATGATGCATGGGCCTTCAAATTATTGGGGTTTAAGCAGATTTTTTGAAAATAAACTTTGCATGTTCCCAATTCCAAGAATAAGCTTGACTGAATAACAGAGACTACCAACTGAAAAGAAAAAGCAATGGAACCACAGAGCAGGAAAAATACCAAACAAAAGAGACCAAAGATTCTGAGCTGCTGAGAAACTTGACTGATTTCTGGTGGATTTCTAGGAACTTAACAATTCAGGAGGCCAAGTGAAACTTGTGAATACACTGAGCACTACTAGGGAAGCCTTTCAGCCAGTGATGTGCTCCTGGATGTTGTACAGGTAATTTACACAGAACACAGTGAAGACTTCAGTTTGCCTCCACAATCTAGTTTGTTCTCTTCTGCATGAGGGCATATAGAAACAACAGCTACTGTGCAGCCATAAACTGAAATTTATTAAGTAAGACTAACCACAGTAAGTCCTTAACAGAGAAAAAATTATGCTTTAAAAATTTCAACAAAAAGTACCTGAATTTTACACAGTACAAAGCTATTATTCATTTTCCTCAGATATGTCCCTTAGGGCACAGATATCCTTTTCTCTGTTCCCTTTCTATTTCTTCTTACCTTTGAGCTACTGAAAGTATATTTCAATCTTTAAAATTTCACAAGTTATCCTATGATTTTATTACATGATCAGGTGACAGGGACAACATTAAAAAATTTATTAATTCTACAAATGTACTGTATGGCAAACAAATCTGAGTATTTTCAGACTACCCTTCCCAAATGTACAGGGCTTATGAGTCAGGCATCAATTATTAAAAGACTTTGTTTTAGACCCAAATTCAGTGTTCTTTTTAGTAATCTCCTGGTGTGAATTAGCTAGAGATCATGCTTTTAATCTAGGCCCTGAGATACTTTAATATATCTTTAAGATTTAAGAAGAAAAAACAAGCCAATATTCTTAGACACTTGATAAAACTGTCATATGTGTAACACATTTGTGGATGACCTTTTTCACAAATATGTATTTAAATAAAGCCTTTTTCTAATGAAGCATTCTGTCATGAAAACAATCTGTCATTCATATATCCTAAAAGATCAGGTTTGAAAGGTGTATATCATTCTTCACATTGACAAAAAAATAATTTAAGGTTGACATAGACAGCTCTAAAATGTATGGAGATTATGAAAGGCCAATAAGGATAGATGAACTGACACTTTGAATTTTTGGGGGCAACAGAGGAGATAGAAACAACAGCTATTTTAATACTAATTAATAATAGAAATTGAATAGTCCTTAATTTTCTAATGAACAGTCAGCATAACCCTTAGGACAACATTTTTCTAATTTTTTCCACAGTAAACTATTTAAAAGAGGTTATGTGTCCTTCATATTTGAAGGGTACATATTATAACCTTATTTTATTTCAAGACAAAACTTAGAAATTCATTAGCCCAGCTTAATTGTGTAATATGCATTTCTTCATTATATCTATTCATAGAAACATGGAGGTCAAGGACATGGCTTAGAAAATAAAATATATCAAAACAAAATGCAACCAGTTAGCCAAAGTGTGATATGCTTCCAACACTACAAATCCCAAGAGAGTAAAAAAATATTTCAAGGAAAACATTGTGAACAGATAATTCATTTTGTATATGGAAAAACAAATGGAGTGTGGACAAAACCAATTTATTTTTTTTAGTACATCATTCTAAGTACTTGAAAGCTATGCAATTATTTCACAAGTATCCAGAAGACTTCTAAAAATTTCTGTATCTAGACTGAAAAAACAGATTAATTCATCTAATCTGTTCTGACAGCTGCAATCAGAGATCATAAGCTCTGCAGATAAAGGACAATTTTTTATGGTATGTTTATACATTGTCATTTGCAAAATGTGCAAAGTGTAAACTATTACTGTATTTTGCATAATAAAAACAATGGCAGTCAGATTTCTCAGTGATGTGAGCATTTTTTCCCTGTAACTTCCCAGCCTCAAAAGGTGTTTGGGCTTATGGAAAAGTATCTTCCACTGCACTCCATACTTGTGATGAAATCCTACTCATTTTTTCCTATTGCTAACACTTCCTTCCCCCCAGTGAATCTCTTCTCATTACAATCCATTCAGTACTTCTGCTATAACATTTATAAGGTGATTTGTCAACATAGTGACATGTCTGTATAAAAAACAGATGCAAGGTCCCTGACACCAACTTGATTAATGAGAACAAAGTGTAATGAGAATTTCTTGTGGCTAATGTCACAGCAAGAAAGAACAAAAAAACCCCCAAAACAAAAACAAAGAAAAACACTGAAGACACTTCTGGTACAGACTGCACCATATTAGAACTGTGTGAAATATGGTACTATTTGTCTAAATCTGTGAACTAGTAACAGAAAAATAGTTCTAAACCATGTCAAACTTCAGCAAAATGAAAACAAAGCAAACAAGAATATACTTTGAACTGGCCTACAACAGTGCCAAACATTTTTAAGTGTCCACCCAGAATTCACACAGCTGCTCAGGGAGTTTTATTGGCAAAACTTGGCCTGTCCCTCTCAGTAGAAAGAAACTCAGACCAGAGGAAAAAAAAAAAAAAAAAAAAAAAAGGAAAGCTAACTGGACATTTTCTATTATGAGGAAAAGTAGCATACAAGAGGGAATGAAGCATGCTCAAATGTTGCCATGTAATAAGACACTCATCAAACAAATTCACTGCTTCTGTCCTAGGTTGTTTCCCCTTCTGTCAGATTACCAGCCCTTACCTTGCATACCACAGTAGTAAAACAAGAGTATTCCTCACCTACATTCTTGCATCTACTGGAGTTAACTAAACTCTGAAAGCCAACTACTTTTGGAAGTTTGCCTCTGCATATGTAGTCACAGAATTATGCAGGAGAAAAGCAGAAGTAAAGGAAAAATTAGGGTAAAAAGGCAAGTCATTCAACAGTAGAATTTACAAGCCATACTTTAATACTTAGCAGAGGTCCCTGATAATCTGATAGGAGTAACCTGTGCTAAGTGAGCTACTGAACTGTCAAGAAATTGACCTTCAGATTGCTTCCACACAAAAGGCTGTATTTTTCCTAAAAAGTGCAGCATCTGGCTCGCTCACTACTTTGATGAAAAGAGGCAATGATCTGTAACATGGACTAATTTTACTCAAGTATTTTTTTCATTTATCACCTGACTTACTGGCTAAAATCAATGTTCAAGTTACTGACCTAGTTCAATGCTCTGAACTGAGGGAAAAAAAAGAATTACAAAATCATATATAGACCAAAGATAAACATTTCTATCTTTTGCTAAGATAGTATATCCCTACACTGATTGTGGCCAAAACGTGTTTGATCCTGTTCTCAATTTTTACTAAAATGATCAAAACTTTGACCTTAGGAACCTCATTTGATAAAGCTAATAATGTATTTATGTTTTTTAAAAACTTTCATTTCTTTAAGACTCATACTCTTAAGATGTCTCAGGTGGCAAATCAGAACATGTAAATCAGGCTCTTAAATGGTCATTGATGTGAACTAGTCACTGTTGCTTTATTTCTGTTTTTCTCATCCTCTCCCCAGTATCATGTTATTACAAGGAATAGTTTACCTGCCCAACAAACATTTCTCTTAGCATTGGAGGCAATTGCTGCATTACCTCTTTCCTTCAAAAATGCTGTCCAAGCATATTCTGCATCTATTAGAAGGGCAATCATGTACATACACACACCATGTTGTGAGCCATCTCAACTCTGAAAAGCTGGTAATTCTGTCACACACTGAGGTCTCACAGCTGTTGGTCAACTAGATGGATAAACAGAGTTAAGAGTCGTTTCTAAAGAAAAATAAGTGCCAATGACTACATTTTTTGAGGGGAAACCTAAGAAAAAGAAAATGTAACTTTGCTATTCACAAACTATAAGTATAGAGATATATGAATGGTATTTCAGACTACATCTCCTTAAAGATGAACAAAGCAAACAAAAAAGAAGATGGGGTCATCATGTCAATGGCAGAAAAAACGAACAGTTGATCCTGAGTGGCACAAGTAACCTGGAAATTATGCCTGTGTTTTTAAACGATGATGGAAATCTCCACAATGAGTCTGCCATCAGTCCGCTGTATTTTTTTTTTAGCTTTATTATTATTGAATAACACAGTTGTGGACTTTTTACCTTGTCATCTTACTTAAAAAATAAATTTGGATAGCTGCAGAAATCTGTCTTGATATTGTGCCTACCGTCACATTTCAATGAGATTCCTCAAGGCAAACAAGAACAGGTTGCCTACTATGACTCAGGCATCTTTTGAATCATACCTGCTATTATAAATTGGCTTGGAGAGCATTATCATATGGTATTTTTTTGTGCTTCTGGAAGCAAAAGCCATTGCTGGTTTTAAATGACAACACTGTATCGCAAAAAAAATAAATCAAAATATTTGAAAAAGTTACACCATTCCATCCATATGGAGATATGTACATGCAAGGATATATTTTCTTACTTGAGAAAAATCAATGGAAGAAAAATTTTAGGAGCAAAATATAATGGAGAAGGTTTAAACCATTCCCTCAGAAGGGAATTCTTATAAATTAAACAGCAGCAGAAAATTCAAATACCCTATCTCTTGCAGTAAACTGAACATCCATTACATGCAAGCTCCAGTGAACAGGTACATGTGCCTGGATTTATTAAAAATGCAACACTGTTGGGTTGCAGTTACTTCAGGCATATAGTTGTTCCCCATTATAGAGTAACTTTGCATATACACCAAAAATATAGAACCACACAGAATTAAGAATACAGTCTTCAACCAAAACATATTTTAAAAGGGGTCCTTTATGATAAGCATACTATTTTAACGTACCATTTTAAACACATTGCTTGAAGTATTTTGATTTTCCTTAGTGGTCTAGCAGCAATTATCATTCGTTTTTACAACCAACCCCTATACATGCCTATTCATTTTCAAAAGGAAAAAGCAAGGTAAAATCTCTAGTGACATACAATCCTTCTCTGTCCACATTTGTTTGCTATACAACCAGAATTTGTACTACTGAAAGTGAAGTGGTTGCCAGAATCCTACTTCCCTTTTTTATAGTTCTCATTTGTCTCACCATGTTTTCCAAAACAACCTTAGCTCCATGAAATTCTTACTTGCACTGAAAATTCTTTCACTGATGCAGTCTGTGTACCACCTTCTTTTATATCTTCCTGATCTGCCTTGAAGTTCTGAGGTAGTCAGGCAATGTGTTCAAAGACAGCAAAAACTTTAAAAATCCTGAAATTACAGCATAAAGTACACTTCCCATAAGCTTTTCCCTGCACCCTGCACACCTGAATTAGCTAACACACTGTTTACATTCAAGACTTCAAGATCTGAATTAAAAGCTCAATGAGCTCAATAGAAATCTTTCTACTGATGTCATTTGGCTTTGGATCAGGTCTAAATTGACAGAGGTCGTTAAATTGTTTTCTTGTTCCTTGCTTTTTCTCTGTCAGTCACTTCAATTTCACTATGATGCCATTCAAGCATTCATGGAAAATGGACTGACTTTTTATATAGTCACATTATAGCCAAAAACAATATTCAAAAGTACATAAATTCACTTTTCAGTATATTCCAGTGAGTGCCACATCTCGGTTCAGTCAGCTAGCGCCAATGAGATCATTTTTGGCTCCTTATGTGCAACTTAGTTTTGGAAATTAACAGCTTTGAACTCCATTAAGAATTTCAAATACAGAACAAGTCAGTTTGAAACATCCTTTACCCACTTCAAGTATCTCTCAAATCCTGGTTTATAACTATCAAATTTTGTAATACACAGTTATATTCATATGAAAATTATGGCTTAGAAAAGGGTGAATTCTCTTGAATATTATTTATTTTCCTGTAAAGGATTTCCTTCTTTTATGCTTTATGTTATCTTTATGTTTTCTTTTTGCCTATCACACCCCATTTATCTGGGTGCTCAAGAACAAAGCAATAGCAACAAAGTACTTCAGAGAATTTGGGAACATTGAATAAAAACTGCACTCTCGCTGACCCTCCGGGAAAAAGGTACCTTTAAAACACGTTTTATCTGGAAACAGAAATTATATAATACCTTTAAATGACAGCAGTTATAATATCCAAAACGTTTCTAAAATATATTCCACAAAAAAAGTAACTTGGTGATCCTGGAAGTTTCAATAAATCACAAGCAATTAAAACTGCGTGTGAGACAGACGATGGATCTGCCTGCATTTGGAACCCTGTAAGCTCAGCACTGAGCCTTTCCAGGCACTTTTCATGATCCAGAAATAAATCCTGCTATATAGGTTAGAGTGAAACATGAGAGTGCACAGAGAAGCGCTGCTTTTGTGGGAAAGCGATGCACAGAACAGCTCCAGGCTTTAAAAAATCTAATAAATCGGGCCTCCTGCAGATGCTATTCAACTAACTTACCATTTGTGCCCTCAGTGCCTCTGTCTGGTTCACTGTATACCATGGAATGTGTTAGGAAGTTCATTATATCCACTTATCTAAGCTAGTGCTGAGTGGGAAATATTACCAGCTAAAAAAGAGTAAGGAGGTAGGGGAGAGCTCCCTGATTCTTTCAAAAATATCCTATAATACTGAGGGGTTTAGATTTTGTTTCTATTTCCCTTAGGGGTGACAAGTACTGAAGGTAGTTACTGCTTATTACAATACTTTCAGCATTTCATAGAACTAAGTATGTGACTCAACACAAGAGGAGCTTGTGATTTCTCAACAAAGTAGAGAAAACAGCAATAAGCTGTTGTATACTTCCTTTGAGTGACTGCATGGTAATTACACTGGGCATTCAGTATGTTAATGAAGTAGGAAAGCTATTTTAAAACAAAAGGAAAAAAAATATATTTAATTTTTTTAGGAATATTTGGGCATCACTGCAAAGTAAATCAGTCAGCAAAGAATTTAGTCACAAAACAATGAAAAGATTACCCCATGTGCCTGCACATATGACACTGGCCTGGGGCTTATCTTGTAAGCACAGTAACAATGAGTTTTATTTTTGGGAAACTATTATACTAAACAATGTGCATCTTTAGAAAGCACATATAGAGTTACTAAGAATTCTGATCACGGACCAGTGGCCTCTCTAAACTAAGCAAACAAATCATTTTGGCTAGACTCCATTTTATATTTAGCACTAGCAAGTTCCAACTTAATTTTGTCTGCCAGACTCCATGCAGTGGAGCAATGCTGCTATAGTGACCAATGCAGGAAAATCACTTTTAAATCAAACCTTTCCATTACTAATTACTACACTGAATATGCAGTTAGTAAATTCAGCCCAAGTAATTAACCTTATTCTAACAAGTTGCCAGCAGTTCCTATTTAAAACCCTCCTCTTAATGGTACTGAAGGTGTAGTACCTTGAATGATACATGCTGTATCTTCCTCAGTGCCAGTGTTATGTTCCACTCCACAGGTTAGGCTAACAATTTGTGCATTTAGTACTAAAAATTATCTCCACTGTTTGCTGAAGAGTCTGATTTGAAAGATAACATGATGAGGTGAGGTGGGAGCACATTGGTAAGAGGGAATGTTTCAGACCATTCCTTTCTGTTTTTACATCATGTTATACAGAAAAATGAATCCAAAATAAATAGTCATTTTCTGAACCATAACAGCTAACTTCCTGAATGAAAACCAGGGAGCGTTTCAAAATGAAACTTTTTAAAGGCTGTCCTGAATTTTAAGGCTATAAAAAGGATTGAAAAATCCCTTCATTTCAAGAGTACTAGATAATGCACAGATTTATTGAACTGTAAAGGGTAGAAATTATAAATCTAATTCTGACAATCTGATAAACAAAAATTTATACACACAAAAAGCATACGAACATACATATGTACATATGAAATTTGACTTCAGCAGAAAAAGGACTAGGTTTTTCAGAAGCATTTAACAACTAACAGAGATACTTCTAAAAATAAACAAAAAAATTTCATCTACTAGCTCATAAACAACTTTGCCACCAATAAATTTATAAATATTTAAAGACAATCTATTTTCCCCAAACAGATGTGCCAAAAATTGCATAGAAGATTGTTATTCAGTGTGCTGGTAGACTTTTTCAAAGGCAAAGGAAAATTACTTTTATAATTATATTGTTCCCACCATATACTGTGTATCACAGAAAAAATTTACAGGAAAAACAAGGAACAAGACTGGCTTCCAGAGATGTTCCACAAAAAGAGCTTAATGAAGTGATCTTTTAATGAAAACAGCATTAGCAGAATCCAAAGAGAAACTGAGTTAGAGCTGCAAATACTAATCACATACATACTTTGACAAGAAACAATTTCATTATCTAAATAAGTTAGGTAAGTTTGAAACAGAAATAAATAAATACAAGAAGCAATGGCACCCTAATTAGTATTTTCATGTTTAAAGACTTGGAAGTTTTCTTGGTTCTTCTAGTATTTATGAGGCTGGTCTTGACAACAGTGGTAATGCCACTGTTGCCAGCTCAAGGATTTTTAAAGCTCAGGGCAAGCTAAAATCTGTCTGTCTAGCACAACCTAAAAATCATTCACACAATAAAAAGTCCAAAAAAATCTTCATTGCCTCTAGCAACCACCTGCTCTACCCGTATGTGGTAAGTAAAAATTTAGTATAAGCCCCACCTTCTTCACTAATCATTATTCATAGATGAAAGCAACCTTTGATTTTTAAATAGCATGGCCAGTGTATGGAGAAAGTGAATTCCATTCAATCTCATCCACTAAACTCATATTACTGCCTTCATTTGAGGAAATGTGTTACTCCTTGGAACACAGAGTACAAATATTACTATTACATTGGACATGTCTTTATTCTATAATTGGGATACAAGAATTCCAGAAATCTATTGCCAGTTTCTCAACATAAATGGAATGAAGGAGAAAGAATGGAAGAACCACAAACAGAAATGTTCCTTCACTTTCATTATTTTAAAGCATCAAGGGGAATTTACTTTATGTTGCTGGCTCAATCATCTCATGATTCCATGCATCACAAACTACAACATGCAAATAATGGCTTAGTGGAGTGGCTAAATGTAATTACTTGCATTAAATGGATGCAAGGCCTCTTAATTTTCTAATTTGTCATTAGTCCACATATCCAATTACAAAGTTTATTTTCACCAACTTTTTGCCTCTTCATACCAGCCAGTGTAGTTCATTTCATAGCTTTTTACATTCATCTACCTGCCACTGTGGCATACAGGTAATTGGATGTTTTAGGTTTCCTGTCATAGTAAAATGTTTTTTCCAGTATCAAAGACTGGGATGCAATTAAAAAACTCCTAGAACATGGCAGGTTCAATCCTCATGTGTAATAAAATCCAAGAAACAATGGAAGATAGAGTAGCTGAGAGAGAAGAAGATGGGAAACAATAAAAAATAAGCATCAAGGGATTTGAAACTCCCAATCAATGCAAAAAGTGAACAGATCCAATGTTTAAAGACACTGGTCATTTTCAATGACTATTTCAAATGACCAGTTGTGGAAGCTAGGTGACATAAATAACAAGTTTAAATTGATAATTTTATTCACTGGATACTGTTAGGTTTTTGGCCCCTACCATTAATTCAATACTTCTGGAAAAAAAACTAGAATTTGGAAAATTGCCACCAGTATTTCACCTGCAAAATTTTCACTTGGTTTTAAGGAACAAAGTAAATAAATGATGTCAAAGGAAGCTTTTCTGGTGGAGCATAGTGCCCATCTGCAGCTAATCTTGGAATAAGTATTTGTGTTCTACCTTTTTGCAAGCATCCTCACAAATCATGAAAATTATCCAGAGATGGTTGGAAGCAGTCACTGAGAAGCTGAGCCCTCATGATGCTATATTGTGATACAAGGCCTTCAGTCTTCTTTGTTGTCCATTTCATTCCTCTAAAATTACATTAACTAAACAAGGAAGAACATGAATGCAAAGTAGTATGGTGCCTGCATCTAGCTTCCAGTCATTAGGTATGTACATAGTTACATACATCACTAAAGATCTTTATCAATACAACACTGAGGCAAAGTAAACATCTGCAAAGACTTCCTCTTAGTCACATATCGAAATAAAATGTCCATACTAACCATGCACAGAACAGAACAAGCAGCCTAGACTTATTCATGAGTTTTGAATGCCAAGTGTGTGTCTCTTTGCACATCATGCAATGAACATCAGACCTATATAATGGAAATGCATGATGTCAGCTGCTGTGTCTGGATGCTGTGAAAGGATGCAAAACATCCTGATGCCGTATTTAAATTGACATGGCCTACTATATTGGGAGGTTTTGCAGTCTCAGTGGGAGCCTGGGGACTTTTGGGGGACATTGCTGTCAAACCCAGCAGCAAAGATTGCCCTGTGAAGGGAGCCCTGTCAAATTCATTTGCATCTTCCACAGAAAATTTTTCTCCATGTTGTTCATACTTGGAGAATCCATGTGCTTACTTCAGCTTCAAAACCAAATATTTAAGTTGTCAGTCATGCGAAACAAATTTCCTCTACAATTCCTTTCCATTAAATCAAAGTGAAGCTAAACAGTATTGCAATTGCATCAGTGGTATATTTCCTGGTTAGAATCAGCACTGAGACCAACTAATTCCTATTTACTGGAAAAACAAACTAAAACTCAAAAGGCTGAGTCTCTGCCATGTCAACATCAGCAAGCAACTGACTAGTCCTCCTCACATGTAGCTGCAGATTTATATACATCATACTCTTCTGCTTATCAAAAGCTTGATGATCTCATGCCAGTCAGACTAAAATGCATTACACAAGAGATGCTATATATTCAGTACAGGAAACAAACCCATTCTGACCACAGAAAGTTACTTGTGGTGTATCTCTAGACTTTTCAAAATTCACTTGCCAGCTTAGTTTGGCTCAATGAATCTGAGAGGGAAGGGAAATCAGTATGGAAATCAAGATTTCTGTGAGATTGGTATTGACATATGATTTTACAACCATTCCTGAAGCTGCCTTAGCTAAACCCAGGAGAAATGGAAGGAAATAAAGGCTCTGCTCCAGAGCCACATGAAAAAAATAAAGATAAAAAAATGAGCCAGAAGAATTAGTAACTTCAATTGTATCCTCAATCTCATTGAATATCATGTTATTAATTTATAATAAAGAATGCTGTTCAAATTTTTAGTACTTTGCTGTCTTAAAACAAGTTTTGGGATTTTCTGATGAACAGATATTTTAGTCACACCTATTTGTGGTATTCAACATTTGCTGAATGTATTAGAATCCCAGGCCTTATTAGCTTTTACAGACCAAGAAACTAATTAAATTAAGGGAGTTGTTTTCTGAAAAATAATTTCAGGCCTAGACCCATTAAGAAGGACAATTACTATTCTGTAGTCATTGGTCTCTTACAGTCAGATCTCTATTTCCTGTTTCTTTTATTCTTGTATATTAGCTGTACTGTAGTGTAATCATGGAAACAGATGCACAAAACGTAGCACAAAATGTAACACAATGCAACAAATGTAACACAATCTCAACACCCATACGTGAATTCAGAAATTAATACTCAAATAACTTACTCTTGTCTGAAGAAAATGAGTGCTGGGGGAACATTTCAACATATACAGAGAAAAATTGTAACTTACATCGATACTGTGAATCAAGCCAAGAAAAACCTAAAGTTTGTTGTTAGAAAGTTCTGGATTCTTGGAAACTTGTACTTGGCATCAGGTGCTTTTAGTCTTTAGCATGATTTACATACCAGTAAAACAGACTTATTAATATAGCTAATTGTATGGCACCTAAATCACGTGATGAAGAGTTTCTAGTTAGGTTCTGCAAGTCCTTCCCAAGCAGTAAAAATTAAGGTCTTTGGGGAAAGTTTCTAGCAGGACCAGTCCTGTCATCTTGTCTTTGGCATGCTTAAGGGATTGCAAACCACTTTTAATGGAGGTGTCTAGCATCATTACCTAGTAATTAATTTCCTTTATAAAAACAACACCAAATAGCTAATTTTACATTTCCCTCCTGCTTTTTAAGTTAGAATAATTATTTATTCAAGCTTCATGATATATACGTACATACAACATATGTTCATGGAAAAACACCTATTCCAGGCAATATGAAAGTCACAGCTAGCTGGTTTGCTAAATACCAGATGAAACTCAGGGCATCTCTGTTTGACTGACTTCTAAGAATGCAGGTTTGTGATGACACATAATGATGTCTCCCCTTGAAGCATTGTGACAAAGTGAAAAAAAAATATTTATTGTAATGACTGTCAATATAAAACTCCCAAGCTGAAAAATAAAGATAAACATATTAATCCTGCAGCTCAACTAGAGGCATTAATCCTAGAAATCTCCACTACAGATAGTTTAGTTATTCTTAATTTCTTAAGCAACATTAGTTCAAAGATGAGATTTCATATAGACAGAGCTTGCTAATGCATCCAAGTATATTTTCAATTACAGGCACAATTTCATACTTTGAGATTAAGAAAAGACTAAGTTGATACTAGGATTCAGTAGAACAGAAGCCTCACTAAAGCCCACTGAAGAGCTAAAAGGTCTGGGGAAAGAAAAGTGAATATAAAAGCATCTGAAGTCCCAAACCATCCTAAGTACTGGAAAATCACCCAATAGCCTATTACAGAAAAGAAAGATGCTTTATTTCTCTGGAAAGACTGTGAGAATATTTTCCTCATACCAAAACCACATATTGAAGACAAAGAATACAGCTTGATTCTGACAATTGCATTTTGTAAATGGACATTGTCAGAATACATTATTCAGAAAAAACTTTAGTACATTTAATATGCTAATATAGGAAATATGCAATTACTAGGATATCACAGAATCACAGAATATCTCATGTTGGAAGGGACCCATAAGGATCATTGAGTTCAACACCCTGCTCCTCGTGGGAGTACTTAGAACTAAATCATATGACTAAGAGCATGACCACTTCCCTGTGGAACATCCTCCAGTGACTGACCACCCTCTCACCGAAGGAACAAAAACTAATGTCCTGTCTGAACTTACCCTGACACAGCTTCATTCCATTTCCTTGTGACCTATCACTGATAAACAACAAAGATCAGCACTTACCCCTCCTCTATCCCCCCAATGAGGAAGCTATAGACTGGGATTAAGTCACCCCTCAGCCTTTTCTTCTCCAGGCTGCAGAGACCAAGTGACTTCAGTGCTCTTTGTGTATCTGACCCTTAAGACATTCCACCACCTTTGTCACACTCTTCCTCTGGACGCACTGCTTGTAGATTCCCTTCTAATACTGAGGCACCCAAAACTGCACTCAAGGTGAGGCCACACAAGCACAGAGGAGCAGAACAATCGCCTCCCTCAATCAGCCAGTGATGCTGTGCCTGATGTGCCCCAGGACAGTCGGCCCTATGGCTGCCAGGGCACACTGTTGACTCATATTCAACTTTCTATAAACTCAAACTCCCAGCTCTCCTTCCACTGACTGGCTCTTCAGGCTCTCAGCCTTGTGTGTAAAACAAGGACTACCCCATCCCAGGTGTAGAATCCCTCACTTTAAACTGAGAGTTTATAGAGCTGCTTAACATCCAGCTCTTAGTCTATCCAGATCTCTGTAAGGCTTCTCCACCCTCAAGGCAGTCCACAGCTCCTCCTACTTCAGTACTATTGGCAAACTCAATGCAAATTCAATTCTTGTGTCCAGATCATCTAAAAACAACAATTGAGCCTGGGGAGCCCCACTGGTGACTGGCTACCAGCCCTATGTAACACTCAGCCCAACCCACCAGCCAGTTGTCCACTCAATGTGTTACAGGCTTGGATAGCTATATGCTGGACATTTTTCCCAGAAGAGAGAATATACAAAAAGCTTTGCTAAAATCCAAAAAATGAACTTCAATAGCTAAAATCACCTGCACACTTCTTCCACATCTCAAGCTATGCCATTATTCTCCCAAGAGAATAACAAGAACAGCATACGGCCTCTTGAGGAACTCTGAGGGTTTGTTTTTTTTTCAAAGTGCTTTGATGATGGTACATGGAAAGTAATCATGAACTACATGTTGTGACAGTTTTGGCTTCCCTACCCAAATAAAAGCAGTTCTGAATATGGAACAAGCTTCAAACTGCTCTAATTACAGAACCAGTTAAGCACACAAGCAAAATACACCTGCAAGGAGATCCTAGAAGCAGATACTGTCAAAGCAATTTAACACATTAAATATTGAATGCTCTTCTCATATAATATTCAATAAACAGAAGGGTGAAATGTGTTTTCTTTTTATGTAGCCTTTTTGTGTTTCTGTAGATCAACTCTACTTTTCAATGCAAACAAACCAAGAAATAAAAGATAAGTAATTTGTGTATGAATAAAAAAAAAATCAAGAAAATCAAGGAGGAACAAAAGTAACTGTACAGAAGACAGGCCTAGATTTCAAGCATCTGCTTGTGTAACACTTACAAAATATTTGATAATGATAAATGGATTCTCATTTCTAAGAGCTGCATAAAATTAAAAAATTTTGAAATATAAAAAAGAGACCATAAGGTATTTTAAAAAATCTGAAATATATCCCAGAATTAAAATTCAGACATGAAGATGATGAGGAGGAGGAGGAGGATAATTATAATAAAGAAAAATCTTTTAGGGCTGCTTGCTTAATGTCTCTGAAAACCTAAACTGAAAGGGAAGCATAAATTTAAACCAGGGTTTTTTTTAACTGTGTTACCTAGAAAAAGCAGTACAATTCCAAATTCCTTAATTTACATGAAGAGATACAATCTTTCTAATATTACAGAACATAAAAAAACCCACCAGAGAAAATACTCATACTCTTATAGGGTTTACACAATGAAAGAAATTACAGTATAAAATTGAGGAAAGATAAATTGAGCGTGATTAAGTATCTGCAATCATTTCCCCATACTGACCTCTACTAAGGCAATACAGAGATGTACTAAGAGATATATAGGGTGATGATGTGAGTGGAACTGGATAAAGTCATTCCTGCTAGGTTTATCATACAATAAAGAATCCCTAAGTGTGTGTGGGTTTTACACCCAACACTTACACATGGGTGGATTTTCTAACATTTGATCATTGGTCTGGAATTTTAGATGTACAGATAAAACAGAAAGAACCTACTCGGTCCACTCCTACAACATGATCAGATCAATGCTTTGCCTTGGGTTTGCAGCATGAGCAGGAACAAAAAGTGAGTCATCCCTAAAGGTGTAGGCTTGGAGCACAGCAGGCTGCCTGCCTGCAGAGATCTGCCTCCACCAGCTGCATCAGCTTCTTGGAGTTGCAGCACATTTGTCCAGATTGCCATCACTGAAAAAGCAAGTTACTAGAGTTAATGTTCAGTTGTTATTCAGTCCCAAAATAGCACATCCATCTGCTGAAAAAAGTGTATAATTACAAGACTTATTGTTACATAAGCTATTTATTCCATACTGTTCCCTTGTCAATTTTGGAAGGTGCTAAGCCAAATTCTCTTCTGGGGCTTCCCTTCCATGTAATTTAGATCAACTCATTATTCAAGCCATTATTTTGCTATTAGCAAGCATAAGACACCAAGAGACTGTGTCTATACTATCAGGGAGAAACAATTCATCTGCAAAAGGGCTCATTGATCTCTGTTTCCAATCATCCTTCTACTACTCCAACCTACCCTGCAAGTCACAGCTTCTGCCTGTGCTTCTTCAGAAAGGTCCTCTGAGGCTGAGGGCAAGGCTAATTACAAGGCTACAAAATTCAATCTAAATGCCAAACTGCCCTCTGTTTCAAGCTTCTTCTCCACTGTTTTTTTAGGTTTCCAGTTCTTAATCTTCCTCCTTACTTTTTTTTTTCTCATTCAGAGATATGGTAGTCTAATCTGTGGTGATAAAACTGAGACTACACAATTTCAGTAAGTTCTTGTTAGAACTTTTAACCTCACTTGATTGTCTATACTTAAATTTCAATTTAATTACATGACTTTTTTAACAATTCAACTGCAGGTCAGCACTCCAGTATCCCTATGTCTCCTAGCACCAGTTCAAAACACAGATTCTTAGAATGCTGCATGCCCTCTGCAGTTCTAACAATGTGCTGAAGTAATCACATAGCTCAATCACACTCTGCAGGCTCCAATTCAGAGTTAATGCAATATGAAACTACCAGAAATTGCTGAGAGAAGTTATCTCAGAGCCAAGGAACAAAATAATTCACAATGAGCAGACACTTACATGTTATCTAATTCTAGTCACCTATAATGGTGTTGACTTCATAGACCATCTTGTACTCCTGCACAGCTGAAGCAAACATTAACCAGAAGAAAAAAAGTATTCTAAAATGGTAACAGAGACTCCAATTCAGAGACAAGAAAAATATATAAACGTGTCTATTACTAAATTCTGAAAGAAAATCCTGAAGGTTTTCATAACCTAGAGAGTAAAGATTACAAAAAAGTTAGATGCTACTAAGGATTATTACTTTATTTATATACATTTAACTACTGAATGCTCATTACATCAATGACAATAATTAAGATCTGATTTCATCTCTCATTTTGAGTAGTGTACTTCAAAGAAGAAGCTGGTTCAGGAAACAGAATCCTATAGAAGCTTCTGAAGTTAATCCACATTAAGATTTCAATGTCTGACTAGACAACCAAGAGTTTGCCCCGATGCCATGAAGCTCTTAACTTGGGCTTCCATGGATTACAGGGATGAGGCTCAGTAGCTCACAGGCCATCTAATTTAATTCTTCAACAGCACATCCAATGCTTATTGAGGCTTCATTCTGTTTTTCTAAGCTATGTCAGGACTCTGACTTACTTCTCCTTGAAACAGAAAAGAATTTATAAAATAATGAAAAAGGTTTAATACAGATTAAAATGAATAACAACGAAATACAGTGTAATGCTAATATCGTTGTGAACAACACACCATAACAAGGCACTCAATAATTTTCCCTGTTATGGCTGATCACCAGAACAACCTGTATAAAAAATGGATTTTTTGTAGTTCTCATACTTATGTTTGCCACATGAAAAAGTTATTATTTGTGAACTAAATTTGTTTTCAGATAATAAGAGCCATACTATTTAATAAATGTATGGTTGTGTGTGTTCCAGAAATAGCTACTCATTTAAAAGAGGAGCTATGAATGCTACGTAGAAGACTAAATGGACTGAAATCTGCACACAGTGGAACAGCTCACATGCTATTTCTTCACAAGTATGTATTTGCCCAAGGGCTTTCAATAATGGCAATCACTGAAGTACATAACAAAGCAAAATTCTACATGTCAGAGAAGTCTATAATTGTTTTTTTCCTATCAAAACAAATGTATTGCCATTTGACATCTATAAAGAACTCTGTTATGTTTTACAAGCTAAGGTAAGCCCAGTCTGGCATCTAAATTTTGTGAAGGCAAAAGAAGAAATCCAGGAAGCATGATCCTTCCCCCAGGTATGACAGTTGTTCCTATGACATTTGACAGAATTAACATTTATATATATTGCTCATAAAACTATATGTCCTGGTTTGAAGGACAGGTGTCTGCCAGTAAAGGCAGAAGTTTCCTCTGAAATAGAGACTTTAATTCCACTC
>JAOTQP010000304.1:12495939-12548739 GCA_026413545.1 Cichladusa arquata | reverse complement strand
CAGCTCCATTGGCATGATAATGGGAAAAATTCTTCAAATTGACACAGTAACAGAAAAAACACTCAACCCCCAACACTATACATTATTAATGAACTTTTCACAGCCAAAATCCTGTGCCTTACATAAGCGTGAGGCGTAACACTTGCCTTGAGAAACCACTGTTCTCAATAAACAAGGAATCCAGGGAATTCTGTAACATTTTATAAATATGAAGTATTACTGTAAGATATACATAAATCTATTTTGATACTTTGAGGCACCAGATCAGGGTAGGTCTATTGACATAACTAAATTTATTTGAAAAAATTCTGCAGGTTGTTGACATAGACATTTTTCATTATTTAGCTGATAAATTATTGGGAATGTTTTAGTATTAATGCCTTGCTTGACATAATGACTGATGTAATAATTTCATGCATGAGCCACTCACTAGCATATTAAGTATCAATTAATATGTTAGCATAGCATACCTGGCAGGAAGAGGGGGAGATATGATAAATGTTGTCTTAAGTTACAATTTCCCCAAAATAAATTGATATAAAATAGATGTGATGGATTGAAGTTCTACAGATCTATGGCATTTAACTCCCTCTTTCTGAAACGAGGAGAGACAACTATTTTTGTTCTATAGTCACACAGTAGGCATTTGATCAAATTATCTTGGTAATTGAGACATTCCTTACAGAGAAATTTCCAGAGAACTGGAGCCAATGGCTAGCTCTCAACCACTGCAAAAGGCAAATATTCAAAATGAAAATACACTCTTCTCATTACCCTTGTCTATACCCTACCAGTGGAACCGTGTTTGCAAAAGATTTAAAGCACAGTTTTTGCACCTAATTCAAAAACTTTTATGCAAGTATTTATGCTCTGAATCCCAAACTATCAGGATGATCCATGCCAACTTCATCCACTACACATTCTACTATAGTGTTCAAGAACAGGTAGCTAAGTTATAAAGAGTGACTATAGACTGTACAGGATTGAGATACATCTACAGTGAATGCCTTAAACACTTAAGTACAATTAATCTAAAATGTTATAACATTTGTGTTTCTTGGTTTCAAACATTCTGAGGTCTAATATATTATTGACTCCACAGCATCTGCAGCACTTCTACTCTGTAAGAGCAATTAACCAAATTGCATCAGGTCATCATACAAAAACATACATGCTATGAAGGAATCACTCCTCTTGAGTCTGAGGTGGGCAAAAGCTCTTAAGGAAACATCTTCATTTTTGTGTAGCCTGGATATTAACTATTTTAGATGCATAATATTATAATATTAATATTATTAATTATAATATTAATATTATAAACCTAAACCCGAGAAAACCATCATTTACACAACATTGTATCACAGTGATGCTGGGAGGTGGGACTAAGGAGTGTCCATATTTAAGTAGGTATTTAAATGAATGAGTGTTTTTAGTTTTTTAAGATTCTTCTACTGTTAAGATTATTATTTTACAGACAGCATTTGAACAACCTGGAAGTACAAAAGAAAAATAGAACATAAAGGTTAAAGAGCAGGAAAATAGAAGTACATCTGAACAGACACTAAATTGCACTCTAAACTTGGATTAATGGGGAAATAATAATTAAGTCTCTGAGAACATTTTAAGTAATCCACACAAGTTTGTCAAGGCAGAAAAAAATTGTTGGGTAAGGGAGCGAGAGAGCACCCAAGGAATCATCTACAGTCCTGACATGTTTCTTTCAGTCCTACAGCCTTGCCTTAGCACGAGCCATTCCATATTAAATTTAAGTATCCTACTTACTTTATATAGCCCCTGTTACCATAGTATCTAACCACTAGTTACGTGAAACAGCAGGTTCCACAAGGTAGAAATGCCATAACACACATTTGGGAGGCGGGAAGACACACAGAGTGGCTAAATGTCTTGCCCAAGATTACTTACAAAACCCACTCTAAAGGAAGAAAATAAATGTGTCTCACAAATTTCATACTATTGTATATATTTTGAGTGGAAAGGGAAGATCAGTAAACAAATACTGAGGATAGAAACAGCTTTTGCTCAATCTTTTCATTAAGAGCTGTCTTTCAATTAAAATAAAATCAAAAAAGAGTTTTGACTCCAGGTACCACAATATGTGAGAAAAAATTATTAAAAGGAGAAAAACTCTCAGGAAACTGAGGCGTTGGTTGAAGTTCAGCCATTTAATAGATGAGGACATAAAAGCAGTGAATTAGGAAAAAATATGTCCAAAGCCCCATGTTAATAGTACATTAACTCAGAAGCCCACCAAATTTTTTTTTTTAAATTGTATTTGGCAGACATGTCTTGAGCAAGAATGGATATTGGATCACAAAGGAAAGATTTGTGCCTTGCTAGTTGCAAATGGAGGAGCAGTGAAAAGAGGAAGCCTCTCCTACTAGTTCAGCATGGATATCTTGCAATAGGTTCGGGAAAAATGTCAGAAAATACTGAATTATTGTTCTGTCTGTGCTTGCTGTGAGACTCTCTTAACAGCAAGGCACTTCAGCTTTCTGCATTAAGATTTCTTTGAAAATTTTCAGCTGTATTGTCTGTTTAAATATAAGCTTTTCAGAGCAGAGATTGCTCCTTATTATTACAATTTTCTGGCCTTTATACCTAGAACCAGTCTCAGCAGAGGCTTTTTAGCAGGAGTTAACTGTAACACATCACGTTTAAACATGCCAGTAATTTGGCATGATCCTCAAATTACATCTTTTTTCACCATCCGAACCAGTATGAATGGGCAACATGAACCATAAGGTGTCTCTGACTGTATTGAATGCATGGCAGCTTGCACTTCCTAACATGCACTTATCAGTGACTTTTTTTTTTCCTTCACTTAGGTAAAAGTTTCCCCTAGCACTTAAAAAGTCTTCTTATATGAGTGAAGCTTAGAGAAACAAATCTGAACACTTTCTGACTAGGCAAAGGAAATTTTAAAAAGCTAAAGGAGTAGATGCTGAACCAGACAAAACCATGAAATAACTTGCTTTCTCTAGTCAATGGGTAGATGTTGCTACTGGAATCAACTGCTATGTCCTAACAGCTTGAAATGGTGTGAATGAGAAGCTAATTGAAGTAAGTATAGAAATGACCAAACCATCCATATTTCAAGTTTGTAAAGTAAGGATCCTGCGGCAGGAAAAAAATAGCAATGACGCTGATAAGGCTTGAATAAAAGCTTGTTGTGTTTGGATATAGATGTTCCAATGGCAGTAGATCTGCTAGAAGTGTCTAAAGAGACAGACCTCCCAGACAATATTTTTTAAGTGCTTCCCTAATGGGAAAAACACTGCCGTCATATCCCTAACCCTCATGATTTTTCGTGACAGAGAACAGACAGATATAAGACCAATCAATCTCTTAAGGCAAGCTGAGAAAACTGGTGATGCAGATCACACTTACATTAGACTAAATATAAAGAGCAACCATATAAAACATCCACAGAAAGTGCTACTGGAAACCTTAAGAATTTAGCAAGCTAATAAAGCATTAATCTTTGTCAAATTTAAATATCTTCTATTTTTAAGAGTTCATTTGGCTGCAAATGGCTGTCATCCCTAATCCAATGTCTGTGCCTGTAGCAGATGTTGCTTTAATAAGGTGATCTGTGCCAGAGATGCTTATAAAACTGCACACAACAGCACAGGATTTACTCCTCCAATGCTCATCCTCTTAGATTTCAGGTTCTGCTCCTCTCAATGGAAACTTTCTATTAGGCTGACAAAGACAAATTTCAAAATACTGTGCAGCAGGGTTTGGCAGAGCACTGAGGGAGTAGCAATGAGGATAAAGTAGTGAAAGGCATGGTCACCATAATGGGCACGATCCCCAGGGCAGCTGGAATGTATTGCTTCAAACACCAACTTTATGCCAGTTGTTAATCTATCATGTCAATCACCAAGGAAAAGCAGACTTATTTTGGAACACTTCTCATAAATTAATTCAATTGAAATTAATCAATAATCACTGACATAATGGATGAAAGGATATCTTTATTCTATTAAACTATCAGCTGTAATCAGGATCTTTTTTGATGTGGTTTTTGATTTTTGGGTTGGGGTTTTTTGTACGTTGGTTGTTTGCTTGGTTTTTCTTCCTCTTTGAAAGCAGCTATAGTGTTTACATACATTTTTAACAGGGAAAGATTTAGTAGGGCAATTTAGCAGATTAGTACCAGCCTCACTTAGCACAAAGCATCATCAGGCAACCACATAGTTTCCTATTCCTTCCCACTTAGATCAAAGCTGTTCACATGTACATGCAAACTCTGAAAGGATTGAAACTACTGGATTTAGTCTCTATGGACTTCAGAGCTATCAGGACAGAGGATGTGATAGTGAGGTGGTGACTCAGGAGACAAGTGAAAAACAGGACCTGAAGGACTGGCACAGTGAGTTTCCTAGGTTATGCTGGCTCACTATTCATTCATACAATTTAACCTGCTTTGAAAAATCAAACACTTGAACACCTAACACAAACACCTAAATCTACGACATGTCTGGAAATGCATCTCATGCATTTGGCAAAGATAGGATTAATGACATTTTTACCAGTTGTGAAGTCTAAGATGTCCCTTCGAGAATATTCTGGAAGGGCTCTGAAGTTTGGACGCTTACACAGAAAGTGAAATTAATCATTTATGCAATATTAAACCTTTAAAAATCAACAAGAACAAACTGCACAAGTTGCCACATGTGCAAAATATAAAAAAGGTATTCAACTTTTTACAGAATCTTAGAAAAATTGAAGAACTGAAGAGTATTTTATCCTACAATTAGAAAGAATGCCTGCAATCAAAACTGAAAATCAGTCTCTCTTGTCATCTAGATTGAATTTCCGTGAGCACAGCTACAATTTACAGGGAAAACTGAAGATATTAAAAAAGTCTATGCACCGGATTTAGAAAACTACTTTAATAATGAAAAAAAATCTGTATTTTAGATGGTTGTCATTTTAAATTTAACCAATTTTAAAGCATTTAACAGATTATAAAGAATTCACAGCAATTGCAGCTATAACTCCCCTTCAATACAGTACTGCCATAAGAGAGAAAAGAGGAAGCAAGGACATGAACTGACAGACAGAAAATAAATTAACACTCAAACCCAAAAATTCCTACTTTATAAATACTACTACTTTCTAGGAATATACTAATTTGATGCAACAGCTCAGGTTGTTAGCCTCAGAATTTACATAACAAAATCATCTCCCTTGCCACTTAGTATGTTATCCTGAATGTCTCTCTCTATGACAGACACTGTTCCATGATTTTCCTCTTGTTCCTGTCAATATCTGAGGCTTTTATCCTCTCACTGTTACTCTCTGCCTTAAATTCCAAGACCATCCATGGCTCTTCTCTTTGTCTCCAGGTGCTCAAGCACATTAGGGTGTAATAATGCCTTCTATCCTTCAAAAGTACAAACCAACAAGTATATTTACTTAATTAAAGGTCAAGAACATTCAGGAAGAACTGCAGTCAGAATTCAGACATGTTCTAAAACTAAAAAAGAGAATAAGAACACTGTCCATGCTTGCACTACAATGTGTTAATAAAAGATTTTAAAATATAAATCCTAACTTTCATCATGACGTTTTATCTAGTTTCTGGTGCTATGAAGCAAGAAAAAGAAAGATTGATTTCAAGGGTCAAATATGTTTCCAGTTTCAGAACTAAGTTCCAAGATAATTAATTCTCAATAGGAACTCATTACACTTTGTAAATGAATTCATCTATTCACCATCGTTTCAGTGACAAAGGTTCTTGATACATAGATTAAACTCTCAATTGAACCTCAGTTCTATCACCTCGTACTCTCACCTCTCCTCAAATTGAAAATACAAGTCATTCATTTGGAAAAGCTATTAGTTCCTTATTAATAGGACAATGACCTTCTGATCAAAATGTCTTCTTCCCACCCAGTGAAATATTTTGTCCCTTTCAATTTACAATAGAGAACTGCCACAGTTAACTCTTTGTTGACAGTTTCAGTATTACTTAATTACAATAACTTTACGTTTGCATTATGCAATCCACATGCATAGTAACATCAGTTTAACCAGCAGGTAAAAACAGAGTTCTATTAAATAAGGAAAGGACCATGTCATTAATCAGATTGGCTTAGTGGTCACTTTCATATCTCCTCCAGTTATTGCATGCCTGAGAACATCAATGCCTTCAGGAGGAATTTTTAAAGTAACAGAAGAATACCGAATAATTAAGAATATTTCTTTTTTACCTCAGGCAGCTGGCAGTTGTTTTCTATGTTGGGGTTTTTTTCGTTTCCACATGCTTTACATTACTGCTAAATCTTTTTTATAGGTGATGTGATCAGTACTATTCATAGTATACTGAGAGCACACCACCAGTATTTATAGTATCCAGTCTGGCACAGTTGAATCAAGTTTTGGAAGAAGCTCTTATGTTATACAGAGAGAAGCTTGTTTGAAGGCCTCTTGATGGCCTTTCTTGGTGGTATTTTAAACCTTTTTCATGCCTTCAATATTGAAATCAGTACAGAAGAGGTTACATCAATCAAAGCAGGTTTGCTCACTCCACAGGCCCTAACCTTTATGTGATTAGAGATAGGAGTTCAAAACCCAGCCCAGTTTCTGAGAACTTTTATACACAAAAGCTTTCTTATCAAGGGTGGTTCTAAAATGCGTCACTATTCATTTTCTGGTTTTGACCTTTTTTTTACACTTCATAAGGAGTATTATCTACAATTCCCAGCTCTTAGAACATTGCCCTGATTGACTCCAAAATTAATATCAGGGGTAAGGAAATGCTGTTCTGCAGGCAGATAATAATTCATTACTATGTTCCATGTACTAAGATACTTGTTAGTATGCAGTTTAACAAAGATATTTCACTTATCTGGCTGTCTGCAAGCAAGAACACTCTTGCTTCAAACTAATGATGAAATAAAGGTGGAAGATTGAATATTTGATGAAGCTTGCTTTATTCTCACAGAGGTGTTGATGCATCTTGTCTTACCAGTATGTTCAATGTTGTTCAGCATAGTCCTAAAGCATCCTCTCCTAACAAGACTTTCCAGCAGTTAAAATTTTCATTCCCTGCATGAGATGTTCAGAAAGAGCAGCAATATTAGATTGTCAAACTTTCACCAAGTTAACTACTGATGTCTGATGATTTGCACATGTATACCAGCATGTCAAGAGTGGAACACTCCTCCCTCAAACCTAATACAGTCATAATGCTAGATGAAATAAAATTACTTTTTAATATCACAATAAGAAGACAAACATTCAGAGAGTTACATACTGAAAAATTGGCTAACTTTCAGAGAGCGTGAATGTAGATTTCAGAAAATTCTATCTCCTGAACTTCCACGTGCTCTAATGTTCTGCTGAACCTCTTTGCATTGAGCCAAACCATGGTCAGCAGAGCCAATGATGGGGACAAATAACCAAGGGATCAAATTTTGGCACTCACTCAATGACAAACAGCAATACCAACTGAACTTGTTCTAAAATAGTGAATATTGCTTCCAACTACTGTTTGTGCTGTTATTTTAATGCATTATTTAGCACATTCTACAGTATCTAATACAGGATCTCTAACATGCCCCTGGTAGGATAATGTTAAAAGACAATCTCACATGAACAAGTAATGAGGGACGTTTCCAGATCATATAGAAGCAATTAACTTATTTTGAGTGATCTGCAAAGAGCTGGTGGTTTAAATCACAAAATCAAAGTGAGTAGTCAACAGTCCTTCATTATATAAGCCAAACAAAACCCTGAAATCATAGAAACAGGGAATTGTTTCTTTTGTAAGCAATGTGAAAGTGAGAACAGAATGGCTTTTATGCTGTTAGGAGCACTTGCACCAGTTGCAAACAAGCAATTCCTAATACTGAACCCTAGGATTTAGATACTGTCTGGACAAAGTACTTCCTGGTTTAAAAAACAAAACATGGTAAAAGACAGAGTTGGCACACTGTTGGCCAGTTCCCAAAATATGCTTTCTACTCTTTTTGAAAATGGCAAGATCTCTTTAAACCCTCCCCTCCTTGGAGATCCTTATTTTCAGTAGCAATTTCAGCTGCCAACTAATCACAAAATCACCCCTGTAAAAACCAGTAAGAAATTATCGTACCTATTATTCAGATAGTTTATAAGCAAGAAGTAATCTGGATTAGTCCTCCTATCCTATGGGTTTTTTTGTTGATTTCTTTCATATGCCCTTTTACTCCTGCTTTATCTCACTCTAAACAAGTTTTACACAGACTTAATCTTCCACCAACAAAAACATGAGGAACTACAACAGGAGCAATTTACATTGCTAATTGTGGGTTTCAGTTGCTTTAAAAGTTTAATTCGTGGGCTTTCTTTTCTTCATAGTTACTGAAAGACACACCTCATGAAATCTAGTCAGGTTGTCATAGTTTAAACAATATGGGATGAATTCCCTCTTAGCCTAACAGTATCTTTACTTTTTACACCAATAGAAAAGCTAATACGATTTTTAAAAAGCACCATTGTAGATAAGACATTTGTCAAAATACCCCTTCCAGTTGGAGGCTCTCTCTTGTTATTCTGGTCTTGGATATGTCAAGATAAAAGCTATACAACGAGAAGAAAGGTCTACTAAAACCATGCCCAAGTGAAACAGAGCACTACTTGCCCTGAACTTTACTTTATTGTCCTTTAAGGGGTAGCCAAGGGTGGATTCAATGAGTCCTCAGTCTAAGAATAAACAGCATTTACTGGCATGATGCATTATGCCAGTGATAAAGTTTAATTTGAAAAAAAAATCAGGAAAAGCTCTTATCAAAAGCCATTTTTGCAGCCTGCCATAGGAAATGATAGTACAGTGATGTGTGAGAAAAGATCATTCAAGGGTGCTGAAAGCAAAATAACTACGAAACTCTTTTTCTGACCTCACAGCTGTCAGAAACAGGATATGTTGCCTTAAATGACCACAAAAAGCCACAAAGATGCATCCTGTGATCACCAGGCTGACCTGTATTCATCTAGAATGGAGTCCATGTGTACATTTTAGGTAATCATGAAGGAAACCAGGCAAAACCTGGGATTTCCTGTCATTTAAAACTTTAATGCCCAACACTAACATAAAATGAGAACTTGCTTGGATTCAAAGTTTGGGTGTGGGTTTTGGGGCATTTTTGGGGGGGGTGTGCAAAACAGTGCCATACTAAATGGAAATTCATGCTCAGGGAATGTACATGAAAAAACCTGCCCTGTTTTCTCAGAAAGATCACAGTAAACCATAGCAGGACAAATGCATACTTACTTTTACAGCTCAAAACAAAAAAATCCCCATAAACCACAGAAAAAATCATTGGGAGCAATACTAATTTGGTGCTACAGTCCACAACCACATCCTGATTTGATGTGACCAGCTTGAAAGGCTGCTCCCACCTCTTGCCCTAATTTGCAATGCTTATTGTATTTTATTTGTTGGTTTTATCTTCCACTTCCTATTCCCTCCTTTATTGACCAAGTGCAATTAGAGTGACATATCTTAGAATCAAAAAATTAATTTCTGATAGAAATTTCTTGGTCTGCCTTTAAATCACATCCCAACACAAGATACCTGCCGTATATCAAGACTACTTGAATATATTCAAGAAGGGGCTAAAAGCAAATGAAACACAGGTGACATTCTGGTGAGGACAGTAAGAAGTTTTAGTTCCTCAGAAGCAAATCATTAAACATGCTTGGCTTTCTAAATTTCATAACCAAGTTCAAGCCACAAGCTTATTATTCAGATATGTTGCATAGATTGAGCTTTACTATTTATATTTATGGCTCTTTATGGCTCTTGAAATTAAAAAATCCATCTTAATTAAGTAAACACACTCCATGTGTTACAGATGTGTGTGTAGCAAATGCTGATGTTTGTGTGCCTCTAACTGTTCTAGAATCATGTCATACTGCTTGCTTGAAAACCAGAAGATTCTTGAATAACTCATGTCATTCAATTCATGACAGATTGATACAAATTTTAACTGCAGTAACTGGGAACACAAAGTATTGTATCAGTAGAACAACCCTCTCCATGTCTCTGTTTAATCATTTCATGAGTCTCCTTGGAGTACCAGGCAACCACATAGCAATTGTTGAAAGCTTCTGCCTTGTGTTGCAACCTAACAGAAATGGCAAGACTGACAACGTTTACAGTGGGCTAACAGCATCTCAGCCAGATACACTGGCACACATTTCTCATGCAGGAACTAATGCAGCATTAACTTCTTCATTAGCTACAGCTTTCTGTTCCCACATCATGCCACCCACATGTGGCTGCTGCACACTGCTGCAGCTTCCCCACAGGACACTAAAGCACTGTGATTCAGTGACTGCCAAAAAAAGTTCTAATGTTGGTTTAGATATTATATGAAAATATCAACTTTCAGCTAGATGTTATTTCTAGAAATCCTTGTTTCATAAGAACTTATGGTGGGGTTTCCAAATCCAAACTAATATATTCCATTTGTGTTGAAGCCACACTATAAAGTAGCTCAATTTCACTGGTTTTTGTCAGTTTTGAAAAGAGGAAAACAGTAAGATTTTTTTGTTGTTGTTTCTGGAAAAATTATTTAATATGGTTTTCCCTGAGGGCCCTGAGAAAACAAGCATCAAGACAATGAGCAAACACAACAGCCACACACTATCACAGCAAGATAATGAGGCAACCATGTACACTCTCTGCTAGTTAACAACAGAGACGTCCCATAATTAAATTAATCTAAATGGCAAGAAAGTTAAATCAACATCAATTCCTTGGATTCAGGGATATACACAATTAAGATTTATTTCTATTTATTATAATCCATAATATTTTGTGGAAAGGAAAGGAGGGGATGTGAGCATTAGAGATATAAACAAGGCTAATCAGACTACAGTCAAAATGCATTTAGTAGGACTCTTGTATAAATCCCACATAAATTGTATGGCTGGTTATACTTCTCCATGCATCTTTGTTTTGTCTCACAAAGTTGTCCAAGGATAGCAGTTTCCTTATAACATTCTTTTCAAAAACACTGGACAAAAATAGGATTTTTATTGCACAGGAAAATTTCTTGGGGTTCTTCATTTGCCAACCACCTCTGAAATAGTTTAATTGAATTAAACTAAAGCTTAGTTGGAGTCACTTCAACTTGGTAAAAAATGCTTAACATGAACATAATGTATTGACGACAGAAGATGAGAGCTATTAGCACATAACATATTAATGTCTTTCCTCTTCATATCATTGCATCTCACATTTTGCTTGGAGTGAAATTAGGCAATGCTCCTTCTGATTCACAGGAAAAAATCTAAAATAATTTAAAATTTAGACAATTTGAGATTCTTCTGAATATCTGGATATGTTCAGACATGACTACAAAGTAAGGTGCAAATGGATTTTGACAGGAGTCTACACTTCAGGGGACAATATCTCCAAAGCTTTTAGACATATTTTTATGTTCGTGATGACAAGAATAAATTCTTCTCACTTGAACTTATTTAAGGAGGAGTGGGGAAATGTCTGGTTTCAATGTGCAAACAAGGAAACAAGGAGATTTTAAGTAAGATAGACTTTCAGCCATTAAATATCTTCTTTCACATTGGAGATACTTTTTATTCCTATCCAAGGAATTTCTGCTAGCCAATGAAGCGACTATGATGAAATATCAACTTCTGCCTAATGCCATGGATATCAGCCATAATTTCCACTTACCAAAGGAAAACTAAGGACAAGCAAGATCAGTGTTTGATGTTGCACAGCACATAAAGGGCAGAGTTCATCCCAGTTTGCAATCTTAAGTCACAGATATAGTTTTTATATGTGCAATATATACATACAGATGTTTATATATAGAAAAAGGTACATATGCTCACACAGTACAGTACCTATTATTTGCATTTGCACCTTAAAACAATTACCTCAGCATTGATAATCAAAAGAATTGAGCCAAATTCCACTCCATCACAGCAAAAAATAAGATGAACTTGTTCCCAAATGAAATCAGCATAATGGGAACACTTTCTACTAACTCAGAAACATAATAAAATTTTAATGCTAATCAGGAATTGAAAACACAATGTGACAGTAAAAGCTTTTAATTTAAAAAATCTTCATACAAGCTTACTTCTAATTCTGCCTTCCTCTTCTAATATTAAAAATGCCAGGTTGATAATATTTACTTATTTTTCAAGCTAGAAAATGGTGGAATATAGGAGCTGGAATCAATATGATGCTCAAGCTGTTCACAAACTGGAAAATAAATACGCTGCAATGTTTAAAGAGTTTCACTGAAGATGTGAAATCAAACTGGAAAGGATATAAAGCAGCATACTCTAGAACTACACAGGATTCTGTAAATTAGTTCAAACAGGAAGAAATGCAAGAGGGTTTTACATGCTTACAGTATCACCTGCATTCAGTCCAGGAAAATCACCATGGAATTAGGAAAGAGATTTCATTTGCAGTTTTTAATAAACTCTTTTTAGTAAGAAGGATCATTCCCCTTTTCCTCTACCCAGGAATGTGACTTGATCAAAAAAGCAAAAGAGGCCAAATGTCACAAATTTTCTTGTGCAATGCCACAAATCTTGCAAAGGTCTCAGGCTCAATGGGGCTCAGTGATCTGAGTGGTGGCTCTGCCAAACAGAGCACAATGAATGGGCATACAAACAAGCCTAGAGAAATAAACTTAGACTTTCCTCCCATAACTATCACTTCTTAGTCTTTACCAAGCCATCAAATATTGCCACTCTATCAAGTTCATACAATCACCTTTGCTCATGACATCCTCCCCATGTTCATATCTACTGGAAGCAAAGAACAGTATTTCAAATGTCTAAAGGTCTTCAAATTTCCTTTTCAGCTTAGAAAAGTTATCCAGCTTCACACTTAGCACTTTTTAGGGCATTTCATTGCAGAGGCTTCTATATGCAATTAAAAAAGAGAAAGTGTTGGGTTGTTGTTGTTTTTTTTTTTTTTTAATAGGGATAAATAACAAAAGAGAAACAGAACCAAAACTGTATAATGTAGCTTAAAGACCAAAGCAGATAGAAAAAGATGGGGACTCACTTGACAGTTAAAAAACAAAAAAAAAAGGCAAAAAAAAAAGCACTAATCGATAAAAGCAGAAGAATATAATGTTGGCATTTCAGATAATTTTGCTTTTAGAGATTCTAACATAACTCTCTGCCTCCAATTAAATAACTGAATATGTGGTTAAATAAGCAAATAATACTGCCATAGTACCAGCTGCAATCATTCATTTACTTAAAGCATAGCATTTATAAAAAAAGGGATTCTTCCACTTTTGGTCAGGTGAACAGACAGACAACCAAATTAAATGCTGAGAAGAGATATAAGGACATGAGTTTTTAAACATCTAGGCCCTATTAGAAAAATAATTTTAAAATTTCCATGCTTTTCCAATCAAAATTAATTCCGTACAATTGAAAATAACAGAATACAAATAAAACAAATCTTAGTGTAGGCAGACAGGTTTTCTAATTATGCACTGTACTAAGTGCACTGTTTAAATTATTTAATTTCTTTACTGAAATCCAAATGACATCGCTAAAATTTATTCTTTCAAATTCCTTGTTGTTAAAGACATTTAGTATTTGCAAGTAAAGGATAAGTTGGAAATATATTTCATTGCAATTTTTAGCCATGGAAATTGAAAAAAACTCCTTGTCCTGGTCCCTCCTTGTAAAATGTTTCAAACTGAACACATGGGATATCCTTTAGAGATTTTATTAGGCTGCTGAAAAACTGTCAAGTTGCCAAGTTTGGGGTTTCTTAATTCCTGTTACTTGCCCTGTCACAGATTTCTGCAATTGCTCAAATTATCATCCTGCCACACAGAACAAGAACAAAACCACTGTTGAAACAATAATTCAACATTAAGCATGGTGAAAACTGAAACAATACACATAAATCTAGTCTTCCATAAATTTACTATTCTATTATTGCTTTAGCATCCTTAACTTTTCTTTTGCACTTATGCATTAAAATGTTCCACTTGATTAAAAATCACATATTATCTTTTCCAAATTGTGTCTGAGTTCAGGAGATAGATAGTGTGGTGCACAAAGACTACACAATAAAAACCATTCTAAAGACTGCATTCATGCTTCATCTGTTATTAAAACTTTAAAGTTAGGTAATGAACACCATAGAAGTTCTCCACAGAAAAACTCCCTTTAAAATTTGCTTATGCTGACACCTTGAAATTGAAAGTGACCTGCATTTCAAAAAGCTGCAAAAACTTTAAGAGTTTTAGGATATTTTTGCACACATACCATTTGTGATGTAATCACAATGTCAGTATTAAATATGACAGAAAAAATGTAAAGATAAAACGATGTAAAACCTCTGAATCTGCTTAGCAACAAGGTATAGGTAATATATAAATTCCTTAGCCAGCAGATAAAATTCAGAGTCTGAGAATTACAGACTCTACTGCCAGCTATTAAATTACAGAATTATCTCCCTAAAGAAGTACAGATGTTTGATCATCTGGGTGATTTGAACTGGACTAAATAAGACAGTGTCTAATCAGTCTAGAGCATACAAGCAGGTATGACAGAACAGAGTGATGCTATTATTGCTATCCATATGTCTAAATCAAAGAGGCAAACGAGTGAATTAAGTACCCTAAACAATCTCTGCTTTGTGAAGATTGTTTTTTGTGCTGTTTTACATGTGGTACTATTTAAACTGTGTCCAATATTAATATTTAATCTGGTGTACCATCTGGACAGAGGGTGTCAAAAGTAAGAGAGACATTATAATCTCTTTTTATGAAGAAAACCATTACTTAGCAGCTCTTCATCTTAAATCTTTACCTGTGAAGGAAAAAACCCTCACACAATTCTCTTGCAATAAATGCCAGCAAATTGGAAACATGAATGAGGACAAAACCCTTTCAAGGGACAAATGAAGAATTAAAGATCTGAATACCAGAGCTCTGCCACAATGCTAACCATTAGACTGCAGAACCAGATAGCTTTGTTTAATGATGATATCAGTAGAAAAAGACTTGTTCTGTAGAAGTAAGAAAGTGATCGAAGAAATTTAATTATCATAAAACTTTTTCCGAGAAGGCCAGAATTTCTTCCAAGAGAATGATTATGTTATAGCTGCAGCTTTCAGGTCACTGCAATAAATATTCCATGGAATGGCTTGGGTTAGAAGGGTCCTTAAAGATCATCAAGTTCTGATTTCCCTGCTATAGGTAGGGACATGTTTCACTAGATCAGGTAGCTCAGAGCCCCATCCAGCCTGGCCTTGAACATCCAGGGATGGGACATCCACAGCATCTCTGGGAAACCTGTTCCAGTGCTTCACCATTACTGTTAACTTACAGATGACTAAACAAATACATGTGAAACTTTATATATTGAAAAATAAGAAGCTACTTAGTATCTCAATTCAGATGTAGAGTTCATCGTTAAAACTTGTTTTCAGAGAACATTTACAAGTTCTTACTGAAGTTGGTACGTGACTCAATAGGGGGACAAGCCACTAATATTTCTGTCAGTATCTTCAATTCCAGTATGTCAGCTAAACAGCAATGGAAACAGTAGGCATCAAGCCTCAAAGTCTCTCTTCTCTTTACTGGGTCAGGAGAAGAACTACCCCTATATCAGCCTTGATTCAGTTTTCCTTTTTAAGTAGTCAGCAGAAGTCAAATGGCATTGTTTTCAACCTCCTTCAAAACACACCTTGCATCAAGTCTTTCTAGTAAAGAGGCACTGTAATTGAGTAAAATATTTTGCAGGTGATGAATAATGCTACAAAACAACATTATTTTCATATTAAAACTAGACTGCAATCTCTAGTCCGGAAACAGAAGTTTTGTGTTCTGGAATTCCAGGCAAGTGCAGAGTCAAGTCCACAGTCTCCATACTCACAGAAATTTAATACAGAAGGTGACAGCTATTTCCACTTCCTCTATATTAAATTCAGCATTAAAATAAAATCTGCTAAAAAAAACTGTATAGAAGGATAAAAAGGGGATCTTTCATGATAACTAAAAACTAGGGGAACACATCCAAGATAAATGCAAAGCAAGCATTGTAAGAATCCCAATCTTCCACCATTGCACGCTCCCTGTACAGAGCCTCTATCCACCCTATAGTAGGCTTTCCACAACACAGCACAAAAACAAATGTGCAAATCTTGCAATTTCTACACGTCAAGGTCATAATGACTATTGCTTAAAACTCTTACTTAACTACTACATTATTTACAAGCAGCACAAAGTTCACTTTAAGTTTTTTCCCTCAAGTGTTCAGCAGGATGATGGAGAAAGTTAAAGAGTCTACATTCATATTGTTTTTTGTACTGGCTCATATTCCAAAATTTTATGGTTTTGGCGTTCAAGAGTTTGGAGCTGCCTTTTGTTTTGGTTTGGGTTTTTTTGGTGGGCTTTTTTCTTTTTACATTTTAGGATACACATATTTTTTTATATTTCAAAGCCTAAGAAATTAATCATAGTAAGATTAACAATATCTTTTGCTAAACTTATGGGTTTTTTTTTTTCCCCCCCACACCCACACAACATAAACTACCGCAACTGTTATGTAATAATATTACTCTTCTTTTCCAAATAGAGGTAAAACAGGAGTTAACTAATACAATCTGACAGAACCGGCCAGGCATGCTATTTAAACGTAATACTATTTGAAAGCAGGTTACCTCATCTGAAAGGGTCAGGGAAAAACCCTCTATTAGTAACCTGTCTGAGCAACAGATCCCAAGGGATTCCCCCACATCCAAGTCAACTTCTTGCAAAGACAATCATAAAGAAGCCATCTGAGATGCAAAGTAAGCCAATACTAAATGTGCCCAAGTTATCCTTCTGCCTTGAAAGGCTGGAAAGGGGTATCACAGATATTATTTCTCAGTGCTAGGTCTTCTCAGAAATCCTTTCTCCTTATTACTACAAGACAAACAGCCAGAATCACAAAAGAATGGGATATTTCTTCCAAACAGGGTAGCTTGGCTAAATAGTCTTAGCAATTAAATAACTAACTGCAGTCATGAGTTTCTGAAACTGGCGTAGTGTGAGATCATAAAAAGACTGAAATAAACTGTTCAATAATCAGGCAGAGTATTGAATCAATACTCACTTCAGATTTTGGCTATTGACTTCCTGGGTAAACCTTCATTACAGAATTTGAGTTTGGCTCTCATACCCTCTTTGCCATCTTAATCCTACTGAAAGCTCTCTAGAAAAGCATTTGCTCACGTTCTTGTGTCTGTGCAGTGCTTAGCAAAGGCTAGCTCTGATTTACAAGACATGATGAAAAAGTTGCAGTTTTTATGCATTTGTTTCCAAAACCTAGACAAGATTTCTTTTATTGATTTTTTTGCCCACAGGGCCTTAGTAAAACAGTAAGAGCTACTAATACAGCTTTCTGTTATATTAGCACAGCAAACTCATTCAACATTTTGTAGGTAAGACTGATATGACAAATGAGCAGTCACAGAATAAATAAATACATATAAAAACATAAATAATAAGCATAGCCTGTACATTCCAAGCACAAATGAGAAGAAAGATTTATGGGGGAAGAACTGAATTTATTGAAAACCTTTATTCTTGGGCTTCTCCTTTCTTTCTTCAGGTGGCAGATATTTCTGCCTCACAGGAAATTTCAGCCTGTATATCATGGTTCTGACACTATCTCTGTCTTTCAGGAAAAAGAAAAGGGATTTTATTGCTAGTGTTGAACATGGTACACTCCTTCAAATGAAAATCCAACCCGAGTGTTTGTGTGAAAACTGAAAGAAGCATGAGAAATGGATCACTTTTTCCATGTTAGCATTCAAAAGTTAAGTAATGAAACATTCTTATCATAATGAATGAGTCATACCACCTCAGAATATCATGCGGGTTTAAAAAAATTGGTGCTAGATAACTGATTTACTCTTACGAACAGACTCTCCTGGAAAGACAACTTCTGTCAAAATAACTGCACCTGTAGCAGGACATCTGTGAGTATAGACATTTTACCCATCATAATCTTGAGTACTGCAACAGGGGATGAAGGAACTCAAACAAGAAAAGAATAAATTTTAAAAAAATAAAATTAATTCATAAGAAGGGTAAAGTCAGTGATTCTCAAGAGGAGGCTCAGTGTCCTGTGCTCATCATTCAGCTGAACAAAATACAGTGGATTACTGTCTTCCATAGATGGTAGCATATAACCACACATATAACCATTTTGTTACTGGGAAAAGCCAAAGGGCGCTGGCTCGGTCTAGAAGCAGTTTCCAGGTTATGTCTTACATCCACATAACTCAGATGAGCATTACTACATACCTGTCAGAATTTATGTTAAGCAACTTCTCTTTTCTGGCATTTTAAATGAGTACAAGTTAAATTTCCAACCAGAGTTAATTGAAATCATTATGTTGTCAAGATATTTCATAATATTAACATTAGATTGATAGTCTTTTCATGTAACTACTACAAAGTACTTCTCAAAAGAAATGCTTTGCAATTTACCGTGTTAATTAAAACACTACCAGATCTATTGATTTTAAAGGGAAATGTTGACACTAGTATAATGCTTTCCTTATAAAATGTATTACCTTTTTCACAAGACTTCCTTAACCTGGCTAAGTAAGGGGGGCTCTAGCACAGTAGGACAAGAAAAAAAACCTGTAACTTTCCTTTTCTTTTTCTAATTACCATAAACCAAGCTGAAATGTGCCTCCTATGCAATGAAGTCTTTTTACTTGTAACTGTTGTCTCTATTCAGTGAAATACTATGAGACTTTATTACTGAAATGGTCACATTAAAAACATGGTTTTCTGTAACTACAAAAAATATTTTGAGGAAAAAAAAAACCAACAAAAAAACAAGCATTAAGCTTTGCATTATAACTTCCCTTGACCTTGCTTTATTAGAGAGTAGCATTAAGATCTTTACATAGCTACATTAAAATACTTTATGGAAAAATCTTATCAATAGACCAATAGATAATGTCATGCAGTAGTAGGAAAGTAGGCATGATTTCATATAAAACTCAAGTTTTTTACCAGTTGTCATACAACACTGAATCTGTCAAATCTAGTAATTTTTTGTCATTTAAATTGCAAGAATAAAATTCACCTTTATTTATTATCAAACATCTATGTCACATTAAAGGAAATCAGGATGATAGTAAAGAGAAATGTCCTTAGGACAAAGTCAAAAAAGAAATCAAGTTATCCAGTTCTGCATTTAAAGCAGGTATTTTTGCCTCACTGTAGTGCAAACGAGCAAGTACTGTTTCAAAAGCCACTAACCAAATCTAATCCTTATACTTTAAAACCTACGCACACAGTTTAAGTAACTTAATATTATGGCTAATCCTGCTCCCACTGGAATCAGCAGAAGATACACACAATCAGGAGCTTGTGTTTCCTTTGCTGTCTTCTGAGAATATACTTACTGAAGTACAATATGTATAGATACTTGACTCCTTGGGAATAACCATCACATGGATGCATCTCCATGTAAGCAGGGGTGTAAACTTAACAGACCTTCAGTTCAGCAGCAAGTGCACTATTAGATGACTGCATCAGAAATTATACTTTGCTGAAACTTACTGGTTCACATTCTCTTCCTACAAAAATGTGAGAAAAAAAACAGTTTGTTAAATTCAGAGAATTTTACCAAGGAAAAAATGGCAAGGCTTCCATAGGGGGATACAATTCAGGCTTAGGAATGAAAATGTAATTCTCTAGTCCAACACATGAGAAAAGACCTAACTGACAAGTTTAAAAGTTTTACTAAAATTTCCAGCATCCTTTTTCCATCTTGAAGCTCACAGACTCAGACTGTAAGTAAGAGCACAGTATCCCAACACTGAAAAGATGTCTAGAGAATTCCAAGTGCTTTAGAGAACCATATAAAAACCAGAACATCCCCAAATAAGAACCTGCTTCAGCCCATTTTTTCCTCAAACTTTAACTGTTGCTACCATTAAATATTAATTTTATGCTTATATCTGGTCCTGCCAAGGGAAAGGCCGGACAGAGGGAGTTTTGACAGAATTTAATTTCTATTCAACAGCATCTGACCTCGACCCTAGAAATTCCCTAGAGGATCGTGGCAGGAGAGTTTTTCTGCTTTAATTCTAAAGCCTATTCATCTTCCTTTAAGAAAAAAAAAAAAAAACACCTAATTAGCTTTACATTACCAATAGGCCTGCACATGTATTCTCTTTAAATTTTTTGTAGGAAGACAGGTGTCTGCAGTTCTGATAAGGTTTCATTTGGCTCTCTGACAGGAACATGCTCTTCCAAATACGTTATTTTCATCCTCGAATATAGCCATCTACATCTGTCCTCAATTAAACCAGTGTAAATATGGATTGACTGAGCTAACTTCAATTAAATTACACAGTTAAGTATGAGACCAAAACTTGACCCAGAAGCTAGAAATGAATTTAACTTTGTGTTTCAATATGCTTTGAGTCTTACAGCTCCTTACATTTTCCTCTGAACTCCTTTTTAGCATTTTCACGAAGAATCACACTAAGTGTTTTTGAAAGAAACCATAAGCAGGAGAAGGTAACTCAAATAACACACTTGTCGACACTTCTGTCAGCTAATTTATGTTTTTTAGACATTTTTGGCATTGCTAGCAAATAAAGACATGTATTTTGTTCTTACAGTTCTTAAAAGTGTAACTGCTTATCACAGCAGACATACTCCTGTCAACTTTTTCTACATGGAGACTTAGAAATTCAACTGGTTTACCTTTTTTCTAGTCTAAAAAAATGGAAAAAATCCAAAGACAGACCAAATAGTCAATAATATTTGCAGCTAGTACAAGAGGTAGAAGTACTAATTCTGTGCATTCATATTTAATGAGTGCTGCCCAGGTGAAGTTAAATTCTTTATAGTCAGCTATTCACTCTTATAACATTAAGCCACCTTTTTATATCTCCCATGCCAAAACTAATCCAGAAAAAAGACCAGAAAACAGATTCAGGAGGCACTTACTGTATTTCTTTAATGTCGAAATCAGAATTCTTGGAAATAACGCTATATTCTGTCAGAGAAACTGAAGGACTTTGCTTCATTCACAAGAATAAATGTGTAGAAAATGTATTATGTTAGGAAATAACAGGCATGTACACAGCTCTCCAGAACTGTGGGAAGCAAAGGTGCACTGGTTTCTTTTAGCCTGAGAGATGAGAGCAAGGCACAGTTTCTCAAAATACACTTTTAATTGTTTGTTTCACCTTAAGGGTAAAGCATGAGAGACTACACTGAATTTCAGACTAACAATCCCTGATCTGAAGCAGAGTCCTTCAAACAACCACGGAAACCTCCCAATGCAATACAGTCTGATGCATTTTGTACAAAAAGAAAATAGAGCCAAGATCAAAGACTGAGCATTTTGAAAATTTATGAATAAATCAGCTGATAACAAAAAACATTAATTCCCTCATTTGCAATAAATGATATTATGAACCAGAAGATAATTAGTAGTTCATCTTACAGTATTCAAGTTGTATCAGGTACTATCACATCAAAAAGAACAAAAGAGCATGCCTTAACTTAGTATCAAGTGAACTGGTTGAAATATTCATTAAGAATAATGCACAAAACCTAGAGAAATATGGTATCATTACTTCCACCCTCCTGAATTTCCATCAGGTAAACACAGGGCTCTGCGAATGCCAAGCAAAATTCTCTCTCTAGAGTATTTTACTGGCAACTACATATTATTTCCCTGTACAGCTCATGCTGCCATGATTTGCTGACAGAATGTTGGGAATCCTGAAATTTGAATCCAGCCATATCAAATGGGGATGCCTAATTTAATGCAGAGAGAACACTTAATAACAAAAAAAAAAAAAAACCAAAACACAAAACAAAAAAAAACCAAACCCAGCTGCACCAAACCGAACTTAAAACTGTTTATTTTACACTTTCTGTATTACTGACAAAAACAATGGACCTTATTATATAAACACCTAAATAACACTAAAATCCCAATACTCATGCCAAGTCAGAAGTTGTTGCAATATTAAAACTTATTTAAAATAAAACAGGAAAGAGGGTTTGCACATACTCATCACTGTACCTGCAAATGAGACTTGATAGCAGATAATAAAGCTATTTTCAATTAGCATTCTTGTGAAAAGTGTAAGTTTTCAAGCTTTTTCATCTATTCATATTCCTTGAATAATCAACAAGATAAGTAGAGATTTCGTTACAAGTGCAAGCCTCTGATGTCAGTATTTTTAGCTACAGGAGGGGTAAGACAAGGCTCAAGTCTCTGTCAATCCAATGCTTTGTGGCAAACTAAAAGTTTTCAAGCTTCATCTTATGCTTTTTCCTGTAACTCCATATCACCAAATTAACTCATGATAACTCAACTAGTTATAGCATTTCAGTTTTATAAAATCAGATTTGTTTTTTTTTTACACTAGGAGATGCATTCTCTCAGTGAAAAACATCTCACACAGGCAAGCTTTTCATTTGTAGAAATAAAACAGTGGGTTTGGATATGCAATGGAACTGCATCACTAAAAAATTGGTCTTTCATATCAAGAGCCATCAGCTATTAAGAGACCATGAGCAACTACTGTTGATGCCCAAGGCTTTTTCCAAAAGAGAATACATAATATGTCTAATGGATTGAATGGCAAGGAAAAATTTGGATTGTTTATCCATCTCTACCTATCAGGCCCAAAAAGAGATTTTTTTAAAAAACAGAAGTGGAGAACAAAAATATTAAGAGCCTGTATAGTAAAAGCTATTTTGTGTATACAATCTTCAAATGCATAATATGGAAGTAATAAACATTCATGTATAGGTATAAAAAATTATATAAAGAGGATATATGCATTTCATAATACTAGATTGATTTAACTTTATAGGACATAAATGTATTTTGGACCAGAAAATGTGTATTGGGAGATTAAAAAAACATAAAACAAAACTAAACTATTAAATTCCTGATTTCACTACCTTTTGAAAGCTGATTCCAAGGCTTTTTATAAGCATGGGTAATTAATCTGAATCCTAGATTGCACCGAAAGATAGGAGGAATGTGAAGCTTAGTTGCACGTTCAAAGTCATGCAAGTTACTGTTATACCTGAGAACAGAAATCATGCAAACTTCAGGTCATATACTGAATTCACAATGCCCCTCTTATTTCTGAAGAAATGCTTAGGAAATTAAAAGTTTCTGTTATGGACCATACTATTTGTCATAAATCCTTTAGATGATACTTCAATAAGAGAAGAGTTTTCTGCCCAAATAACTCTTCCAAAAGCTTCAAGCCAGTGGCTGACAACCTTTTCCAGCCTGGAGACACTTAAAAGTTTCTATTTCACTTCTAACAGCGACCATCAACTGCAAACCTATCATCTGTTGACTTGACTTTCTTAGTTACTTTTCATGGCCATCTGCAACAGCAAATTGAAAATCACCAACCTTCATAAAATAACTTTGTAATAATTACCATGAGAGAAAACAAGGCAAATCAGAAAATGTAATCTGTAGGGAAATTTTTACAACTTTTTGCAGATTGATATAAAAATACCTACAGGTTTCTCCAATATTCTTCTGTTAGCATGATATGCAAACCTTTTATGTTCTACATGCTGATTTATGTTCCTGTTTTGTAATAGGGAAAAAACTTTGGATTCACATCTACTCCATTGTTTTTTATATTCTTTTAAAATCACCTAAGTATAGCACAAAACAGCTTTCAAACTTTGTCTGACAATGTGCAGCTTGATCGCATTCATTGAAGTAAATCAGAAATAAACATCAATAACAAAATTTGCTCTGGCCATGGCTGAGAACTAAAAACACAAACCTGCAGCCTTGAAAAAATAAATCTGAGCAAACTACTGTGATTTTCAAGAAATATCCTGCTGAATTTCTTAGAGCAGAATGTGGAATTCTCTGATTTAGCTGAAACAATAGAACTGAGTGGTCCATTGGTGCTAAACTAGAGCACGGAAATGAAATGGTAGCATGGAACACTGTCCAGACAATCCAATGACACTCCCAGCCCACAACAATCAAGCACCAACTGCCCTAATGGCACACTGTCTAAGGCTGAATTCAACCTCACAGCATTTGAGTTGGCTAGATTTAAAATTCTAAAACAAAGCATCTGAAGTCTCAAGATTAGACTTTCTCACTTGTCACAATGAACAGATTAAAAAATAAGGAAAAAAATATAAAATTAAGCTGCTGACAGGGAAATTACAAACATTTTGCAGTGTCACTAAACTGCTGACAATATATTTGCAATTGTTACCAAGATACATAGCTATACTTTCTCAAGGGACATGCAGCACCCTCAGAATACACATTATAGGATTAAATATAAGGGCTGACAAGTACCAAGAGCTTTGTATTCTGCAGCAGGCTCATGACAGTATCACATTTTGTATATCACAACAATCAGATGGCTCACTAAAATCTACTCATCTCTACTGAAGTAATTTTTGCAAGATTTTACCCCTGACAGGCACAAACTGATTTTTTTTACCAGTCTGTAGGAGTTAGATGTTCTTCAATGAGGGGACTGTGGGCATCTGACAGAACTGGATGGCTTAGTTTGCATGCAGTCGACACCAGGCAGGATTGGGTTCCACACTTCACTTCTAGTTCCCAAGTGGTATCCCCATTCTAAGCAGTAACATGTACACTGTGTTTGTATTATTTTTTTTTTAAAGTTTGGACCAGAAATAGAGGAAAAATTAGATATATTTCCTTTCCCATTCTATTTTTACCCTGCCTCAATTAAGTCAGTTTTGTGACCCCTCCCTCTTCACAGCCACAGTTAGCAATTCCACAGCTCATAAGAAGGCACGGCATTACATGGCAGAAATTGCCTTTTCACCCACCTATCCTAGATAGCTCTGATGAATAGAAGCAGTCTTCACGAGACTGAAAGAGCCACCAGGACTCTTTCAAACTTCTGAAAAGTTCAGTCTCTTTGCCTTTTTTACCCATCTTCCCTATTCAAAACATTTCTCCTAGTTTTATCCCAAGAAAAAGGAAAGCATCTTCAAGATGAAGGCTCTAACTGGGAAGGAGGGGCAGGATCATTGAAGCAGACAAGGAGGTTTCTCCCTTAAACTCATGCTATTTTGCTCTGGATTTAAGGAAGGTTTTGAGAGCTTCCAGCTTCTAGGTGAAACACATGGACCAGGCAGTTAATATTCCCTGATTTTTACTTCTAATTGACAACTTCTCCATCTTAGTTTCCACCATTAGATTACCTACTCCCTTTTCCAAAAGACAAATATAGTGTTACTACTACTTCAATTGAGCCAAGCCTTCCAAATCTTACCAATGCATACATCAGACTTCACAGGAAAAGTGGGACTTTCTGCAGCTTTAGTAGTAAGCTTTGAAGTTGTCTCTGCTGCAGCATTTGAAGCTGAAACAAAGCATTAATTAAAGCAGAGAGGAATCTCTTGTGCCAAAGTAACACAAATTTAAGGAGCCACATATAACTACTGACACCAGGAGGGATATGCTGAGAACATTCCACAAGAAACCTGTGAATATTCAAGTAAATACCTAAAAACAGTTTCAAAAAGAAAAAAAGTATGTAAGAAGGAAAAGGAAACTGATTTTGACAGACAATATTTTGCATAATATCAAAATGGAGATTTTTCTTTTTACCACAAGCTTAGCCATTTGTTCCATTTACCCCACACCTCAGAACAAATCTGATGGTAGATCTGCACAAAAACATACAGAATTTTCCTCAAAAATATTCATTATCACATCAGCGTTTTGATTACAAGCAAAATTTTTTCAAATATACTAAACACAAAGAGAAAAAAAAAACATTAAAACCCCAATATTATCAACTGCATCATCAGAGCAGCCCTTCACATAGGAACAGCACAAATGCCTTAGGGGAAGCCATCTGTCTCCTCTAGTGAGCTTTGTAAATATGCAAAATTGTGTTTGTTGTATCTTTTATTCAATACCTGGCAACGTGGCCCATAGGTGGTCAGTAAATTTCCCCTGTACCATACACTTATCATGAGAATCAACACAGAATTACCAGAAAGCACATTTCTGTATTTACACATTTTCATTCTAGATATATGCAAGAAACAAGTAGCAAAGACTTTCCCTTCTTTATGTTTGACATGCATATTCAGCAATACAGGTTATTAATAGTGATCAAGTCCTACAACAGTTTTTCAACAATGAAAAATTGTATAACAGAAGTTTACCTAAACCAGCTTTGCCATCTGAATAGCAATCATGTTCTTGACTATCTCCAAATAATCACACCATTCAAAACTTGACACATTATTTTAAAATGTGTTTGCTTTTCTTCATTTTAATGACAGAATGCCACGGATACCTTAATTTAGACAAGAAAGGAAGTGGCATTTGCAAAAAATGTTAGCAGAAGATATTTATTCCCACTGCAGGAAAAGCCTCATGCTTTTAAATATTGTTAGAATGGGTTCTGCAAGCATGGTCAACTATCTAGAGGTCATCAAAGTCACTGTAGAACAGCCCAAAGTCTGAAGGTAACTGTACAGTGGGTAACTTCCATACCAGCAGATATAACCTGAGTGAAAATAGGATAAACCAGCCTACTGTGAGATCTGGCTTAGAAAAAGAAGGCCTATAAAAATTAGGAATTTTAATTAAGATAAATTCCATGTGTGATGCATACAGTAATTTTTTATTTTTCAACCTTCTGAGTGAAGAATTCAAATGCAATGTTTAAAGTCCAGTTCTGAGTATATTTCATATAATTTCTTTATGAAATGTACTGTTTATTCTTTTTTTGATTTGATTTTACCTTATGCTAACCTAACCCATTCTCCACATAGCAGTACTGAGAACTGGTAAAATTGAGCAGAAAAAATACTCGTTTTGATTAGCCATGTAATTCATGAACAACCTCACAGAAAAGAAAGTTTAAGATTAACATAAGTTGATCATAGAATATGCTGAATTTGAAGGGATACATCAGGACCATTGTGTCCAAATCTTGGTCCTGCACAGGACACCCCAAGAATCACCATGCAATTAAGAGTATTGCCCAAAATAAAGCAAGAAAAAAAATACTAAAAGCAAGCTGTGGTGAATTTTAATCAGCCACCTTTATTCCCATATTACAATGTCATAGCTGATAAAAATTTGCCTTCTGGGTCCTAGATATCAACTCATATGTGGAAGTTAGTATGCTCTTATTTTTTATTGTTTTAATTTAACCACTACAGTATTTTTTTAAGTACAAGAACCACTGAAATTACAGCAGTTTCCCAAAAATACAAAGTACAGAAACAATCAGAAATTGTAGCACCTGCATACACAATTTAATAATGCAGTTTTAAAGACATATGTGCAATAGAAGAAATTTCTCACAAGACTCTGGGCAGAAGCCCATCCTCTGATCCAGAACAAAAAAGCCTGCAAAAACCCCCTTGCTACTGTCAATAATAAATAAATATTCAGAAAACGCATAACTGGAACTTAAACTAGCTGCAGTTACCATAGAAACGAACAAGACTTACTCAACACTTCCTACTCTATTCCATTATCATTATCTCATGAACTTACATGGAGAACATTGTTCCTATTCCTATGGAAACCCTGGAAATAGCCCACACCATTGTCACAGATTAAGGCAATCTAGAACTCATCTCTTGGATTCACTTACGTGCTACCACGGCCTATGAAAGATTAAAAATAACTAAACAAAGTCCATTTCTCAATAGAGATGAGCAGAATCTAAACCATTCCCTATGAACAGTAGGTATGTGAAGAACCAAACACTGACAAGCAGTTTAACATCTCTGAACATCTGCAGTGATCAGATCTGTGCAGTTACTGACACACTGAAAGGTGCATTCTCAGCAGATGTCTCTTGGGCACTGTCTTTTTACAAATGCCCTAACTCTGCCCTTTCATCCTTATGTCATTTCTCTTACTTGCTCATCACAATGAGGAAAAGGGAACTTTTATACAAATGTAATAATAGTATATAATCTAAAATGCACCTGTAATTCTTATAATCTTCAAGAACCTGAAAAAAAAAAAGAGGGGTGGGCAACATCAAACCACTCCACTCAGGGCATGGAATATTTTGAACATTTTGTGCTTCCTGCTGTGCCCAGTCAGATCTAGAGGCTGAGAAAGACTTTGCCTTCCTCTTCCAAGTTCAGAATTCTAGAACACAGCTACAGGGAAGATATGGCACTATTTATTTTTGCCTGACTAGGGGATTATTTAAGTCCCATCAAACTTTGCTTAAGTATCTGTGAAATATTGTAATGTCAGAGCCAACAGACTGCAAAACAAATTCTTTTATCAAAGAATGCATGTGAAAGGATCATCACTGCTGAAAAACTAATGTTATATTTGGACTTGTAAAAGGCTTGGAATATTATGAGTATGAAAGACTAAATCACTGAAGCATGCATTCAATTTCTACTCTCTAGTCAATTAATATATTTTATTCTAAGTTAAGTCCTATTCAGATTAACTGCATCCTAAGAATATTACACACGCTCGGGGGAAAAAAAAAGTATGTTAACTTCACAAGGAGATGGATTGCAGGACATTTCCAGTATGAGACATCCAAATTGAAAGAAAAAGAAAGAAAAAAATTATGAGAGCTTTGCTTATCCTTGAGAAAACTTAATAAACTTGATATTTAAATGCTGAGATGTTGCATACTCATGTTTGCTCAAGGTTTCTCTTCCTGCTTTGACAATTTAGTGAAATAGCTGATACTGTCAAGAACACTGTCAAAAAATGTATGTGTATACCAACCACACCTGTGTCTCCAATTTCTTATCTGTCAAATACTAAATTATCCTTTGTGCTCCTATTCTCATTCAAGTAATGACACAACAGTCATTGTTTTTGGAAACAGGGAGAAACCCCACAATCTCTATACTGTTAAATTTCACTCTGGCAGCTGGATAACTGTTACTTATCACAAGAGGTAGTGGGGATTTTATCCCCCCAATATTAAAAGTATTGGAGTCCTCTTGTTCTGAAAAAAAATTAGAAGTAAATAAAAAGCAGAAGAATAAATCTAGTTGTGAAAAATACTGAAAAAACGCAAAATACCAGCAAACAAAACCAAAAAGCGTATAAAATACCTGCATATATTTCCCAGGATCATTTACTATAAATACTTCTATAATTAAAGATACACTGGTTTTCCCCAAATGAGTAGTGAGGCTCTCTACCATTTTTAAACAGTTCTTCAGAAGTCCAGTCAAGGGTCTGCAGCTTTCCATAGAATGAACTGCGTCAAATTCAACAATATATGTATGACTTTCTTCTGTATATCAAGCATTCCATCTAATTAAGGAAATCTTTTTCTTCTTAGTCAAATGATATAATTTCAGGAAGCAAAATCAGTTCATAAACATGTTTAATTTCCTGCAACTTGAGATTAATTACGAATGTGTCTGATTCTTCTTTGAGAAACACACCTTCCATCATCTACAGCATTTTACAGCACTTCAAAGTAAATCAGTATTTCCCTGAACAGATTTTAAGTAAACTGTTACCTTTTACTGTTATTTATATTTATGCCACTCAACATCAAATGCAGACAGAACTGCATGGGTTCAATTAAGAGTGTTCTTAAATCATGTGTTTATTCAATTTAAGGTGGACACATTCCGAAATCATATGTCAAATTCCAATCTACATTGTTTAAGAGCAAAAGTCACATTTTCAAAGGTTGTGGCACCAAGAACATTATGCTCCAGTTGTGCTTCTCAAAGCCAAAATACGAGGAAAAAAAGAATATTTGGGCCACACAACTGTAGGCACCATGCTTAGCCAGCTGCACTACTTCAGAAAACAAAAACAGTTTCTAACTGAAGGACATTCTGCATCTCCTTATACAAATTTCGTCCTACAAAGCATGCCCTATAAATGAAATTGGGTAATGTGAGTACTTCTTTGTGCCTAAACCACTTATGAAATGTCAGGAATAGAATTTAGCTGCTAAAGCAGTAAGAATGTCTATTTCTATTTCAGTACTTTATTATATTCACATAAACTACTGAAACAATTCAATATTAGTACAATCCCATGCACACTTTTACATCTCTTACAGACAAGAATTACAGGCTAGGAAACACTCAGTTGACATAATAATAAGCAAGTGACAGTGAAATGCTTTGAAAATTCAATAGTTTAAGCATTTAAAGTCTCCCATTCCTGTTTCTCATGATTCTCCCAATAACAACGACAGGGCTCTAATTTCTCCTCTTTGTTTAGTCCTTAGATGTAACTTTCCCTTTAATGGATGGAATGGCAGGAGAAGAGATGACAAATATGGTTGGGTTTTTCAACATTCATTTCAGATACAGAACCCTTCCTTCCCTCACAACCAGCAATGAATTAAATGTTTTTAACAAAAGTAGTGTGGAGGGAAATCATCTCTATCAAAGACTGCAGTGTTTATTAATTATTAAATAATTAAATTATCAAATAATTTCATTAATTGTCTCTAATGACCCAGACCATGAATAACAAGTAACATCCTTTAATTTCCAGCAGATGCATGAAAACATATGATTTTGTAAATTACGTTGGAAAAAAAGTATTTTCTGACTTAAAAGTTTTCAAGTAGTTCTATGGCTACAATGTTGCCCAAGGCCTTCAAGTCTGCATCTGTTGTATAAATAGAGATATTTTATTTCACTAGAGAATTGTACAAATGGTCCAATGTCAATGTAAAAGTGCAATCTTGAACCACACTACGAAGCTATAACATTTAAACATGTATGTTGTATAGTCCATACTGTTGGTCTTTATTTTCTTCACCAATGGGCAGCCATAAAGTTTAAAAATTTACGAGGTAATTATGGGAGCACCCAGTATTTAAACATTTGTTTCAATATTCACAAAGTACCTGGACAAATTAATATGATAAATTAGCTGTTTTGTACAGTTACTAGAGAAGAAATAAAAGCTACATCAGACATGCCAAAGATACAGTGAGAGAACCCAGAAGAGAGAGCTCCAAAAAGTAGCCCTTTTAGATTCCACAGACAGCATCTGACATTCCACAAATAGCACACTAAGATTCATTGTGAAGAAAATGCCTGTCCAGGTAAGAATAATGAGGGGAGCTTTTCCCATGAGCAGAAGACACAAATTAACTTCTACTTCACACTGATGTATGTTCCACACTGTGCTAAATTGTCTCCTTCCCAAATAAACCCAGGCAGCAGTTCCACAATAGCCCTCAGGTGATCACACTGAAGTTCAATTGAAACTCTTTTCCCAAGTCCATCTTCATTGGACTGCTTTTTAAACCTTTTTTGTAAACATTGGATGTATAATTAACTTTAATTTAAACTCTCACAGTGTAAAAGTGTATTATAATTTCTTTAGCTGCAGATATTTCATACAATTTTGATTTCAGAGAACTGTGAAATGACCAATTCTTTCTTTTTCAGGGGAACAACAAATTCTGCACTTCAATTCAGAAATATCGTACCTGGTAGGAACAGGCTGTATTAAATTAGCAGTAATCCATGATTAAGTCCTAATATTTTGAAACAATACACTTCAACATAAATATTGATTTGATTTTGCTACATTTTGTATCTAAAAATAACAAGCATAATACCCTCTAGCCTGAATTTTCACTGAAGCAGTTAACCTTTAGCAAATATTCTCAGAAAGTAAAATTTAAATGAACAGCTAAAGGGTCCATTCTGGAAATGATCTTCCATAAATTATATCCTGTCAATTCAAATACTGAATTTGATAAGTGCTATGTTAAAATAAATGCACCTTATTTTCTAAACTGTCAAAAATTAAGTACAAGGTTCCATACATGGCTACTTATTTCTCAGATGGTTAGGCATATTGATAAACCCAGATGTGCACAATATGTGCAGTTATACCTTGACAAGACTATAAATATACTCTCAGAAATAACCCAACCCAATGACATTGGCCAGCCAGTCCCTTATAAAATGCAATGGTCAACTCTAAAAAATTCCCCAACTAAATAAATGAAGCCATCAAACAGTGCTGAGTAAGTTCTCCCACTATACTGAAGAAAATGTATTTTATATTATGTATATTAGATTTTGGTCCCAGTTCTTGGTTTCTATCTGTGTTCATATTACCCAGTAAAATCAACACAGGGCAATTTCTGACTGCAGGGCTGGGAGCAGAGGACTCTGGGTTTGGGGGGCTTCTAGCCTTGTCCTCAAATTGGAACTAGAAGCATGACTTTAAGGTTTTTCATTTTTAACACCAAAGATGTCAAGGAACATACAAAATGCCATTTTTTGGAAGACAATTACTAAAAGACTGCCAATATGGCAGCACATAGAAGACATGTGCAGCAAGGGAACATGCTTTCCAGCTATTGATAAAAGCCAGCAACTAACAAAAACAAAAGTGAAGAATGGTATTTTTAGGAAAAATAATCAAAATACTCTTCTTGTAGCACCAAACAATACAGTGGCAATTAAGTCACCCCAATCTTTTGCTGTAGAAGACTTGATTAAGAAGTGCAATCTCTTTTCTTTTCAGAAGACTTGATTAAGAAGTGCAACCTCTTTTCTTTTCCTCCATTCCCTCCCCCATCCAAATAATTATCTATAGCCCAGAACTGTCTCACCATAAAATATCTTCTAACCAAAGCAAACAGTCAAAGATACAAATCCTTTTCAGCTTAACCCAAACTAGTTAGAAGGTTTCACTGAATGGGAATTAAATCACTTTAGCTTCTAGTTTATAAGTATGTGCATTCTAAAAAGCAAGCTAATCACAATTACATAGCAGACACTTTTTACTGCAGTGAACTCCACAAAAAACCCTTACATTTTAATATTTGACAATGCTCTAAAGTAATTATGCTTAAATAAAGTGAAAAATTAAAGTTTTTTTCCCTTTAAACCACATATCATCTGTCTCCATTTGATATGCAACTGTTCACAGGTTTGAAGGATTTCTATGCTAATTAACAAAAACATGAAAAGAATATAAAATCATTATTAGTCTATTGAATATATCACAAATCTCATTGCACAGCCAATTCAATCTTTGCTTTACAGTTCTGACCACTCCCTACATTTGTAACACTGGGCTTATTGTCCAAGTTTGCTTTCCTTCTTCCAAGCACAATTTTACTTTCAGATAAAATAGGTCTATAGTTTTAACACTTAATATGAAATTAATAAATTCACTGTTTGTAGTTCAAAATCATGGAGTCAGAGTGAAATAGGTTGGGGAGTGGACTGGCAGTCAGCTTTTCTTACTTGCTGTCTCTGCCTCTCTCTTGCAGTGGGAATCAGTCTGCTGTTTCACAGAGAAAATTGGGACTGACTCAGTGCTGATGCAACAAACCAAAAATCCTCCACTAATGCTGGGACACAGTGCTTCTTAAAAACGTTCTTTAAAATAAAAAAAACAGAAAATCATGGAAAACTTACAAGTACTCTGCCAGTTAATGTCTGGGCAGATATCATGACTCCTGCCCAATCCTTCACAGACGTCATCCATCCCACTTCTGCTGCCACATTCTCCTCTTTTTCATCTGTTGGTTTGCAGGCTCCATCTGCCTGTGTATCTCCACCACCATTGATCTTCTGGGCCTCCTGCAAAATAAGTATTTGGGTTAGTTAATGTTTAGCAATTTGACAGTGAAAGCCAGCAGACAGGTAGGGCCAAGAACTGCCATAAAAAAAGAAAATCTGTCTTCCTGGATCCCTGCTAGGTGAAATTAAGAACCTACCTGCCCACATCTCTTTAGAAATAAGAGAAATAGAAATGTTCTATAAGGTACCAGACTAACTAGATAATAATATTCTCCTTGACATTACATCTTCAAAACATATACTGAGCACCAAATACACTATATGTTCCTTCATAACAAGCAACATAATTGACAACAGCTCTGTATGCAATTACAGAGCTACATACAAATGAATTTGTCAGACATACACTGAAAGACCTTTTGATGTATCGGTTCAAAATAATGCATACTAGGTGTGAACATAATTTATGTACAATTTTAATTTCCTATCACTAGAATTAATTATCTGAGTAAACCTCCACTGAGAAGCATGATGTAACAAGACAGCAATTATCAAGTGTGAGGGGAACAAAATTCATCATAAAGAATCTGCAGGGAGCTGCCACACTATCAGTGAACCTGTGTTTCAATGAAAGTGTTTAATATATCACAGGAATTATTCTGTCACTAAGTGGCTCTCACAGAATGAAGAGCTAGAAATTAGAGGAGCCTCAGCTGCACCAAGCTCACTGATGAGTCACATGCACTGGAATTCAGATCAGTCTCTCGTGGATGCTGCAGCAAGGAAGTTGTGCTCTGTAAGTGCCTGCGGTGTGCTACAGTCATGGGTGCTGCACAAACATCAAGGGGAACGACAGGAAAAGCCAGTGTGGATTGTACAGTGTTTAAATCATATCGCATGCACAGTACCAGACTGTGCCATGAGCACGCCTTTGGTGACAGCACAATACTAATGACTTCCTGAATACCTGACAAGTTGTGCTGAACAAAATAGAGGAGGCAGCAAAATTCAGTGCTGAAGAGAGCCCTGAGCACTAGATCTACATGAGTGTTCCAAGCACTCTGCACAGACCTTGTTCATAGTCTGTAGGCTACTAAGCAGGAAATCAATTGCCATTAATCAATCCCCTTCGGGATATCTTTTACAAAGATGCCTGATGCTGGTTATGTGGTTATTACTACAGTAGAAATACTATCCTGTGATGGTCAAAACCCATAGCTGTGAGATGGCCTTGAGGACACAGCCGGACATAAGGGTACAGGCACTTCCTGAGAGGAGCACTGACCTAATAAAGCAATGTCACTGACCTAATGAAGCAATGTCATTGACTCAGCAAAGAACAGCAGACCAAAGCTAAAAGCATAATATGCAGACCAACAGTTGTTTTTAGAGAAGCTCAACATTGCAACTTAATTAGCTAATCAGATTCTTTTTTGTCGGTTAGTTTCCCTCCCAGAAAGCAGGCTGTGTTCTTACTAGCGATTACAGCACAGTGTGATGTTACTATATTGATAATAACAACTTATTCAGCGTTACAACAGTAATTCAGTACACTTCCCAAGCAAATAACGCAACAGAAGTTTAAAATGACTTTGTATTTGCATAACTGGACCTCGTTCACAGACGAATTTGGACACAGTGGATCAGATGTTTTGCACTTGGCATTGAAGGACACATCCTGTGCTGCACACGCACAGAGCACAACCTACAGGAATGAGCTCACTGCAAGGACAGCCATGCACGGCACGGAACGAGGCACTTCCAGCACTGCAACGCTTGACTGGAGCCAACTGTGACCCAAAGCATCTCACAGCCACGGACATCAGTCCCAAAGAAACACCTTCACCACCACCAGGGTTTCCATTATAAACCAGCAGAGAAAACTAGGCTCTATACTCCAATTGAAGCTTCGGCAACCTAGGCACATCTCCAAGGTCTCACGCTGTCCCCAGGGTGTCCCCTGACTCTGACACTCTCTGTGGCCCAGGACACCATTCCACAGCCCTGTCCTTCCCAGCCCAGGCGAGCCCACAGCCAGCTCCCCTGCCCAGCCCACAGGCCATGGCTCAGGCTGGCCCCAAGGAGGCTCTGGGCCAGGGCCTGGTCCCATCCCCAGCCCCTGGCCCACAGAAGTCCAATAGCCCTTGCAGATACAGTCTGCTTAAAACACCACACGTGCCATTTCTTTCCCTCTTCCCACCAGTTTCTCTGCCCTTTGTAACTGCTAGAGCTTGTCTTTCAGAACTGTAAGCTTCACACACCAGATTTTGCTACATGGTCCTCCTCTGCATTGCACAGAGGGCTTTCATACTCTGTACAAGTTTATACTGAATGAATTAATGTGGTTTCCATAGTAGAGGAGGTATAATTATCTCTTTCTTTCAGAAAAGAAACTGAGGTGGTGATTTGGTGCCTATCTCGGCCACTAAGAGAAGTCACTGTCAGAGTCAGGATGAAACCACCATCTTTGATCTTTTCACCCAGCAACTCTTGTTTAAAAGTGCACGGATGCACATCTTGCTATAGAAAGTCACAGAACTACAAGTCACTAAGCAAAAAACTGAATGAAAAAGTCAATTTTTGTTAGTGAACTACTAAGTATTAAGGTTAGAAAATTCTTTCATTGTGTACACGGTTCTTTACTCCCAATCTTTTTGTCAATAGATGTGATTGCTCGTAAGATACAAAAATAATTTAAAATTTCCTAGCACTCAATAAAATAGTAGGCAATTTACTTAATTGAAGGAGAAAGGTAGCTTTTATATTTTGAAAAGGTTATCATAACCTACAGTTCTTTTGCTGTATCGACTTTTGGTTGCCAACAGAATAGAGCAGTAAAACATGACAAATCCATTCAGTATTTGATTCTCTAAAGGCATTAAAGTCTGTAATACATTTGAATGGCTATATTTCTGTATTTATGCTACTTATTTCACCTCTATTAAAATTTCCCACCCCTGTTATATTTCTTAATTAAAATTTAAGTAAAACAATCATCCCCTGCCAAGTATGATTTGGAACAGATTCTCATGATCAGCCTAGCTCTTGCCATTATTGTAGCTACAATTAATATGCAGAATAGTTGCTGTTATGTAATATTTGTATTCAGTTGGGATATTTTATATTTTTCATCTACATGGCTAGCTTTTTATCTTACTTAATTGGCAGTTAAGTATTAGGAAAAGTTTATCCCCAAGGCATTATGCAATTGTGCAGAGATAACTAAAGGAGATTTATAAAGGCTGCTCTTTTTTTATACTAAACACAAAAGTCAGTCCTGTCATTAAGTGTATAGTCTTGTTTCATTGCTATTTCCTCATCTCAAAGCATTGAGTAACCAACACCAACACCTGAAAAAGGTGCTTAAAATAATAACCTGACAGTGACAATAGTTGCTTAATTATTTACAAGTTCAGTACTACAAGTAAGGGATCTTTACCCACTCTGCTTACTAGTTTTCATTATTTTAATTACTTGATGACAGGAACATGCAGATAGATTAAGTGAGAAGCAGAATATTGGGAAATATATATTTCCTGAACTTAATGAATGGAAAATGGAAAAGAGCATGATGAGAAGGCGTGTACAGGAATCAGTACTCAGTGTTCTACCAATGGTTTGACACAGACCTGGACCAGAATCTTCAATGGTTTGTCTTCTATTTTCAGCAATAAATATTGATTTAGATTATATAAGTTCTGGGATTCTTGAGCACAGTCACCTTAAGGAAGAAGAACTCAAAAAAGCAAAATTTTAAGAACAGTTACAAGTTTTCAAAATGTAGTCACGCCTGTTCCATTTCACCCCTAAAATATCTGTACAAACATAGAGCCACTGCAGGGACACCTCATCCAACTTAGGACAATACAAAATCAGAAAATTATTATGAAAACTTAAAATATCATCTAAGAACAATTTGTCTTCTTATAAGCCCTAAAAACACCATGAACAACAACCTGGAAAGCACTCGCTGATGTATGGTACTGAAAGAACTTGGTATCTTGTTAAAGTAAGTTATTAAACATACGAAACACGCAGTCAATGTGAAGGAAAATATCTGAGTCAAAATGTGGTGAAACAAAGAAAAGGATTTGATAAGCCCATGTATCTAACATGTAACTAGATGAATATCACACAAAAGTACCACCTATAATGAGACACAGAGCATTGAGTCATGCCAACATCACTCGAGAAAATAATATGCTCAATTTAAGGAGATGTTTAAAAACAGTAACAGCAATGAGGCAAACACAGTATTGGCCTTTGAATTCCACCCTAGATAACATGAGATGAGAAAGGGCCTGTCAGAATAGCAGCTGCTCCTAGTTTAAAGCATGCAGTTGTAATATAGTAAGAAAATATAGTTTGGAGCAGTTAGGAAAGGGCTGCTTTAGATAATGATGCCAGCAAATAGCAATTTTATCTCTATTAACTGCACTTCAATTAACAGCATTGCATTTCTAGAGCCTGGAATTTTATGAAATGTTTCATCAACAACGCTATGATAATGGCCATTCTTAGAAATTAGGAATATATCTTTAACTAATAAATAAATATATATTTATGTTCCTTTCCTTTGCATTCACCAAAGAAGATGCTTTGTGAAAAGGAACAATTTTGCATATAAGACTACTTCTCCTTTCTCTTGGGCAAATGTCTAAAACACTGTTTAAAATGATTAGACTTCCATCAATAATTTAATTCCATGTCCTTCAATACATTCATTCACCACTCTGACATCTCCAAATAGGGGTCTTAAACTTATATAAAACCACGATAGTATGCTGCATTCTCTGAAACTAGGCAATGTACAGTGAATGTTAAGACTTCAGGTACCTACTGAATACATTGCCATGACAGATGCCTTCTGTCAGATACAGTTACCATCCATAGTCTCCACCTTAACAGTTACTAAATACCAGTTCATCCAGTGCTAAAAACAAGAAAAACAAACAAACAAAAAAAACTAACCCTGTAGCTGTTCACTTGTCCTAGTGCAGTTTAGGAAACACAAGTTTTCCCTGGAATATTAATAAACAAAACAAACAGCAATGCGAGAAACAGCTTTATGGAGACTTTCAAACCTCCTGTAAGAGTCAGACTTGTAGGAAAGAGAAAGTCAAGGCTAAATTAACTTAATGTGAAGTAAGAGGTACTTCTAAACTGGCCTATCCACAGCACTTCTTTGCATATTAGGTTACACTGACGTCAGTTATGATACTGTAGCTATGGTTTGACTTGTTTCAAAGGATTAATTATTGATACCCAGACAAACATTATTCCTTTCACTGAATAAAAGAACCAGAATGATCTAAGGAAAACATGGCTGATGAGATAACCCAGCATTTTGCTCTCATAAAATATTCACAAGCCATATAAATTTGGTGTTTGCAAATTTGAAAGATTAAGAAAAGTAAGTCCAAAATAGAATACAAAGGTTTTCTTATTAGTTTAAGACAGATGTTATACTCTGTTTTCTGCATTCCCAAGGGATTTCTGAGAAGCATCTTGCCAGCCCTTACTTGCAACTATTGCCTTACTTTCTGTACTGACCAGAGGAAAACCTTTTTTTCCTCTTATTGCAGTGACCAACTTCTCTTTTTCATTTGCAAACCTTCAGTAATCCTCACAGACTTCATGTTCTGTGCCCTTCATATTACTGATATAGGTTACTTGTATAAAATTCCCTTTTCACATCACTGCTTCTGACTGACAAAAACTGCTGCAGTAGAGGAATTAATTCTAAAACCTTGACCTGAGAGACAAGACAAACTAGACTAGTAAAATACAGTGTTCCACCCATGATTCCACAAATAGCACAGCAGTCTGCCAAATGAAGGGTTCCTGGGTATGGCTCTCACTTAAGAATATCAAACGGCAGACACCTACATTATCTGAAATCTGAAGAAAGTACACAAGATTAATTTCAAAGATTAAAAATGTCTATACATTAATGGAAGTGTTACAATGTAATACTTTCATTTATGTGAAACAGTATTTCCAAATAACTGAAAAAGCTTCTGACAATTTCTATAGCAGCCCAAGAATTGAGAGGCATGCTGGACATCCCTCTTCTGTCATCAAATTTTGAAAGTCCTCATCCACCTTGTCTAATCACTTAGGGTCTTCAATCTGCAGCTATAAAACGAGCAACAACAGTTTCTGTTGTATAGGGATCTTATAAAGATAAATGTAAGTAGGATTTAAGTATCTCGGTATTACACAAAGATAGACAATGCACGCCTAATCTAAGTGAAACCACAAAGTCAGACACACTAAAAACCTGCTGGTAAAGATTGTTAGACTAGTTATATAAGACAACTAAATGCATTAAGACAGATCTGCAAAAGAGAAGCAATAAAGAACTCCAGCCAACATAGGGAAATGAAAAAGAACAGGAAGTCATTGCAAACTTACACACGTTCAAAAAGACAAATGGTGCTTTTCAAAAACATGATTGGCTCAATTTAGCAGGAGTTTATATCAATAGTTATGCAAGCTTTCAGTATAATTTAACAAGTTTGGGTGAATAATTTCATGTAAATTTATTGATAAAAATAAGATTAGGTTTTCTTTTCTAGCTTCTGATTGCGTATCAGACTACATTGTTAGAAATAAATAACCTCTGAACTATTCATAAGATTATGTAACAAGTGAACTTACTGTCTGCAATATATAATAAACACAAAAATAGGACAAGTCAGTGATGTACAGGTTAAAATCATTCATTGAAAATATTTCACAAAATGTCAAACTAATACCTAGCCCGTAAATTTATTTTCCTTTTTTACAGTTAACAGAGCAGTTCTTATTAGTTTCCTCTACTAAGACCAAATTATTATCACATTAAAATAGTCTCTGAAGGCCTTTTCAATTATAAAGTAGCAGATGAGGGCAAATAAGCATTTCACTTCATTAATGGGGGCACTACATTTAAATGAAATGACACATTTCATTATTCTTTGGTCCCTATGCACTACAGAAATTTGTATTTTAAGCAAATCAGACAATTGCCATGTAAGGCATTAATTAGTCTTTATTTTCTGTGGTTTAAGCCTTATATAGAAATCATCCTTTCAAAACATATTTTTAAAAGTCTTTTAAGTAGATTAGCCTTAAATATGACAGAAAATAAACTTGCAAGAATATATGAAGCAATTTTAGATGGACTGAGATATTGAAAACATACAAAAGGGTTCCTTAATAGAAAAACACACAGAAGGACAGAGAGATGCACGCATGTTTTGTTATCCTCCTGTTTTGTTTCTTCCCACTTAACAGAAGGCAAATCAAAGTAAGCATACAATTGAGAATAAAATTGATACAGTTTTCATGAAATGAAAACTGCCAAATTACCTATACCCTATCGAGTGAGTAATATCTATCTGTCATAGATGACAAAACACTTTCAACATTTATCCAAAAGTCTCAAAGTGCTTCACAAATGAGAGAAAACAGTCCCAAAAATGAGAAAGAAGTAAGAAACAGTGGGGAAATTACCTAACATGTTTATCTTGATTACAGGAAGTACTCTAGTTGATTGCTTGTAATTTTATTGTTGTTGTTAACATTAAGTAATACGCAGTTCCAAGATTTTCTGTCATTACCTCTTGGCACTTTTTTCCTACTACCATGAAAGGATGAAAGAGAAAAATAATACATTTAATTTTTTGCAATTTTAAGAGAAGTATTACTAGTAAATCTTTTCTGATCTATAGGATCTAGATTACAAGAGTCGTTTTTACAAAATAACTAAGTGATAGATCCAGCAGTAAGAAAACTAATGAAATAACTATTCACTGGCAGGAACAGTCAATTAAATTAGTCATTAAAATGTTTCAAAGTAGAAAATTTATTTCACTAAAAGATATACTCAAGCACTATTTACAAAATAAGTATCAAACTGCTTTGCCAGTGCAGTCAAGTTTCACAGTATCTTTTCACTTGTGTGCTTCTCTCCATCCTGCTCAATGACAAAAGGGAGGTTTGTACCTATTAGCAAACAGCAAATTGCATTAACTTCATAATCCTCTCGTGCATGTGCTATCAGAGGTACCCAAGAGAAGGAGATCTGGACTGAATTGCAGAAGCAAATTCTTCCTCTCTTCTCTGAAATATAGAATAGCAAGGCAGCTAGCACCTGTGACTGAAATTCATGCTCAAAATCACATTTCTACTGCCCAAAAATCTCAAAGAATCCATGGATTAAGAAATGCAGTGCTCACCTTAAAGGACAAAGCACAAGGCACTATAGCTACTCCATAACAGCAATTTTGGTCCTTACATAAAAGGAATTAACCACTCATTTTCTTAGCTGAAAGAACAGGTTTTCACCTCAAAAACTTGCTGACAGGAATTTGAGAACTTCATTTGACTCAAATCAAACATTTTTCACATGAAAGGGATGGACTTAAACATTTGCATTTTCTTTATATGTAAAATAGCAAGTTATCAATATTTTAGGGGAATATTGGCAATCTTCAATGCTGAGCCTCAAGTAGAGTTTATTTGCATATACAGTTTTATAAACAGATCTATGTTTTTTCAGAAGGTTTTAAAGATTACAGAATAAAGATGAAGGAGAAAGGCAGTGGGAACAAAAATAACTGAGAGACTCATAAATATAACAGGTTAGTAATAACATAAAAGACACGTATAACAATAATTTGAAGAATGCCAGAGAAGCATTCTGTCATCTGCCAAATTCGATAGAAGAGTAATCTCTAAGGTGTTTTTGATTCAGGGGTAATATATAACATTTATTCTCATTGTATTAAAATCATAAAGGAAAGCACAATGAATTAAAGACTCTCTGTAGGATAAAAAGCCATATCTAAGCCAATTCTGATGCAGGAAAATAAGTTTCAGTATGCAGGACGTAAAAATTTGAAGAGCAGCAGGTCAGCCAATAAGTAATTAAAATGATTTACTGGCACACAACACTTCTCACTCAGAGATTACAGTGCCATGCAGCTTTCAAACTGCAAGAACTTGGTGCAGGGGGGAGTCAGAGAGCACACAAATGTGCAGGAATCTGAAGCAAAGTTATACAGCTGCACTTCTCAAAGTATTGAAAATGCAAGATTATTTGTCAAATGTTTTAATGATTACTTTGAAATAATTACACTTGGCATTTCCCTCTAAAAGACCATTTACATCACATTGTAAGAAATGTGTGAGTGCTATTATTTAATCAAGTAGATATGACTTTATTATCCACAGCTATGGAAACAATTTTGTGTAATGTGAATCTCATAACTCCCTTGCATAAATGGCAGACAAAAGTTTTTAATCTACAAGGAATTTTTACGCCTTTGGGTTAAATTTCTTTTAGCTACCTTCTTTTAGGTAGCTTCTATTAGTTTGGTTCACTTCCTAGACACTGTCAGCATCCAAATTATCCAATATCAACACTCATAGACTACAAATACAGTACCTGATATATTTATGGTACAAGGAAACACACAAAGTTGTTCCAAATTTACAGATACTGGCTGAAATCTAAGGGAGAGAGGAGGACATATAAATTTCTGTCTGACTTGCATATTACATCTCCATTAATTGTTACTTATGCTACAAAGAATGAGAACAAGCTCAGTGAATCCTCTTTGACTTTCTTAACTTCATCACCTTAAATAACAGGAACAACTTAAAGCAGCACAGATCATCCCCTGCTCTTGTGCACGGCTAGGAACTGATGCATGACTTTGACATTGAACATTGCCTTTTAGGCAATCAGGAGTTGCACTAGTGGAAAATAAAGATACATGGTGTCCGTTCTTGGCTCTCATAATGCATCCTGTTCAAGGCAGGATTGAATCTGCCTGTACCAAAACCTGTAGGTGAAGCTCCTACTCTGACAGGTCATTTTCTAAATGAAAACAGCAACTCTTTGAAGCTCCTCAGAGGCCTGAGTGCTCAGAAGTAGCCCTGGCAGAGTTGCATTAGCAGCAGAGGCTAGTAAGGTGCTTAAAGGCAGTCATTGTCCTGTCTCATGAGTTTGCAGTTTTTGGTTTCAAAATTTATTGAACCAGCAGATCCAGCATATGTTACAAAAATATGTTACCTCTGAACACTCGCTCTGCCTATAAATTATGCATGACACAGCAGACAGTTATTGTCACCTGAGCAGAAAAGGTAATGAACAGAGGTGAGAGGATAGGTCAATTTAAATTTCTAGCTCTTTTTGTAAGATTAAATAAGAATAAGAAGAAATTCAAGTATAACTATTGTTAAATCATCCAAAAGTACTGAGCTTTAATTTGCTCGACCTTCGTTGGAACAGAAGTTGACAATGACAGGTAATAAAATTAAGGCTACTATAGAAATTTCAATCTTGAATGCAGTTTCTTTATACCTTGCAATTCTGTGGTAATGTGATAATGTTATTACAGGGCCTAGAACTCCAATTCTGTCTTTTAAATTTTATACTAATTATTTTGATGAAGCGTTTGCAGCAGCATAAAGATTGAACAGTTCATCAAAGCAGGCTGTCACACTTTACACTACTCACAAGATGTGTTTTACTGAACCACTCATCAGCTTGAAACTTAAGAAACTTTCTCCATTTACCATGCTGCATAATTACCTCACACAGCTTTTCAAGATGCAGGTGCCCCCCTCCTCAATTTATCTGTGAATGAGATTCATTGACAATCCTATGCAAGTATCACATGATATTAAAAATTTCACCTTAACTACTTCTTAGAAGAAGAAAGGGCTTAATTAAGCCTTAGTAAAAAAAAAGTAATGATTCATACATTTCATACATCAGTAATTCACATCTTCCAAATATCTGATTCTAGTTTATTCAGCAACAAGACATTGAAGTAATACACGTAACTAGGGGATGCATTTGAGAAATAAATAATATTTCTGCATTTCAGATTCAGCTGAAGGAAATTGGGGGGGAAGATAAGAACTGTAAGATCAGCTCTTTTTTTGAGTTTAAAGTATGTTTAACAGCAGTTTAAAAGTAGTTTAACAAGGAAAATGGGATCTGCAGGTTACAAAAGCAGAAGTCTAGTGTATCCTGAATCCCATTTTGCCTGCAGATGTACAACTCTAAGAAAAGGATCCAAGGATGTTTTTCTTAGAGTTGTAGATGTTTTTCTTCCTGGACACTTTTTAAGTCCTCACTGGTATCATGGGATGCACCATGCATAATTCAAATGCTTCAATTATTAACACCTGTAAAGTGCCAAATAAACTAAAAGTGAAGTAAAGTTTTTACCTGATGCTCACTCTGGCAACCACCATTGCCTAGAAGCATCTATTGGCCCTCAACCCAGCAAAAGATTTCTGCTGAATAAAATGAACTTCCTGTGAAGGAAGCTGCTTCTTTAAGACTGTCATATTTCAGATTTTTGTACTGTGCTGTTTAAGGAAAACTTGACTTCAAATATATTTCGAAGGGCTCTCCATGGAAACAAAGTCTCCTTGTTATTGATTGGGTCAACAGAAAGAGCTGTGAAAATTCAAATGGAAAACTGTTATCTTCATTCACTTTTCACTTTTTTTGGGATTCAAAAATTATGAAACCCTTGAACTTCCTCTAAGAACCCACCACTACTACTTATAAAATTAAGTTGGAATCCCTCAGATCCACAGAAATATTTTCCTACACTGATTTCTTCTCATACAGATAACCACAGGAGTAATAGAAAACTATAAGCAAACTCCAATCTCTACTAATATTTCATAAAGTAAAGCATGTTTTACACAAAGTTCTAAGCACTTACACACAACAAAGGCTGGTGGGGGTAAAAAACCCACACAGCAAAACAATAAAAGAGCTATTTCCTATCAGGTTTTCTTCTATAGCTATTTGCTTCATCCATCACACACAACAACAAATCTACACAACTCTACTGCTTCTACAGGTCACAAAGTGATCTTTGTGAGCTACTATTTAAGTACACACCACCTCATTAATTCTCCTGCTCTATGATCTCCAGCAACATCCTTGCAGGTATAGTGGTAAATGCAGTCTCCTTATCTCTCAACCAATTTAAGAAAAAAGGTACAACTGAAACAAAGACAATCACTGGGCCCTCATACTCTCACTCTCACCAGAAAGGTCCTGTGTGTTTTCCATCACGATCAGCCACAGTAGCCATCAGCATAAGAAAGCAAACCTTGTGGAAGTCCCTAATGCCTTTTTTTAAGTATAGTACCAGACAGAAAAGGAAAAAAAAGGAGCCTGGATCTAGTTGTCCCATCTTTGGAAGTGTTCAAGACCAGGCTGGATAGAGCTTTGAACAATCTGGTCTATTGGAAAGTGTCCCTGTCATTGCAAGGAAATTGGAACAAGATGATCTTTAAAGCCCCTTCCAACCCAAACCATGATTCTATGATTTTACTATCCATTTCTCAGGATAGTACCATCTCATAGGGATTATAACCTAGAAAAAGGGGGTGTAAAGATTGTGGAGCACCATGTAAAACTAAGTTCACAATGACAGCACTCTGTCCAGAGTTATGGAAGTGCAGTATAAAGCAGCACTTCCTCTGCCAGGGTCTGAGTTGCAGACAAGTTGAATATGAACAGCAGTGTGTCCTGGCAGCCAAAGGGATGTTTATCCTAACACAGCAGGGATTGAGTAAAGACCCTCTGAGCTTACAATTAGTCCATTAGAAGGGGTCTGGTGACAAAGAAGAATATGTTGAGAGAAAAGATTTATCATCTAAGCCATTTTTTCAGGAGATAGGGAGGTATCACCCTTCTTAATTTTTTTTTACTTTCTTTTTGCTTGATTCAGGAATGGGGGTCTTGAGGTCTCCTTCCCTTCCACTCCCTTCAGACACTTTGTCATTTCATGTCTACAAGTTCAGCTTAAAGTCTCCAATTCCTTCAGAGCACGTTCTGCTATTATCATCAATTGTGGTGGTACCCGTAGCGAAAATATGATCAACATCTGCACACTCTGGGTGAAACCCTGCCAACCTCCTAGGGTGACAGCAGATGTTTTTGTTAGTTCTCATGTCTCACAGGAGCCAATACTAACCCAGTACTAACAGCCAAAATAATTCTATGGTCCACTGGCCACTGAGGCACTATTTAACCAAATGATTCATCATAGGAGTAAACACACCAAATTACCAAAATGGTTGCACAGCCTTTCCCTGTGCCAGAAAGATTTTTTTTTTTGCTACAATAAAATAAAAGCATATTCTAATGAATAAATACCATTAGGCTGGGTCTAAACCCAGTAGTGTGTGGCTGCAGTGTAACTGGGGCAATGGAATAATAAAAGCTACCAGATAGAGTAGTAAAGCTCCAGAAGGAGGATGGATACAAGCTCATTGTTTAGAGCATTAAACTGTGAAAGCAAGCATATGGGAATTGCTGCAACAAAAAACAGTCTCAAATATGGCAGGAAGACTGGAGGAAAACAGAATTAATCAAACCCCATAAATTCATGCTTGAAGTAGGGCAAGTTTCCCACCATAAGTGAGATTCTTAACTGCATTACATGAGTCACTTCATCTTGTAGGAAAAGAGGTATGAATACAAATCTTGTTCTTGGCAACCAAATTAGTGCAAAGGCCACACTGACAATTGGCTCGTATCAACAAAAGGGCCAATTTCTTGCAAAGATTATACAGAGCTGTTGACAATTAATTCTAGTTTATTAGAATAGAGCTTTGAGAGTTTGCTTCCTCCTGACCTAAGCCACTCAGCATCCCAGTGATGGTGGCGTCGCTGCCTTGCTGTGCTCCAGGCCCTGGAGCTCAGAAGAGTGTTTTATTTCATTACTCAGAGACCTAGCAACAGTGATATTTAATAAAGTGATCATCAATCATCTAAAAAAATACATTTTTAAAAAATGTATGATTTTCTGCTGTGCTCTGCACTCCCTGTAATCAGAGTGTTCTGCTGGAATCTAAGTGGGGGAAATTTTTCATCAACACAGGCAAATCAATTATGAGAATGTCAGCCCTGCTGGATGCCAGATTCAAACTGTTGTTAGGTAGGCTGTTTATGAGATGGCTGCAGCAAAACAGTAGAAAAGTATAAAAACAGATTTAATACTTAACAGAGAAAAAGTAATGATAGAATTATATACTTGAATGCAAATCCCAACTCACTATAATAAAATTCTTCCCTCATTCCCTCAGTGTGAGTTTGGGGTTTTGTTTTGTTGAGGTTTTTTTGGTTCTTGTTTGTTTGTCTTACAATTAACTCACTCTCTTACGTACACACACTCTCCCTCCAGGATACTCTCTATGCTTAGGACAAGATTCTAGTGTAGACACACTTGATACTAGAACTGAGCTGCTTGAGAGACAAAAGAGCTGTTTGAGGGCCTCTCCACTTACCAGCCTACATTAATATTCATATTGTGACAAAACTATCCCCAAAAACAATTTTGTTCATGCTATCAGTATTTTTACCCAACTGTGCTCCAACAGCCAGAAAATTTCACCTCTGGTAACTCTGAATCTTTCACAAACTCCTCTGAATCTATAAATTCAGGGACCTCTGCAGAGGTCCCTGAATATGAAAAAACAAGGGCTTTCACTTTTATGAACACATGCAGGCTTATCTCTAGAACACAGAGCCACTATTTCTTCCTATGTGTCTTTTTCAATCAAAACATAGCTTGTAGAGCATTATCAACAAATGGCCCAGATGGTCTAATCAAAGTTATGGTCCTGATTATTAGAATATACAGGGTAGCAACCTAGGCATTGGCAGAACAAAACCAGGAGGATTTTGGCTGGCTAGCTTGGGGTTTTTTTGGTTTGTTTTTTTTTTAACTTAAAGAAATGCCAAGTCAGTGACCTAAACAATAAAGTTGTATTGATTCATAAGAATCAATAAGGATCTGGGCCAGAAACTATAAGCACACATTGCCACTGGGACAGTCAAAACATATGGCTGTAAAAATTACTGCATGTGGTGGGGGTTTTCTGCTGGATGTTGGCTTGGAGAAGGGTTTTTTGGTGTTTGATTTTGCTTTTTTTCTATTATTATGTTTGGTTGCTTGGGTTTTTTCATTCAGCAATGGACAGTAAAAGAAGATGCACAGTCTGCTTTCTGGGCACAAATACACTGACAAATTAATATCTGCATGATTAGGGGTTAAAGGGAAGAGTTAAGGGTTAAGGACTGATTCTCCTGTTTCTCTAGCAGAAATAAAGGTAAACTTTTTCTTCTTGGCTTGGGTCTGTTTCCTTCTCAACTCAAGTTCCCATAATTCCCCTTATCTTGACTTTTGTGCCATGACTCCTCCTCCATTTTCTGGTAATCTAAAACTACAAGCTGTGGTTCATGTATTGCATCACCTGTATTGATTCACACTCTAGGACCCTATAGACATTTTTTACATATAATATTAATGTTAAGTGTTCAATTAAGTAAGAAAAATCTTACACATTACAGCATTTATGATTATGTCATATACAATGTTTAAAACCTGATTTAACCACATATACACATGTATTTTAACTTCAAAATTAAAAACCAAAACATATTCCATAGGCTTCTAATTAGTAATTCTCTACTACTAATAAGATTTACTTATTTCACTGAAAAGTTTCTGCTTACTATAGCAGGGCTGCAAATAGGAAAACTAGTTTTAATATCATTTTCTCTCTTTTTATGGCAATACTAAGAAAATAACAGTAGGTTTACCTAGTTATATTTGTTTCTAGCATGAATATACATCGGCTTTTGGTTAAGGTCTCTTCCAACCCAAACCACTCCATGATTTGTTGAAAAAATAATTTCAGATGTGAAATGATACTACAGTCAACATAGGTAACAATTTAAGACTTCTGTTACATTAAACTAGTCAGTACCAAAGCAAAAGAATTACCATATTCTAAACACTTTCATGTCTGAGTCAAAGGGAGAAAATAAGGTTCTCTCTCAAGAAGTTCATCAATTTGTAATTAAAAGCATTATTCATTGCCTCCTTGCTGAATATTCTCCTAAAATTGGTAAGACATACTATTGCAATACACACACATGCACAAACCCGCCAAAATACATACAGCCAATTAACATGTAAAAAAATATTCAAATATAGCTCAGAAACAATTTTTATTTTTAAATTAGACATGCTTTATTTCTTTCTTAATTGAAACCAATTTAGAAAACAACTAATTGTGATCTAGCATCAATAGAATCTGTTACATTACTTTGATTTGGTCAGTTGAGCGGGGTTTGGATTTAGTTGTTCAAAACATAAAGGAAAATATTTGAGAATTTATATTAAAGAATACTTTAGCATGATTGATGCAATGAGATAAATTTTCTTTCCTATTTAAAACCAATTTTACTACATATCATCAAGACTTTTCATTGTTTTTAGCAGTCTTCCAACTTAGCCCTGTAGTTTACATAATTTCCTTCCCTGCTAGAGACAGGTAATCAAACAACTGGAGAGTTTTCTGTGATATATCTGATCTTCTGTTTGATTTTGGAATAAGTGAAAGCACTCATTCTTTGAGAACATGCCTACATAAGGACACATTTCCCTGGCAGCACCAATGGACACTGGAAGTGCTGCCCAAGGGCTGGTACCACCCCAGGTCACCATCATGCCCATGCGGCACCACTTTGGGCACTGGGATTTGATGCTCAGGGTAAGCAGCCACCACAAAGCTGACACTTGGGAAAGAGAAAAACAAACTACAATCTGCCTAAGCAAGTAATGCAATCTTTTGGGCAAGAGGGATGAGAAAAACCAGGATTTCTGTAACATTATTAACAGGAATTAACAGGAGGAACAGCAGCCTTGGGAAACAGAAACATACGTACTAATCAATGCAGAATACTTTCTCAAACCTCTTAGGACAGGTTGCTCTCATCTGAGCAGCCTAATCTTGCATGTGCTAATTTCATTTACCTTTTCTAAACACAGAAAACAGTGATCTGTTGGCAAAACAAGTTTAAAGACATGCTATTATGTTTAATTAAAGTTCAGTTTTCTGTATTTGGGAAGTTGCATTCAGACCAAATAAAAATAGTCATTTGCTAATTCATCAGAGGTTGTCGAAGATAAATAACAGTACAATTTTGACATTTTTTGTATAAATAAAAATACAACCAAACAAAACATACAACAAACATAAATACACTGAAGCCTGATTTTATTTTCTTTGTCAATAAATATGTATGTATATATCTCATCCTTACCAAGGAATAAAAAATACTACAAATATTTCTCTGACATGCACAAAAACCCAAATTATAACATCACATTGTAAAGGAAAACACACTACTGAAAATATAGCATAACTAGAAATAAAATTGATTATTTCCTCATATACATTGAGCGAAGGAAAAGCAAAAAAATAGTAATATATAAGAGTTCTATCGTGAAAAATAAGTTTTTTACTTCTGCTGCTCTGTAGCAAACACCTTGAAACTAACAAGAGTTCAGTCAGAGAATCAGATCTGGATGCTGACAATCAGACAAGTAATAAACATACAAGTGTCTACATATTATAACATTCCCCCTCAAACTGAAATTACTGTACTAATCTTGTGAATAAACAAAACCTACATTAACCTCATTACTATTAACTGAACACCAAAAATCCCTCATTTTCATTCAGTTGCTTCTCTCAAAACTATAAAATTGGAATTTGTTTTTGACACAGCAATTACTAACACAATTTGGGAGTTCTACTCCACTCTACAACCAAGGAACATTTGGAAACCAGAAAGGTAAAAAGCTAAGGGACAAAGTTCCTTCCTTAAAAGTGAAGTAGAATTTTAGAGCTTAAGATGACAACCTGACAAACTTAACTCATTTGCACACTTGAGACTCATTAGTTACAAAGTGGTCTCAAAGTGAAAAGTTTTCATACTGTGATCATTACTTATTTGAAACCAGATTATATGTTTTAAGCTATAGCACTAACAGAAGGAAGAGCCTTCCTCTCTCATGTCATGTGTATAAGCAGAATCCTTTGCCTTGCTAAATAAACCATGCACAGACTTAAACTTAATTCTGAGAAATCTTTTGTATGTCCTTTAGGTCATTTTTCAAAATTACCTCATCTTACTTGGTGTATACATAAAATTCCTTACTTATAGTCTGGATCCTTTGACAATTTCTTATTCTAATTAGTTTCCATTGGTCTAAAAACATAGTACTTCTCAGGATGGTAAATTTTGCACATCCTCATTTTTGTCCTTTTCACTAAATGGAAAGGGTCATCATAAAATCCAAGCTAGTTCCTAACCAAGTTTTGGCAGTGCTTTTTTAAGACTCTGTCTCATCATAAGATCTCTTACAATAAAGTTGCCATTTAGAAGGCACACTGTCAATTTAATTCTTTGATTAACTCCTTGGGTCTGCTACCAGCAACTCAGCCTTGGAATCTAACAGAGTAAGAGCAGATGGGCAGCTCCTAAATACAGGAGAAGTGCATAAACCAGGAAGGGAGCTTTATCCCCTCATCCCAGCCTTCTAAGCCCAACACAACACTGTTCTTGTTATGAGAAGATCCATTTTCACCTGAATAACATTTTTAGGATTACTGCATCTGAAATATTCTCAGTCAAAAAAGGAACTGCTACTACAGCTGATGTTTAAGAAACTCCTGCATACAGCAGTTGAAATCAATCTGGATTCCTGCCTGCCAGACCAAGGACTACACTTTATTCTTTTTCTATCCAAAGAACTGATATTACAGCCTGCAAGGAAAACAAATTCAGCCTTATGGATAATGGAAAGAAAACTTTACATTCCAAACATAATTTTAGTTTTGCATATAGAGGTTTAGGAAGCAGAAGCTAATAATTCAGAATTAAATACAGAGTACTGCAATACTTCAGAGACTCAAAAGTTCTTTAACAGCTATGTGGTTGAAAGCAACAAATAAAAAGCTATATGGAAATTTTCCAACAGTCTTCTGATAGAAATTCATTTAATATTTAGCAGCATGACTTTTGAAATGCATGTTTCTAAAAATGAGAAGGCTGTTCCTGGAAGCTCTTGTACTGAGCACTTTCACATTTCTTTAATAAATACAGCATGGGAAACAGCTCTGTGAACACCAAATTATGTATGTCTTGAATTCTTATTGTGCCAGTTAGGATGCATTACAATTTTTTAAACTATATTCAAACATTATTTTTATTTTGCCTAATTTTTTTGGGCTTCAGGGTTTTTTGGTTGGCTTTTTGTTTATTTGGGGGTTTGGGGTTTTTTTTCGGGGGGAGAGAAGGTTTTGCTTCTGATTAAATTAAGAATACAATGTATCTATATCAGACTGA
>JAOTQP010000304.1:12470138-12495839 GCA_026413545.1 Cichladusa arquata | reverse complement strand
AAGAATACAATGTATCTATATCAGACTGAATTCAGATGCTGAGGTTTGGTTCACTGAACTCAAATAGTACTCATGCAATACTTTAAAAATTTATGAATAAAAGGATTTGGGGGGGGGGGTTGTTTCTGTTGTTTTTGTTTATTTCCTTTTCCTTGGCAGCTTGCATTGCTGTTCCCCATAATGACAGCTACTCTGTTGTAAGATAAATAATATATAAAAACACTGAGGAGACATTTCAATACATGTTTTTTTAAGACATTCAAACAAATTGTTTGAATTTCATTCTTTAAAATGACACAAGAGATTTCCACAACATACAGAATTCTCTCCCAGATTAGTTTTATATTCTTCTGGCCTTTTCAGAATACACTTTGGAATTATACTTCATATCTGTATTTTTTAACCATAAAGTCAACAACATACAGCTCAGAGATTATAAAAATGAAGGAGTATTAATTCTTCAGCCTTTTTTATTCCTTTTTTATATACATATACTGCAAAGAGAAATTATGCTATTTTGGGACGTATTGAATAAATAGAACAGTGATAGTGATTCTACTTAATTTTCCCTCTGCTGAGAATACAGCAACCTACTGTGAAACAAACAAACAAAAATAACCCAACCAAGTGCACCTATTCCTAAAAGTTCCCTCTTCTATAATTAGCTATACCTTGAATTCCTTCTGAATATATTTCCACACCAAGGAACATTTCTGTAGCAAAATATGTACATATAAAATTTTTGTTACCATTTTAAATTGTCCCAACAACTGTGACAAATTACTGTATCATACAGTGTAGTTATAGTTGTTAAACTATCACTTGACTAAGTGCTTAAAAATCTATCAGAACTATTCTAATCTCCCTTAACAAAGTGTGATCAGAATTATTTCAATAGGAACATAAGTTAAAGGTTAAAGGAAGCTTCACCTGAAAAAAAAGTGAAAATGAAGTATAGTATAGTGAATGTACAGTATAGTGATGTGAAAATTCATAAATACCCATCTATCAGAAAAATAATTCTTATTTAGTCTTACATAAGGAAACTATTAAAGTCCTTCATGTAGGATGAGCAAAAAACTCAAGATTAGAACAGCTGGATTTTATTGATTAAGCAATACCATGTCTTCCATCCACTTTTACTTTCCTTAGATAACAGATTTCCTATGATAACCGAATGCAGACGTGCAGAAAAGGGCAGGAAAGAAGCAATTTCCTACTCAGTCTGACTGCAACCCTTGAGGATTTGGTTTGTGTAGTAAAGAAAATTTTGATCTGAAAGTCACAAGCATTTGTATATCACTGATAAAGTTCCTGCATTCCTTTAGCCTGAACAATGGAAAAACAAAAATTTTGCCTCTCACACATGGAAATGTGTCTATGAATCACCTATAAAATACAACTTTCTGAAAAGCCCCTTAAATTCAGAAATTTTAAATTTTGTTTTCAAAACTGTTAATATCACTTATCTTTGACCTGAACTTCATCTTGGATAATTTTCTGACTTGTATCAACCTTTAAAACTACAACATTAGTCATGAAAATTAAATGGTTTCCGTCACCACACTAGATTCCCTTAGAAAAACTGCAATTTGTTGCTCTGGATCTGTTTGGGTTCAGCAAGACACTGAACAAGCTATGGAAGAGAAATCAGCCATGAGCAACTATATAGGTCTCTTAAAAATCATTGCAAACAGCTAAAGGTCTGGAAGGGAAAAGGAGGGACAATTATATATGCCAGCCTTGCTTAAATATTCTTCTATAGGCACCCATTCTTGGCTACCATTTGCAAAAGAATGTTTGGCTGTAATTATCCTTGATACAAAGCTGTTTATTATGTTCTTAATTCATAAAAGGGAATTATTTACTTAAGATTATTGACAATAATGTCTGGCCTTGGTTTAACTACTCCAAAACAAAAAGCAGGGCAAATGAGCCCTCATAAAGAAAGTCAACACTCTGAATCAGTAGAGCTGAAAGGGTTATAGTCACTTGTCACAACACACAAATAAGAGCTTTGTGTCAGAAATTGCAAGTTACCCACATGGCTGTGTCAAGGAATATCCTCCTTGTATGATCAAGTTTACATGTATAATAAAAAGAGCTAAATAAAGAATAAAAATAAAAAAAAAAAAAAACAGAAGAAAGCTGGTAACTTAAAGCCTATGAACAAAATCTAGCCCATACACTTTTGTGTTTTGATTGTTGCAACATTTGCTTCGCTGTAACATCTTGGGAAAAAAGATACAGAATGGAAATACCTATACCTGATTGCTTTAAAAAGTCACATGACAAGTGCATTAAATGGGGTGCTCCTTTTTTTTTTTTTTTTTTTTCATTTGCTTCCCATGTTCCTTTTTTAAATTGCCTTTAGACAAACATCAGGGGAAACATTTTCTAGCTCTGGTTTTAAAAGGCTGAAATAGAAAGTGTAATTCTGTAATTGAGGGACAGCTGGCTGCTACCATGATATGCCAAATGAAGATCCTTTCCCCTGGAATTTGTGGCTACCACTGATTATAGGTTAAACTCCCAGAATTAAAACCCCATTCACAAGGATTTGGAAGGCAGAGCTTAAGACTTGCCTTCCATATGGGCTTGTTCTCACAGAACAGTGGATGCTACTTTGTAACTGCCCACAAGAGCAAACAAACAGCACAAAAACATGGCCACAGGGAACATCCTTAAACTATAAATAAATGCTATTAACTGAGATCCAGTGCATGCTGTGCACCTTATTACAGTCTAGCAAAACGACTGTGCCTGGAAAAATGCTGAAAGCCTTAAGATTTCCTTACTTGATATATAACATCTGAGCAATACAATGATTTCTTAGGCAATTTCTATGCCACAGACCATAATTTATACATGCCACATCTATAAACGGTTCTTCAATTTTTTTAAAAAGGCATTTTCTTTACCCATCATTGCAATTTTCTGTTGATTTCATTTTATCAGGAGGCATAGAAATAATAATGGACTCAAACTGGAGTTTTTAACATATATTGATACTTTATAAAATCCAACACTACGTAATAAGAGCATATTTGTAGGTCACAGTGTAAATGATCATAAATTATGCTCCCACTTCTTAAAGGCACTAAAATCCAATCCTGACCTATATGCACTGCTCATGAGCTTTGGTCTTAAACTCAGAACTAAATTTCTCAATGGTTCTCTCTAACAGATCCACAAATGAAGATCTATATTGGAGTACAAAGTCCCAGCTGATTTTAACAGGAGTTAATCCATTTCAGTCTGCAATACAGAAGCATGTTTACCCTTCACCACAGATGCTACATGCACCATATTGCCCACCAAAGTTACAAGGCTGAACTGCTGCTGCAGGCTAGAATAATACTTTTTCAGCAAATGAGTTTTGTTTACTGCCTCTGCTGCTCAGTGAGTTAAAAACCATCAAGTTTGGAGCTGAAAATGCAATAGAATCAGTAGATAAACTGTGGATCCGTGCAGCTAATTGTTTTGCTTTTGGCTATGGCATATGTATTACTTGATTGCCAATTTCACGCTCTGATACTGCTTCTTTATAGCAGCAGATGAAACTGAAGCTCAAGTACTCTGTTCAAAGAGGCTGATAAATATGTATTCCACCCCTTTGCAATGTTTGACACACTCCTCACCCATTGTTATGCTTCCCTTTTACGACGTGCAAAACAGGCCCCTATTTTAGCTCTTATTCTTGCCACTGTCAAACCCAATTTATATATGCTCTTGGCTTAATTATTATGCCAAAAGGAATTTTAATTTTCCAGTTTACAGAAAACCTCTTATAATTTGTTGTGTCTGTATTTAGGTTTGAGGTGAGGGCTCACACTGCCATGCAATTCTAGAAAAAAACACAAGAGAAGAAGAGCAGCACAATTCTCTGCAGATGGAGAAATAAGCACTGGAGAAATCATAGTGCTCCATGTGCATGACTGAAGTTGCCAATTAAGGCTGAGGTTCAGATTCCTTCTAGGAGTAGCAATATTGTTATTGTAATTAATTTAGACCTTCCTGGCTCTAAGGAGTGCCTGAGATGAAGACACAGCTCTACAGGACAGTGTAAGAGGGTGGCTGAGAAAACTAAAGCTTTGGCTGGTCCCTCTATTATTAGAACACAGGGAAGTCAAAGCAAAGTTTCTATTGTTACCTTTAAAGGAAGTCAAAGGAGACAAAATCTATTGAAATCTATCAAATTCATAATAATTATATAATAATGGATCAGACAAAATGATAATAAAAAAATGAATGGTTGTGAAATCAAGAAAAAAATAAAACTAAGCCAAAAAGCAAGTCTAACGAGACAAAACCTACTGGTTTAATTCAAATACATATTTATCTTGACTAAAGTATCTCCACAATATTTTTATTTCCCTATTATAACATGATTCAATGTTCTTACATCACCTATATACAAGGAACTACCTGTAACATTTTCGCTGTCTAAGAATCCATAACTTCTGCATTCCAGTGTTTTTTTAAATGGAAATGTCTCCCCTTCTTTTTTTCCTTGGGTTTTTTTCAGATTGTTTTATTTTTAAGGAGGAGAGCTTTCTGCATAATTAAAGAGCATATCTAATAGCTAGAGTAAACAGGAGATGCAAAATGAGAAACAAAAATTAGGAGAACTGAGGCACTCCAGGAAGGCTTGGAACAAATAAGTCTTTGCTATACCAACATACGAAATCAGGAAGTAAAAAAAAAACAAAAAAAAACCAAGAAAACCACTAGTGTATGCAAACTTACAAGTTCATACTAATTTGTGAATCTAGCAAGCATATCTATATGTATATACACATATACACACATGCATTCATATATATAGAAACAAATACACACACGACAGGCATACAATTTTAGATCCTGGGCAACACAAATCTGGTTTCCTATAGAACAAATCATCATTGCCTAGCAACCAGAGCTATTTTTATGTCAAATTGCAATAATTCAACATTTCAGCTGTCTTTATGGAGATTTGGGGGGGAGGGAGATCACTTAAATCCCATCTCTTCCCATTCATCCCTCCAATACTCTGCCATTTGAACTTCCCAAACCCAAAAATCACTCCTTCACAGAAGTCAAGTTAGGACAATTTCACTATATAAAGCACAAGTTGGAGGAAAATTCTGAGTGACAGAAAAGGACAGTTTAGCAAACACTCTTTTCATTCCATAGATCCATATGGTTTACTGCAATTTTTATTTCTTATTTTCAGAACTCTCTATAGGTTATGATGCACTCATAAGAGGTCTATGCAGTTAATACTGCCTAATAATGCATAGCATAATTGCTCCCTATTTTAAGGGCTAAGTCATAACAGCATAAAAAACAAAACAGCATAAAAAAGCCTTTTACTGCACACTATAAACTGATGTATTGCATTTTAATTACAGAATTCACCAGAAGAAATGAATGAATACTATTGTCCTGGGATTCTGTACATGAAGTTAACCAAAACTGAAATTCCTCTACAAGAATTGTAACGCACACATGATAGAGGAGGAGATGGGAGTTTAAAGCAAAATACAGGTATAATTGTTTTCCCCAACTCAAAGCTTGTTTCCGTCTACAAATTAAAAAAAAGCTAGAGATACAGTGTGAAAATACCATCTTTGGATATACATAAGCAAGATAAAGAAAGATGAGGTATTAAAAGAGTTGATCTTGCACATTCAAACTGGCTGGGCTATCATGAAGGTAACACTCTCCCCTTCTTGCACATTAGACTTTTATACCTTTTTATCACGTTATATGGTTTACTTTCTGAAAAATCAGTATCAATTTTAATTGAAAGACAACATTCTGATGCATCCACATAGCACTGGAAGGTAAAATGATGTCTCTATGGCAATTCTCTGATGAAAAATAACAAGAGCTCTTGACATTACATAATCTGAAAATGCACAAGATGGAAAGCCCTGAGAGAAAGAGGAACCAAAAATACAGTCTTTACCTACAATCCAAATAATACATGGAATCAAGAAACCTACAGAAACCTGCATCCAAACAGTCTCCTGGCAAGTTTACTACTTCCCACCAAATAATGTGCTTTAATCACAGTGTCCCACTGCCTTCTGTACAGTCCTCAGGTAAGGATGTGAAAACTAACTAAATAAAAAGCCAGAGATTCCTCTCAGATATTATTCCTGTTTTAGGAACAAGAAAACAGGAACACAAGGGAGTTCAGACATTTCCCAAAGACACTGACTTTAGGGCAACTGTGAATTCCAGTGCCGAGGGGAGAGAGGGGAAAATACCTAAATTGCACTAAGATGTGCTACATTTCAAAAATAGGAGTGGTTAGAAGATTGCACAGAATAGAATCAAGAGAATTTGACTTAATTCTTCTCTTGCATTTCAGTATGCTTGGAAATAAATCAAAAGGCAACTGCAGTAGTTTCTGAGTTGTCTAATGCACCAAGTCACCATAACGAAGAAACAACTAACCAACTCCAAATCTTTACTTATTTAAATACTATGGAAGTCTGTAAAGCTGCTTTTCTCTGTAGAGGTTTTCCCAGAAATATGTTTAGGTAAGATAGCTTTTCTCAGCTGTTCTTTTTGGAATTCTAATTCTTTCTATGGCCTTTCCAGGAAAGTGCTGTTTGATGGAATACACAGCTGAAGCCTAAGAACCACCTTCAGTCACATTTCAGAAAATAAGTTATAATTCCTTAGAAAAAGTCTATGGATCTATAGAAAAGCAAAAAACAAAGAGTATAGCATGATCCTTTAGAAATTCCTTTCTGTCATCCAGTAGGGTGGGTTGGTCCTAGCCCCAAAGTTTTTAACTAAATATGAACAATACATTCTCTAAAATTAGTAGATGGTTTAAAATGATGTACTTCTCATGCTTATAAAAATCACCCATTAAAAAAACACCAGAGAAACAGAATTCAAAGACCACAACAAGAAGCCAAAGAACACACAGACAAATAAATTCCAAGTAAAATTTCAGTTGGCATAGGCAAAACAAATATCCCATACTACACAGGAGGCAGTATTTGGTTTCTTTCCTAAACTGAAAAACTATCAAATGTAATGTGAACCAACTGTTTTTGGGATCTCCAAGCAAAATGAGGGCTTTGAAAACTGACATAGTTTAAAGTTATAATTATACATAATACCTCTCCTTCATGAACTTAGGAGTTTTAAAAGCACAAAACACACAAGGAAACTACAGCCTCAGAAAGTGTAAATCCCTTCCAGGAAGAAAATTATCACAACTGACAAGTAATTCACACCCAAACACTCTCCATTCACTAGCATGTTACCTTCTCCAGCTTTTGTTTCCTGTACTCTACATTAGCAAAATTATCATAGAAAGCTGGAACTTCTTATTGATTAGTCCACTGTTACACTACTTCTCTCTTTTTTTTTATGCCAAGGCGTGCAGATCTTTAAAAGGTGCCACTTATACAATGCCTATACACGTGTATTGAAAACATTTGAAATTTCATTTCCCACACAGGCACAGAAGTCTAATGATATAAAAAACTTCTTTTCCTGGCTCAGATATTATGTGGTTATGGAATACCTCCTAACATAAAGGTTCACTGCAGCAGCTCTGGGAATTATAATTGCAAATTATTATCTCCTATATTAGCTCTGCTCTTCCAACAATCATCCAAAAAAGATAAAATGTCCTCAAACCATATCATTATTTGCCAAAGATATGTCCCAGTTTTCAGTTTATTCAAGCTTAGATTTCTGGCATGACATATATTTTCTAGAACATTATTGTGTGTGTGGTAATAGCAGTGTAAATGAGGAGTAATGCCAATAAAATTTTCAAATAAATAAAAAATAACCACATATAGCAGTAGCTCTGGTTTTTCATAGACAGCAGTCTTTACAAGTCAAGTGGGTAAAATAAGTTTGAACAGGTCTATAAACCTGGCCTCAGTTAGCTTAATTTTAAAAAAATATCACCACCAGTAAAAAGGAATAACTGCATTATTTTTTTGATGTTTGGGTTTTTCTTTCTCATACTCCTCATGTGTTTCCCTTTGAGATACTGCCCACCCCAGTCTAGCTGGGCAATGAAATGATAATTCATTCTTCACAGGTAACATTAAGGAGTATAGTCCTTGCTTGCAGAATTTACCAGTAGATGTAGCTATGCCTCATTCTTAAACCTGGCTCTCAATGTGTTTCAATGAAGCAAGAAGAATATTTGATAAATTTATATTAAAAATTATTAGCTTCAACATAAAATGAATAAACAAAACAATATCATACTATTATTGCAGTTGAAATATCTAAAAACCACCATAATTAAAAAATCAAATAGTATCTATACATTTTAACATCTTTTTCTAAAGCTGCTACTGCAGTCATTCAAGCCTGTGTTCGAGCCTGTGCAGTCTGTGAAAACTAGGTCAGGCATGTAATCTCATTCATGTAATTCTGGTTTTGTCTATCCATTCAGTTTTCTTTCTTTTGTGGCTTCAACCCAAGGAAATATTATTTCAAGGAACAAACAGGAACTGCAGTTTGTTTTTGTTTTTTTTTCATTCTGTATGACTGGCTTAAGAAAAAGCCAACTTAAGCCCAAGAGATGCAAGATGAGGTTCATAGTATAGGCAGGTTTCTGAATAAGAATAAAAAATATACAGTTCTACTTGCTAGAAATATCCTAATAAAAATAAAAAAGAAAAGGAAAGGATGCTTAGAGTATTTTTCTCAGAACCATGCAGCTACATTGCAGCAGCAGGGGTAAATTTCCACATCTTCAGCCACAGCTTTCCCCAGGAAAACTGATAATGAGTAATATCTGTCAATTGGTGGTTTAGGATTTGTTTCCTAAGTATTTAAAGGAAATTTTAAAAAAATAAAATAAGAATTCAAAGCCACTTTGTTGTGATGAAAAGTTAGAGCATTGCATCATCCTCTACAGTAAGCTTTGCCCATATTCATGCCATTATCCTCATTTATTTCAAGTAGCCAAAAAACATGCCTGGACATGAAAACAATGTAAACTATTTTGTCCCTTTCACTGTAAATGCACCTTAATTTACAGAGCACAGCAGAAACTAAAACTTTCATTATTGTTTTTCATACTTTAAACATGTAAATTACCACTCAATTCAGAAATGTAACATATAAAACTTTTTTGATGAGACTTCATTAAGGAACATTTAGCTCATATTTAAATAAATGACAAAACTAAAGACAAACCACACAATGTAACATGGGTCATCCATCACAAAACAAAAACTCCATCTAGAACTTAAGGGCTTTTCAAATTTGGTAACTTACGAAATACTTTTTGCCATTATTTCTAAACAAAGCTCTCTGAAGGATGGTTGAGAGCTGCTGCCAGACAGACCAAAAATAAAAACCTACCAAAAAACCCACTCACACCCAACTTCACACAGCCAGCTTCCACCATGTGTTCTTACAGACTAATATTCGATTTAGAACACAGTTTGCTTTAGGCAATTGCCCTCCCCAAAACGATCAAGATGGCATGCATTTTTCTTATTGTTTCACAAACAAATTAACAAAAAAGCTTTATAATTTGGATCAGAAGTCTTGAACAAAATGGAGAATATTATAGAAATGGAATATTATAAAAATACTTTCATGAGATTCATCACATTCATCACCCTAGGGAGCTCAGGGGAATTTTTCCCCCTGCATATTTTTCTAACATAAGCTTGCTCTCCACTGGAAGAAAAATAAATTCTGATTTCAGGATTTCTAGTAATCAACATAAGACCGTCAAAAATGCCTTTTTTAATTTTCTAAATAATTACTAGGAAAAAATACAACATAGTCTCAGCCTTTAACACATATAAATCCTATCAACTGCCCCAGCTTCACTAGAATTTTACTCCATGTGTGTTAATACATTATCTTACACAAGTCATGACTGTCTCACAACAGAACTGTGTTTAAGGAGTTTTCCAGTTTCAACTGTCACCATTTATGGATGTAACACAATGACCTTGTTTCCAAGCTCTAGGGCATTTCCCAGCTGTTTCTAGCAGAATTAGAAGACCCTTCTTCAGAGGTAGAGTTATTTTATTGCCAGGTAAAACTGGCACTGCACAGAGACTGCACCTAACCCAAAATCAGCTCAGAATTAATGCTGGATGAAACACACTCGAGTGTGTGACACCATCATTTCTGCTTTGTATGTCCAAAGGAATGAAAAAGTTTGGGTTTTTTTAGCTAAGATTACCTTGCTATCAGATAAAATTTGAAGATAACAAAACTGAACTTCAGAAAATTTCCAAGATTGCAGACTTGGCCAGTCACAGAGTTCTACTATTTTACTGCCACAGAAACAATATTAGTTAAAGTTGTGGAAACAATTACCATTAATGTTACATATTAAAGTTACAAGGTTTTAATTGGCAGTGCTTTAAGTAGTCTAGATTTTTTTTTTCCAGAAATGGAAATGCCTAAGCATATACCTTCTGGGGAGAAAAAAAAGAGTTAATTTGTTTCATTTTTGTATTTTTAAATTACAAGTATTTATTTCACCTGTCTAGGGTAAAAGAGAAAAGACCTTCAGAAAAAAAATCTTCAAAACCATCCCTTGGCTGAAAGAATTACTCAGTAAATAAGAAGAAAAGATCACAAATTCATGTTTGTAGTTTATATGCCTCAAGTATCTAAAGATTTCCTAAAGTCACAAGGCAAAATTAAGATGTTCTGACAGTGTGATAGAGGGATCTGAGATGAAACAGTTCTCTTAATGACTGAGGCAGAATTAGTCTTTGAAAACCAGCCTAGCAATTCTGTTACAAAACAGAATACAGAAATAACCCTTCCTACCATTTTGAAAGATGATGTAGATGAAAAAATTTATTCTAGGCTATGCCCAAAGGAAAAATTCTACAACACTTATGCAGAATAAATGTGCACCATAGCAGCTAAATAGTTAGAAATGCAATTGAGATTTCTGAAATCTTGAAGTAGTACACAAGCTTATGAAGTGATAAATGAAACACTGCTGAATTTCTAAGCAATGGTATTAACCCAGAATTATAGGTTAGTTTCACATATTAAAAGACAGAGAAAAAATATTATCAGCAGCATTGAAAACATATTCACGTTAGAAAATGCCAATACAAATTTCATGGAAGTTAATTTCTGTTCACCTTGCTCTAATACTGCCAACTACAGAGTAATTTCAGTACGTGCCACAATAAATAAAATAACAGTGCTCGTTCACCAAGCAGCATGTGGATCGGCATTGTCCACATAAACAAGGGCAAATGGCAAACAGCAAAGCAAGTCAGGAGAGATTTAATTGGCATCCAACTGAGCTCTTGGCTCTTGTGATTCAGAAGCTCTAAAAAACCATTTTTTCTTCCATATAAATATTTCAAGGCAGACAGGATCAAAGCCCCTTCCATTTTGCAGGTATCTCACAGCTTTCATCCAATCTAAATTAAAAAACAGTTAGAAATTATATTCTGAAATGGCAGCCAGGATAAATCCTGCTTAGCAAAGGGCCAGGAGTGGAACAGTCTAATCCAATTAGAGGCACCAGGTGATATGACTGGCACTCTCCAGAGTGCCATCCAAAGCAGCAAACATCCAGCAGAGACAAATTAAGATTCACAACAGAGAAATGTGCATTTTTAGAGACTCAGACGTTGAAGTAAGACCTCAAATGGCAAGTACTCAATATTTCACTGTTCTCTCCCTCCCTGTCCCCTCAGCCTAAATTCATCAAGGAATTTCATGAAAACAGATTCCTGCAAAATTATTCTTGCACAGGAACAAGATGTGAATATTGCCTTTGCACTGAGCACCCCATGCACACATATCCATAAATTTATCCATGTTTTTGTTATTCCTCAGTTCATCAGCAATTCCTGTACTCTATTTTTATGTAATTCTTACAGATGGATTGCTTCTGTGACATGCTACCTGTCTGCTAGACAGAAGTAGCTTCACTTGCTAATCAGAGCTCTAGTACAAGACCTTTTTCAGAAAATTGAGAAGCAATAATACAGTTGGATAAATACACAGACTTTCTGATCTAATGCATTTTATTCATCCAACTTCAGTTAAAACAGCAAGTTCCCCACTGAAGCATTAGGACAAGTTGGGTTTAGTTGAGCCAACATGACAGAAAATAATAAGATTATAAGAAAATTATTTTTAAAGAAGAAAAAAAAAAAAAGAAAAATAATTTGCCTTCAGCCACAGAAACACAGATGGTCAAACTAGTTGTGTGGACCAAACCTTTCTGTTGCCTTAGAAAGGTGGTCAGGATCACATGCATTTGAGCTATTCCTTGCATTTTTTTTTGGGTTACCAGCACATGTAGGTCAATACAGAATGCTGGGAAACACTCCTTATTTTGTGATGTGTGAAATAACCCTACAGGTATGTCAAACCTACTCACCTGTGCCGTGGCTGCCTGCAGAATCATAAAAGCCTTATATTTTTTCTTTTACATTTATAGGTTTGGGTTGTTTTTGTTTTGTTTTTTTTTTTACATAGGAATAACTGATTATGTTCAAAGAAAGAGGTATTTTGATTTCTTAACTCCCATTAAAATTCACATGGAACTAAGACCAATTCACTACATCTCAGGTCAACCAATAGTAGAGATAATTTATTACTACAGAAAGGAGTAAATTCAGGCATTAAGTTCTCAGCATTGGTAGGCTTAACAGGTTTTTATGTCGTGTCCTATCAGTGTTAGCATGATATGCATCATTTACTTACACAGATTAGCTGCATCTAATTTAAAAATTAATAATTACACATTGATTTTGAAAATTACTTTTCAAGTCACTGAGCACAGAGGAAGTACACAACAGTCAAGATTTTATGAGGATTAAAGGAAGCAATGGAAGTTATAAACTAGAATGACAAAATAAACTATCTAGAGAAATGGGATGTGCTCCCTTCAGAGTCCAAATGAAACAATACTTGAAATTAATTCTGCTGTAAATAAGGACTGTTATAATCAAAATTGTCATTTGCATTGCTACAGCACTGTCACTTTGCATATAAAATCAGACTGATTTTATTACATCTCCATGCAGGAATTGAAATGCTATGTAACTTCATAATGGCCAAGTCTCTCTATTGATGTCTATGTTCAGATCTTTTCCTAATGCTGGGCCAGCAGAAGGTTAAAGAGTCCTCCAGCAACAGTCAACATTTTCAGGAAATAACACTTAAAAGACTGCTGATGCTTAGCATGTCCAAATAAACTTAAACAGTAATTTTTGACTTGCAGGAGATCAGTTACACAAAGTAAATGGAAACAAGGCACTGACCAACTCTACTCTTACAGTTAAGAAACCACTGTCAGTATGCCAAAGTGAAAACCATATGAAGATAATGTTTCAAAAGCTTAGTATATCAAAGATGCCAAGATGATAGCTACGTATTGAGAATTCCTTACAGCAGCACCCTTAAAACCATCAAGTTCAGCTTTTCTTGCCTACTCACCAATGTCCCACTAGACATATTTTTATGTGAAAACCATGTCTGGAGACTGAGCTCAAAGACAAAACTGACTTGGGAGTTTTGCAATTAAGCTTACAAAAAGACAACATAACCTATTATTTTTACCCAAGCACCCAACTGTTGCTACAGTGAAGGAGGCTGTGAAACTCCAGCTGGCAGGAAGGATTCTGCCCAGCCTGGGGTGGGACATAAGCTGCTCCTCACAGAAGACATGACAGTGTAAGCAAGTAAATCAAAGAACAGTGTCCATAGATTTTGTGTCTCTTCCTTTCTTCTCTCACTCTCCATGGAGTGACTGGATTAGAAACTAAGGGACAGCACAGATGAAGCAAGCTCTGCTCAACACAGTACTAAAGAGGGAGCTATTGGTAAGTTTAATTTGGCTACTGATAAAAATGAGATAGAACCCTCCCAAAGAATCAGCTTTATTTTCCCAGCCTTCCTTGCTTCTCCTTATCAGTTCTAGTCTCCTAATATCACCACAAACCACAATTCAGTTTAGTACACCAGTTCTTTAGGTATCACAACAATTCTTTGCTGTTACTTTCTAGAAGATTTTTAGTAAAGTTGTTTTAGACTCATTTTTCTGAAGTTTCTTTAACTTCCCACCAGAAAAAAAAAAAAAAAAATCAAAGCACTTCATCAAAGCTTTATTTTACTTCATATGGAGTACTTAAAAACATAGCCATGACTCAAGTATTTTTAGTATATATAAGTATTTCAAGAAACAACATCATGAAAATCAGGATAAATCCTGAAAATGGGTAATTGGCATCATATGCTCCAGCATCCTCATCCCAAAAGAGCCTCAAATAATAATTTGGAAGTTACAAAATACCTTATTTTTCATACATGAAGGTTTCACATTCTCTTTAGCAAAACTGGAGGTTACTAATTACTTTTAGAGGTTAGTGATACCAAAGAAAAGCAATTGCTTTGTAATTGCATATAAGACACAGATCTGCTGAACAATACTGATTCTCTGCCCATATTTCAGTTTGCAAATCTGGCCCAGCATAAACAGCCACTGACTTGCTCCTACACTGAGACTTTCCTAAAATCATGCTTCCCAAAAGTTATCACACTGTCATTATTACAGTACAGAGGCAGGCGGAAAAAAAGAACATCAGAAAAGGAAATGAAATAAGGAAAAAAGAGAGGAGCAATCGAAATACCCTGGCAGTGTCCCCAGCAGGACTGGGGGAGAGCAGCTGCATCCTGCTAACACCTGGAAATCCCTGCCCAGGAATGGCACTGGCACCCTGCCAGCTGCTGCCAGCCTCCAGCACCACTGTCAGGAACACAGCTCCTTCCCATCCTCACATCACATTAGTGAAGCAATGTTTTCCCAAATCACATAGGGGAGATAGAAAAAACAGTTTGTTATGAAACTATTCAGGTATTAGGTCATTTTTTAAATGGGACTTGTCCTTTTGTGGAGCACTTCATTAAAATCATTCACTAACAGTAAAAAAAAAAACAAACAGAAAACCACCCCTTTCCCCCCAGAAAAATCAGATTATGAAATATAAGAAGCCAGAAGCATAGACTGCATATTTCAGTAAAGGCAAGAGATGGTTACTGGTAATAAACAAGAATTAGGCCAAGCCTTAGAGTTTTTTTTCCTTTCTGTAGTATATGAAATTCAAGTAACCACAAAATAACATATATAGTCTGATCAATATTTATCCCCTCTTGGCATAGATCTAGCTTTCAGAAACTTCTCTACATTTGAGGACTTCTGAACCACCCATCATACTTGTCCTTGATTACAGCATATTAATCTAAAAATGCAAGAAAAATAAACAAACCTTAATCTGTGCATCATTAACAATGTTTTCATTATTTTCAGGCTCATTAGGAAGAAAATTCACTTCCTCGCCCTTCTTTTTAAAGTGAGTTTATCACTGTTCAGACTTGACCACAGTGAAGGAGTGAGTGAATTGGGTTCCTTCTTTAGTTCTGGCTTCTGCCAGCACAGCAATCACAGCACCCCTACTGCCAGCCACTCAGAATCTTGGTCATCAATCTTATCTTTAGCTGCCAGTCAAGGAGAGAATGGGAATATAAAGCACCATGATGTAGTAACCCAGATAAAACTTATCAGTGATTTAAATTACACCAAAGAAAGAAAAAAAAACCACCCAGGGAGATAAAAACTTCCTCAAGAGGCCTCTTGGTAGTTAACTGACATCATCTTTCAAACTTACCAAAATCATTCCATAAAGACTTCCAAAGGACAGTCTACTATTAAAAGGAGATGAAGGGCTTTATTCAAGTTTACATTTCACATCAGGGATATAAAAACTCTCCTGTACAAATGCCATTCATGCAGTCTACTGTAGATGCAAATTAACTTGTTCTAAGGAGTTGTTATCAGATAACTATTTGCAGGAGCAAATTGGAAGCAGTGTTTCCATTATCAATTACTTGTCCAAATATCAGATAAATTCTATTTCTGGAGATCATCAGGAAGGCCTCTGCTACAGTGTGACCCAAGAGTTCTTCACCACTTTTTCCTTACAGAACTGCAAGACCACAGAATCCCTCAATTGCAAAAAAGGAGCTACCAACCCATCGAGATTCCCCAGTCAGTGCCAACCAAGAAACCTGTGACACCACAGAGGTTTAACTGAGGTCTCTCATGTCCAATACCACACTAAAACAACTAGATTTTCTCATCTCTCATGTTTTGCTTTCTACAAGAATAAAATTAAATAATACTAAAAGCTGAAAAACCACTTAAACTGTATAAGTAAGAGAGATGCATGATTAGGGAAAAATAATTTCTTCTGAGATATTAAACAGCAGGGACTATTTCAAACACAATTCTCTCTCAAGAGCTGTAAGCTGGAAAATGAAACAAGCAGAAAGTATTGTAATCAAATTTCTGTCAAATAATATTTGGGTTGCATAGCTCAGGAAAATTTTGACATGGAAGTTCACAGAAAAAGTACTGGTGAGTCTGATCCAGAGAGTAAAGTGCTCCTCAGTATGGTCCATCTTCCTCATCCTGGAGTTCTATTCAGTTTTACCCCTTTGGTACAGACCCTCAAAGATTTTTAAGTAGCTCTGGATGACTCTTGTACAACTAAAAATTGAAAATCAGTAACTACAGACTTCATGGTCTGCTTTACTAACACCACTTTGAGTTAAACCAAGAATTAGCTGTTCTGAAAATTTAGTTTTCTTCTAGTAGAACAGGTAAACCTTCCATCTTCACCTTTTAAAACCCCTATGCACGTATCTTTAGCAGTTTGGGTTTTTCCTAGTACCAGAACAAGAAAACTAGCTTTCATTCTCCTGCACTAATTTCATTCAGTGTTGCACTTAGAGGGAAAATCTCTGGAGCACAGAGGTCAGGCAGTGAGCTCTTTCAGCATTTCTCTGCAGAGCCTACACAGCACAAGAGGAATGGTAACAATAATACACAAATACACACCAGAACCCAATTGCTTTCCATCCTTCATCCTTTAGTGTGTGCTCATGTTTTTATATACACTCCAAAGACTTTCACATCTTCTTAGATGCTGAAATTTCTTTTCCATAGGCATTAAACAAAAAACTTAGCAAGCATATCACTCTTATAAAAGATGCAAACAGAGCTTTAAAATCTGAATTCTAAGTACCCTGTGGGAAATATTGCTGGAGCATGAACATTCATTAATTATAAAAACTGATTAAACTTTTCCTTCTTAAAGCCTTAAGGTTATTTTCAGATCCTGCCTTCCCAGAATTGGGTCACCTTCATGCCCTGCCCCCCACCTCCTCCTCCCCAATACATAATTTACTAGCATTAATTACCTTAATTTAAAATAAATTCAAATAAGCAGAGCTTAAGGAAAAGTATTCCAGCACTATGAGGACTGCCTCTAGAAAGATCAAGGAGATCAGAAGCAAGCAGGAAACAAACTAAACCCTTTCTTCTTAAATATCAAACAAACCCCTATGGACTTTGAGGACAGAAACCACAATGCTGACTACTCTGCACTCACCACTTCCTTGCCAGTTGCCTTACTAACAAACTTTGACCAAGCTAGCCAGTACACCAGGCAGCAGCACATCATGAACAAAAGATACTAATCCATTAGATAATAATCCATTAGAGTTGAGGCACAGCTCTTGAAGTAGAGGATGAACAGCAGCCCACCCTATGACCTCCCTGAGATGACCAAGAATTTCAAAGGGGAAGCACGAGAGGCACCTGAGGAGCAGTAACAAGTGTCTGAGGCACAGAGAGAAAGGGGTTTTATTTACCTATTTTTCTAACCAAAATTGTCAACACAAGAGAGAATGATAAAAGAGTAAGAAGCTGTTAAGAAAGAAACCAGCAGCTGAAAACCCACTGCTAAGACCTGAGGCCTAAAAAAATTTTTTTTAAAATTCTATGCAGTCAACACAGCAACAAGTTCAGAAGTTCCAATATCCGTAACTTTGAGAAGGCAGCTAATATAGAGAGAACAAGAAGAGAAAAGGGGAACAGTGACAATATTAAGGACTATGGAAAAATGGAGTCAGTTCTGCCAGTGATGAGCAATTAATAGAACAAGGGAGTGCAATCATACTAAAACTATTTTCTAATTAAAATAATTATATTAGCTGGCCTTTAAGGAGATTTATTTATAGTAAGTGTGACAAGCTATTAAGGATTCAATTTAGATCAGAAGTCTCAAATTATGTCTTTAGGTATGGGGTGGAAGTGAGCTGCTGTCAAGCAAAATAACTCATCTCAGAGTAATTTGTCTCTTGCAAGGGACATAACTGGAATTATTCTGCTAAGATCAGAATTCAAATAACTGTGGACACATGTAGATTGCAAAGTCAGTCAAAAAACTTCTGAAAGAGTTACCAAATAACATTTGATTTGTAGGAATTCTCTCATATGTTTTCTCATACAAACAGCACTTCTAAAATTCTTATTGTTTCTGTCCTTTTTAAAACAAATTTCTATCCAGTGCATACTAAAATCCACAAGGTTCTCATGGTTGTAATTTTCCTATATTTAAATATTGCTGAAGACATTTGGAGCCTCTCAACTCTGATTTCCCTATGCAGATCCTATGAGATGTCAAAATATCCAGAACCAGCATATTAAGACTGAAACCTCCACACCGATCTACCTCTAAAATGCACAGAATTTTAGAGAGGGGTAAGGAAGGAAGGGGGAAAAAAAATCATAAAAAACACAAAAAAATCTATGCAAAAATTTCTATGTTAACAATTTTCATCACCAAATGTGGCAGAACTGCTCTCTAGAGTGGCAGATCAAGATCAAACAATGGGCACCTCAAAGTCAGCTTGGACTTGCTTTTTCTAAATGCAAATTTTCTGTTGGAAACACAAAACACTTCTCCTGCCATGCAGATTGCTCATCAAGTTAGTCCTAAAGAAAAAGTACCCTTTGTATTGTACAGGAAAATCTCTTGGAACTAGATCAGAGGTACTGAAGGTACACTCAGAGCTTATTGCCAACAACACTCAGCAGAAAAGCTCGTTTATGACACTCAGAGCTGGCAGACTATAGACATACTGCAATTACTGCAACCCATACAAGTAGAAGTTAATTTTTTTTATTAATTACTTTAATTACACTTTAAGAGGTTCAGTAATATGCTAAAAAATAATGCATATTATGAACTCAAGGAGAAGTAATTTCACTGGCAATTTTAAACTCAGCTATTGTCATCAGTATTTCTTATCCAGCAAGAGCTTTTTCTCATCAGATCTCCAATGCTTGTCTGCTCCCTAATCCCAAACACTTTCTTCCAGATACTGAAGGCCACTTGACTCACCTTTCTGATCCCATTTCATTCCACAGATGATGCTATTTCCAAGAAGCAATCTTTTCCTCCGTAAGCCCTGATCATAATCCCACTCCAAGTGCTGATACACATTTTTCTTCTACCCCATTGTTAGCTACAGGGATTTACTGATGAACTTAATTTTTTATCTGGCATATTAATAATCCAATGATTATTATGAAAGGTTCCCTTCAGCAATGAGAGAAACTCATTTGCTGCCACGGACAACAAAACAGGGTTCTGGTGAGAGCAAGACTAAATGAGATAATCTAGAATCCTGAACTTGCTGGAATCACCTGGAGTGCAACATACTACTTAATTAATTGGCAATTAATAGACATCATCCTCCAAAGGAGACCACTGCCATAAGCCACTAAAAATTCAAAAGTCTGCTTTGCAGTTCAGAATGGAAAGACCATATAGTGCTGCTACAAGACTCCTTCCCTTCTTTTTTATTCACTAGAAGCAGTGGGCATTCAGAAACCTTCATTTTTATTGCAGAAGAACAAACCGGACAGAGATGACAATATCCATAGAGCTGAAAAGGTTTCATTTTGTGTTTCTTTGTGATCTTCATGAAAAATGAAGCAAATCCAAAGAAAACATCCCACAACATTATTTCAGCTAACTTCTAAATGGATGGAATTGCTAACTAGACATATGTGACAAATTCACCACTGGATCAGGCAACAGTAAAATGTGCAGCCAAGCTGCTTCAAGAGCCCAAACTTCCAATAGTCTCTAGTACCTGTTCTGAAAACATGAGCATCTGAATGCCATCCATTATCTCCTCTTGAAGCAATTGGGCATTTTACCTTAGCTTGGCCTCTCAGGCACTCCCTGCTTTCCCCTTCTATGATGTAACCAATTTTCACAGTGATGAAACATGTCACACAAGATAGTAGCATGTCCCATGTAAGCCAATATCAAAAAAGCTGGCATTATCTTTTAGTCACTTTTATCACACGCAGAACTTGTTTCTAATTAGCCTTTGGGTGAACTAAATGTAACTCTCAGCGGTTTTCAAATGTACCTTAGCCTATAAAAAATACATATAGAAGGATTGAGAAAGTTATTTCTACTAGCCACCGTTATGGCTCAGACAGCTTTAATATGGAACTCAAGGAACAGCAACAAGCCATTCCACACAGGTCATTCAGAAACCTATGTTTGGCTATATATTCTTTGAAGGTATTAGATTTAAATTAATGATGAGATAATTAGATCAATATATTTCTAAATATCTATATTTAACTGTTTAAATATATTATAATGCAATAACCCTGTTAAGGTGGTTACATATCCTCAGCTTTATTGTTCCACAGCACTGTTACACTTTAAAGGATTCATGATGCACTTGATACAGCTATTAGTGCACCACTGTAATGAAATTATCTCCACCTCAATTAGCAGATTGCTAACCTAATATTAAATACACACACAGCAGCATACAAAATAATTGCATCAATTCTTGAATTTTAAAGCATTCAATAATTTGATGGCACATATTCTAAAATGAAAGTATTTTAAAATTGTAGGTAATAGCTCCTCCCCATGTAATGTATTTTTTTCCATATTGCTTTTCAAATACTACTAGTGAAAACAAGAATAGTATCAATGACCCCCACTAAGAGATTCCAGCTCTAATTTAAACCAATCTGATCCAAGAAAGAGAGGAAGAACACGCACATCCTCAATAACTTACATTAGAAAGACAGAGCTCTTTCTTTTTATTATGACAGTCCAAAAGCACTTTATCCTACAGCATTGGAATGAATTCTTAAGTCCCTCCATTTTATTTAATCAAAGCAAAGAATTCATTCGAGATTTGTGCAGCTCATTCATCAAACTGAATTAAATTTTTGATAACTCATTGTTAAATTTTCATAACATAATGATCTCAACTAATAGGCCTTTCACTTGCTTCTCCTTTGTCTTCCAAACTTCCATGCAGTGAGGCACAGTGAAGAGCTTAAGAACTGGAGAAGACAAGCATGAACTTCTTTAAAATACAGAATATCAGAACAGTCACAAAGCTTCAGAAATGAAGCATGAATACTCACAAAGTAGTAAGCCAGCACATTATATTCTTATTAGAACCAAAACATTATAACCAGAAAACAAAATTTTGTGAGAGTATATCCATATTTAATTCTGCAAGTCAATCCCTCAAAGTCTATCTCTCCAGATATTAAAAAATTATTCTCTTACCTAGAATCCCACCAAAGATAGTACCAGAAGATCACAAGAATCCATTTCTACAGACATGTTTGTATGAAAGGCTTATTCCATCAAGATTAAGCATTTAGGAAAACTACCTTGGTTTTTCTGAACTCTCTTCATCAAAAAGAGCTTCTACCCTTTGTCTTCTACTGTTTCAGCTGAACATTTTATGAAAAATTCTCAGTCTTTACCCCTGAGACACCCATGATCACACCAACTACCCTCAAACTCAGAGTCCCTGGTAGCCCCATCAACCAAATCTCTACTACAACGCCAGCTCAGCTTTCATTTGTTACAGTTAAGTTAATATGGTATGAAAAAAAGTCAATTGATAAATGGCAACCAAAAGTAAATAAAAACCAAACCAGTCCTCTGACTCAAATTACTTTTTCTTGCATGGGGTATTTGTTGCAGCTACTCCCAAAATAGATGTTTTATTTGGCATCAGGAAGAAGTAGCAGAGGTAAGCATCTGATTTTTTCTGATGAGCTTCCAGAACTAGTCTCCATTCAGCTTTTATATAATTCATTTGCTCAAGTGCTCAAGAAGCACTTTGGGTTTGTTTTTTTTTAATTCACATAGTCAGTAGAGATTTTATTCTCTTTTAAAATTTTCATTGTATTAGTGATATAGCAGAAACAACTTTTAAATCCCAGCTCCCACAAAATCTTTCACAGAATCATCCAGACTGGCAGGCACCTCAAAGTATCACCTTGTCCAAACTCCTGCTCAAAATAGAGAAAATACTGAATTCAAAGTTTCAAATTGCTTTGGACTTTGACCAAGCAGGCCTTCCAACATTGCTCCCTGCCCTGAGTGGTGCTCCATCTCTGCCTCTCGAGATATTCTGATCAGAATATACAGAAGTATATGCAGATTTTAACTGCTTTATGAAGCAGGAAGTTAACACAGTCTTGGTTTTTTTCATGCTGACTCAGTTTATCACAGAGATAAGGGGATCCACTTATGTCTCTAGTTTGTCCACTTCTGTACTCATTTTAAATATTAATAGTAAGAGAAATAGTATTTCACTGGCTTATGCTGTTAATGGGATTCAAAATGTAGTCTCTCCATAGTCTTCTCAAAAAAACACAAACTCAAGGTCCCATAAAAATAACAAAACCCAAAAGACAACAACTTCCAAAAGCAGCAAGAGAAGGCAAAGAAAACAAAAGACTCCACCCACAATTCAGCTACTCCTGCAAACATCTTGCATCTCAAAGTACGTACGACCTGTTTTTTTCTGAGGCTTAAGAACAGAACCACAAAATAAAGTAAAATAGATTTTACTAATTTTTTTCAAAATATATCCTGCAAAAGAATCTTACAATCTGTTCTATACAGAGCATTTTCCACTTCAACAGCTAGGTGTATGTGTAAACAATGTCCTTCCTAACACTGCCTGCATTCCTTAGAAGTGTCCAGCAGATCTTTCTCCACACTCCCAAAGCAGGAACTAAACAAACATGCTCAGGTGCTGATGGAGAGGTTAAGGCTTGGAACAGTGGCTGTAATGACTCTCTAAGACTCAGCAGCATTTTCACTGGGGCAGTACAGTCTGTGGTTTGCACACCCAGGAAAAAAACAGAAGAGCATAGCAATGGCGCAGATTGACACAGTTTTAATCCCATATAATTCCACAACAGGCCCCATGCCTGCTGGTTCCTATTGGTTGGCTCCAGGCTTCCAAAGGCATGCAGCCAGTAGGAAACATCAGACAAAGGGACTTAGGTGGAATTAGATGGCATTTAGGCTGGGAGAATCTGGGCCACACCATGCTATCCCTGTTCTGAAAGCTCTGAACACTGCCAGGGTATTTTGACCAACAAATAAGTAACAGATAGATTGCTGGGAAAGAACTACATCCAAGTCATGCACTGTGCTGTTCTTAGCATGTACAATCAATAAAAATTCTCAATTCTCTTTCTCCAAAAGCAATGGGTTTTAAGAAGTTCGTGGCCTGTAGTCCAGGGGGATATGAAGAAAACATCCAGTTTATAAACTGCTTTTTTCCTCACTGATTTAGCCTGTGTGCAACACAAAAAATTGCAGATCTGTGACATTCTGCTCAAGTTTCTGCTCTATTCTTTTGCTTAAATAAGGGAGACTACTGAGAAACATAAAATCTTACTTTTTGAAAACCTCTATCACATTCCATAGTACAGATGCTGTTGCTTTGTACAGCATCTTATATCAACTGAACTACAGGAAAATGGGTTTAGAATGATAAAACCAAAGCCACATCATAATTAGATGAAATATTTCTGTGACACTTTTATTGTGTTACTTGCAGAGTAACAGCCTTTGTTAACCTACTACAACTCTGTTTCAGATTAGAATTGCTTAAATCAGAGCATGTAGTAATGGTCACTGATACCATGATGAACTTTTGAAAAGATTTATTTTCAAGGCAGAGGGAAGTCACCTATTACTTTCCCCATGCAGATTATCTAGTTTAAAAGTGGAGAACAGAAATTTCTTTGAATAACATTGAAAAAATACTAAGAAAAAAAAAAACAGACAGCTTTGAACAGACAGTATAACTTTAAGAAATTTTCCTTAAGTTACCTCTCTTTAATCCACTGACAGAAACGTAAAACCAGTTTTAGGGATATTGAATAAACTTCCTAACTAGTCTGTACATATCAATACCAAACTTAAACCTTTAGTTTATACAGACACAAACAGATCAATTTTACTTCTTGAGATAAAGTAAATTCAGAAAGCAGAAATCTTACCATATGGCAAAACTCCAGAACCTCAACACTAATCCTCAGGTCTTAAAACTAAAGCATACTGAAATCTAGTGCATTAAAAACCAGGAAATCTAACTGAGGTAAATATACATTTTGAAGGTCTCTGCTGGTGTCACCTACCCCTTACTTCTTGAAAATAGCTCTAGTTTTACAAGAACTATAACCTCTCCTCTGACCAAACTCCCTGTACAGTGGAAAAGATGAAGTTATCAAAACCAATAGGTGACTTGACCAAAATCTCAGGGTGCATCCCTGAGATATGCATATTTATTTATAAATTATATACACGTATTGCAAATAAAGGAAAACAGGCCATACACAAGGAGCCTCATAAAAAGACTGGGGATTTAGAGAATGGTTAGAATTATAAACGAAGGTAAAGAGAAAAGGGAAAGTTCTGTATTTAACTGGTTTTAGGCTTAGAATATGTTTTTTCTGTATCTTCCTGAACACAAGAATCATTTGGAGGGGACATGCTATAAACTGATGGAGACTTTAACCTTTCAGTCATCAGTACTAATGATTACCTTGAGCTATTCAGTAACTTGAGATAGTTAATAAATCTCTACATCTAATCACTCCAGACCAGAGAATAGGCACTTATGATGAAAACCTCTGTGGAAAGGCTAAGAGCCAGAGGAATGAGGAAATGTAGGATCTTCACAGAGCCTCAGGAGGTACCTTCACAGTACAGCTTCTTGTTCTCACAAAGGACAAGTTAAGTTGTGCTTTCCTTTTCAATATCCATTTTGTAGCCCACCATAAGCTGTTCCTACTAATGCCAAGTCAGGCACATTTAAATCGCAGCAAATAGATCATTGAAATGAGAACTGCACATGTGAAGACTGAAGTGTAGGACATGATGCATAACTTCGGTTTCCTGTTAGGGAGGCTTGTTGGTCTTACCTTGCCCATTCAGCATCTAATTGCACCTTATGAGACCAGAAAGCAATATTGTAATTCCCATATCCACATTCCATTAGGCTCCATAGTAAATGGCTGGTACGGTGTATTCATAAGATATCATCACAATAAATCTTACTGTCAAATTTTTCCCATGAAAGTGGGATTTTTCTATCATTTGGAACACTATTTAACATCTATTTCTTTGGATGTGATAATAAGCAGACACTAATCCATTAGGTGTAAATGGCCTTTGCTAACACTGTTTAATTTTCTAGAGACAAGGTAGGACAAGGAGCAAGGCAGGCTGTGTGCTTTGCACTTAGCAAGAAATGGATACTATCAATCAACAGTGCCTACATCCTTCCTCTTAATCACTCTAAGTAACTGGGATGTCAGAAATAACTCAAAATGAAAGAGTTAAGAGAGCTGGGAGAAGGATCACAGTATCACACCGTTGAAAACTTCAGCTTTTTGATTCAGAAAAAAAGTTCCTCAACCCTCACAGCAATAACAAAAGGATCTGTTACCAAAGTGCATCAATAGTGACCACCACATGACTT